>CM053626.1:44976909-45001111 GCA_028646595.1 Phalanger gymnotis
TCTGCAGTATTTTTTTTGGGGGGGTCTCCTTTAGCAAGTCATTGACTTGTTTTTCATGATTTTCTTGCATCATTCTCATTTCTCTTCCCAGTTTTTCCTCTACTTCTCTAACTTGCTTTTCCAAATCTTTTTTGAGCTCTTCCATGGCCTGAGACCAGTTCATGCTTTAATTGGAGGCTTTCGATGTAGGTTCTTGGACTTTGTTGACTTCTTCTGGCTGTATGTTTTGGTCTTCTTTGTCACTAAAAAAAGATTCCAAAGTCTGAGTCTGAATCTGAGTCCATTTTTGCTGCCTGGCCATGTTCCCAGCTAACTACTTGACCCTTGAGTTTTTTGTTGGGGTATGACTGCTTGTAGATTAGATCGTACTGTGTCCCAAACTTGAAGGGCTGTGCTGTTGTTTTCAGAGCTATTTCTACATAGCAAGCTTTGCCACACCTGTGCTTGTCCTTCCCCAAGAACTGCCAACCTGGATGGTGACTCAGATCTTAAGCAGGCTGTTCACTTCTGCTCTGATCTGCCACTTAATTCCTCCCAGCAGGTGGGCCTGGGGCCTGAAGCAGCTGCAACTGTAGTTTTGTCCTCCTAGTTGCACCACCTCTACTGCCCCCAGGGCAGCGGCCAAACCAGGAACTCCTTTCCCTCTGTCCCCTGCAGTTTTTCCCACTTACCTTCTCTGTTGTCTTTGGTGTTTGTGGGTTGAGAAGTCTGGTAAGTGCCACAGCTCACTGATTCAGGATACTGGGGTCTGTTCCACCTGGCTCCTGGTCTGATTGGTCCAGGTGCAGCCCATGCTGGGCTCTGCTCTGCTCCCAGCTCTGTGTGGGATAGACCTTGCCCAGCCACCATCCAGGCTGTCCTGGGCTGAAGCCCTGCTTCCTTCTGCTATTCTGTGGGTTCTGCAGCTCTAGAATTTGTTCAGAACCATTTTTTTATAGGTTTTTGGAGGAACCGGGGCGGGGGGTACTCATGCAAGTCCCTGCTTTTCAGCTGCCATATTTGCTCCACTCCCAAAATGAATTATTTCTGTTTCTTATACCCTGGAGTTAGAAGAGACTCTCAAATCCAATTCATTTAAGTCTTGCTCGCTGACTAGGGCAGAAGGAAGTGGGCATAACAATGAAATTTATAGCTCCTTTGGAAAAGAAAATCCACAATTTCCCTGGTAGCATTAGACATTTCTTCCGAGATACAAACTTCATAGGGCATAACGTCCACGGCCAATTACTAGCACAGAATGCGTGGTTCGATGATGGCTTTTAAGAAAATGATTTGGAATTTGAGTGGCCTGAAAGTCCAATATACCATCAATGTGACATGGCAGCCAGAAAAAAAGCTACTGCTGTTATTGGAGACTTCATTACTGGAAGTTGCATGTCCAGGCTAAGGAAGGTAATGGGCCCATAGTACTCTGTTCTGGTCAGACCATGTTGAAGGTATTGTGCTCATTTCCAGGACTGACATTTTAGGAAGAACATAAAGGCAGAGTGTCCGGAAAGGTGGGATTAAGAGATGTAAGAGGACAGGCTATAAAAAAGATTGAGTAAAAGAATTGGCAGAAGGGAGAGGAGCTGCCTTCAGGTCAATGGAAGACTGACTGTGATGTGGATTAGATTTATCCTGTTGGGCCCCAGAAGACAAAACCTGGAGCAATGGATGGAAATGGAGAGGTGGATTTAAGGTGGATGTAACGACAAATTTCCTAGTAATTAGAACTAAATAAAAATAAATGAAACCTCCTTGAGAGGTGATAGGCTGGGCCTCACTTGAGGTCCTTCAAGTAAAAGTTGATAAAGAAGAATATGATAGATTGGGTTCTTATTTGGTCATAGGTTAGACTAGAAGGCCTTGACATTCCAACACTGATGTCCTGTGATTTTCCAAATCCAACAAATATTTATAAAGCTTCTACTAGGTGCCAGGCACTGTACTAAATGCTGGTGACAGAGTTAATAAAAAGAAAGACAGTCTCTGCCCTCAAGGAGGTTATAATCTAATAAGAAGAGACAGTACAATAGAGGAGGCAGGAAAGGGCAGGGGTGGTGATGGTGGTGGGGAGGAATGGAACACCAGAAGGCATCTTGTTCCATGGAGTTGAAACCAGGAATAGCAGTAGATACAGAGTGGAATGAGGTGAGACTTACTGTCTTTTATAAAGGAAGGCATTGGGAAGAGTTTGGTACTCCATCCTCCAGCCTTCAAACCAGAGGAGAGCAAGCTGAGGGAGACAGTGTCCATCAAGACTGGAGTCAGCAGCATGGTGGTGAGTTTAGGAGTGGTGAGCTCTTCCTGGGAGAGGCATCTTGTTCTGTGGAGTTGAAACCAGATAGAGCAGCAGATATAGAATGGAGTAATTCTGTAGAGAAGAGTCTAGAATTCATTGTTTTCTTAAAAACGAGCAAACAAATGTCTCTTCTATAGAACACTCACCTGGGCTATGTCTACTTTGATTTGACTGTTTTGACTGAATTGACCAGTAGGATAGTTTTTTTTTTTTTGGTCAGCAATTGCATCCTAGGAAAAGTGACACCACCCTCTTCTTTAAAACTGCTTTTGTTTCTTTGGTTTTCATCTACAAGGTGACAAATTTTAACATCTGACAGAAAAATTCCAAAAATTCTCAGCTTCATAGTATCTAATATAATCCACTTATGATACATAAGTAGGATACAGGATTTGGAGTCAGAAAATCTGGATAGGAGCCTGTTCTCTGCCACTTTTTAGCTTTGTTTTCTTGAAAAAAATCACTTTACCTTTCAGTTTTGTTATCTGTAAAATAGGAAGGAAGGGAGGGAGGAAGGAAGGAAAGAAATGGAGTTAAAATATCAGGAATCTGACAGGGATATTGTTAGGAAAAACCTTAGGAAACAAAAAGTAATAATAATAAATATAAGGTTGATGTGAGCTGTTATTCTGACAGTAAAGAAGAAAAGAAAAATATAGGTAAGGGAACACACATACAAAAAGCCATTTCATTACTTCTGTGTTAAACTATATATAATATATAAACATACATATGTGTGTATGTATGATATACTTAAAACAAACTGTGTGTGTGCAAGTTCATGGTTTCTCATCTTAGCCTCTTATTTTTTTCTTAATACTGATATGTCTAGGTTTGTTGATGGTTATTGAGTTCACAAGAAAGAAAGAAAAAGAGAGAGAAAGAGAGGGAGGGAAGGACAGAGAGAGAGAGAGAGAGAGAGAGAGAGAGAGAGAGAGAGAGAGAGAAGGAAGGAAGGAAGGAAAGAAAGCTAGATAGATGTATAGATAGATAAATGAGCCTGCGAGGCTAGAATCACCAAATTGGCCATTTTTTGGAAGGAATGGCCTGACTACATGAGCAAGCAAATAGCAGGTAAGTAGGAATCATTGCCTTGCTGCTAAAGAGGTAGCTTGAATATGCCATGGTGAAATGGAACAGTTGAATTTTTTCAATGCATTTGATTCTACCATGGCTGGAAAGACACATCTGGCATTGGCTTCCTTTTTTATCTTTGCGAAAGGAGCTGAAGTAGATGCACTCTTTCTTATCCACCCTTTCAGAGAGCTGGCATTAACAGTTGACTCCACCTCCTTGTAATTTGTCTGCTTCAGACATCCATTTCCTCTTGTGTACTGAAATAGCTGAAATGTATTGATTAATATCAGTCAGTTGGGATTTCTAGATAATTTGAATGATACAGCTTTCCTGGCATTTTAAAATTCATTTCACAACTGATTTCCTAGCCCAATAGTCTTTTGTAAAAGAGGATTCATCCTGTATTACTTGCAAAGAAAACAAAAAAGAAAGGTCTCTGGTCTTGGAGTTAGGAAGAACTGGGTTCAGATTTGACCCCAGACTCTTATTTTCTTTGTTAACTTCTTGCGTCTGAGGTTTCCACATTGGCAAAATAGAGATCTCTGTTGCATCTTTCAAGGAGTGTTATGTGGTATCACAAATTTGAGCTAGAAGGGACTTGAAGGGCAACCCCCTCATTTTATAAATGAGGAAACAGAAGCCTAAAGAAATATATTTACTTGCTTAAAGTTGCATATAGCTAGTTGCAGAATTGGGATTCAAATTCAGGTCCTATGGCTCCAAATTCAGGGCTTTTGCTAACATCTATCTCACGTGGTTGTTGCAAGGATCAAACTATATGTACACACACATATATATGTATATATGTATATACACCCATCATATATAAATCAAACTATATATATAGACAACACATACACACATACATATATGCATGTGTGTGTATATGGCAACCAAAATGTTGAGGTTTAGGGGTGCTCAGGACCCAAAAATACCAACATGCTGGGTCCTACTCGAATTAATTCAACTCAAGTCTTCTTTCAGTCAAAGAAAAATAAAATTTATTCAAGATTTGCCATATTGGGTAAACTCTTAAGAAATCATATGTATATATGTATATATATATACACACATATGCATATGTATGTGCATACCTATGTATATATGTATATACATAGATATATACATATATATGCACACACATTATATATATACATATATATGATATATGACTACATAAATTTTAGTTATTATTTCTATCATGCCAGATGATGGGCTGTTATTAGGAGAGTTTTGATCAATCAAGCATTCATTAAGCAGTTATTACCTGCTAGGCAAAGTGCTAAGCTCTGGGGACATGAAGGAAAACAAAAAGTAGTCCGTTCCCTCAAGGAGCTTCCATTTGAATGGATGACATAACTAGGTGCAGGTAGCTAGGTTTGTTTAAGATTCACACAGAAGAGTGAAAGGTAAGGTTAGAAGAGAAGGCTCTAGTGTCTAGGGGCAGGGGTGGTTGTTGAGGAGGTGGGGGACACCCACAAGGGCTTCTTGCTAAAGGTGGGATTTGAGCAGAGTCTTGACAGAAGGAAGCCAGGGAAACTAAAAGGCAGGTGAGAGAAAGAAGATTATTCTAGGCATGGAGGACAGCCTGGAAGCTGAGATGGAATGAAGGCATGGAGATGTGAGATGGGATATCTTGTGTGAGGATTAGCAAATGGACCTCACTGGCTATTACACGGAAAAATCCATAGTTCTCACCAAAATAAAGAGAATGCTTTTGTTCTTGTGGCAAATGAGAGCCAGATAGGCCATGAACCACTAGAGAAACCCTGGTGTAAAAGAGCAGGACGCAGGCTTAAGCATGAAAACCCACCTTTCCAGACCCCCCAGGCAGCAGCAGCTGTCTTGTCCATTTCAATCTGTGCAGACCAACACCTGCTGTCTTTGATCTCTACTGGTGGCCTAGGCTTTTCCTCGGCACCAGGATAAGAGTGCGAATGGAAGCCAGAACTTAATTCTAATGACGTCTTGTGATCAGGAAGCTTCCTGATTTGAGACTGAGTTCTATTTCCAGAGGCAAATGAACTCTTTAGGTTATCTCTAATTTCTGAGTCCAAGAAAAAGGGATAGATTTCTCTCCATTTTTGTCTTTGTCTCTTTCTGGTTTTGTCTGTCTCAATTTCTCTCTGTGTCTGTCTGCCTCTTTCTCTTTATGTTTCTCCGTTTCTCTCTCCCTCTCTCTTTTTCCCCTAGTTTCCCCTTCCCCACTCTCTCCCCCTCTCTCCTCCTCCCTCTTCCCTCCTCTCCCTCCCCCCTCTCTCTTTCTGTCTCTCTCTGCTCCTCCTCTCCCCCTCTCTTTCTCTCTCCCTCTTCCTTCCTCCCTTACCCCACTTCCCTCTATCTGTCTCTCTCTTAATCTCTCTGCCTGCTGTCTGTCTTTCCCTCTACCTATTCCGCAGAGGTGGTATTATCAAACTTGTTTCCCAGCTGCAAAAGTATCACACCAAGAACACTATTTTCCAAGTAGTAGGTACTCAAGATATGTTTGGTAGAGATTCCATGAAAGCTCCTACAATTTCAGGGTGGCTCTTCCATATGTGTCAATTGATCCAAACCTGAAGGTACCAGATGTATGTCAAAGTGCTCTCACACGTATTTTCTCATATTATCTTGATGCCAACCTGTGAGGTAGGTGGTGGAGGCTTTATTTTTCTAAGTGAGTAAACTGAGGCCCAGAACGATCAGGTGACTTGCCCATGGTCATATAGCTAGTGTCAGAGGTGAAATTTAAACTCGGGTTTTCCTCAATCCAAGTGCAGGTTTCTATCTACTGTATCACACTGCCTCAAGAACACTGGGACACCTTTCATAATGATATGAGTGATGGGATTTTAAAATCCACATTGCCTCTGAATTTCCATTTTGAAGAATTCTTGAACTATGTGGAAAAGCTATATATAAATACATTATATATATACATACATACATATACATGAATGTGTATATGTGTATATACACATATACTATATGTATGTGTATATACACATTGCATATATATGTGTATACACACACACACACACGCACATATGTATTTGGCTTTTGCTTCTAGGTTAGTTCAATGTCACAAAAGCCAAAGGGAGAAGAGTTGAAAATAAGGGGCTGAGATCAGTCTGAGAAGCTGCAGGGAGGCTGGTGAAGAGGGAGATGAAGAATGGGGAAAGATCTTTCCATTTGGTTACTAGGAGGTCATTGAAGAAAGTCTTTTCAGTGGTCTAATGGGAACTATATGATGCAGAATAGCCCATCTATCCTCCGGCTCTGGGCCTTCTTGAGTCACCTACAGCATTCTAGTGTCCCATGTGGAATGAATGGGGGGTTCAGAGTCAACTGTCACATCTGTCTGTTATTATCACAGACCCCAAATGCTTATGCTGCTCTGTGGGGACCAGCACTGGAGCCAGAGTGCATTCCATCTGAGGACATGAAACACTAATGGAGGGCATTTACCACAGCACTCACAGTCTGTGGGTTAGCAAACCCTCAAGGGAATCCACACTTAAAGGTCTGAAACACATTCTCAAGCTGTCCAGGGATGCTGAATCCATCCCACTGACTCCTACTCTGGAGAGTCCAGTCCAACTCAGAGCCCTGCTCCTTATTTGTGTTAACTAATCAATCACAATTTGTCCTTTTCAGTAGCAAATATCCAGAGTCAGATTCCAATCCTACCCTCTCCACCAAAGATTAACATCAGAAGAACGTCCCGATACTCTTTTATTATGGGGTGATGGGCAGATAGGGGAGGAGTAGTGGTGACAGTGGGGCCAATCATGTTGAGTCTTCTTCAACTAGAGCATGTAGGTGTTTCCTCTTCAGTGTCTACCACTACATTTCTCATTACAGACTTCCCTCCATCTGCTTCCTTGTTTACTTGGTCTCTCCATGATCCTGAGGCTTTCAGCCCCAGACTTCATGGCAGATATATAGCAAAGACCATTCCTATAATGGTCCCAACATTATCCAAACCTCATAGATGGCCAACCTGAGGTGGAGGATGTGGTATTTAAGCTGACGATCCACAAACCCCCAAATCCTATCTCTGCCAATGAGATGAGGCTGTCTGCTTCATCCCAGGTAAGGACTCCAACCTGTAGGAACACCATGTTGTCCTGGAACAAAGCAGCTGTACCCACAATCTGCTTTGGATTCAAAATACTATTGTATGATAGTAGTCATATGAAGAAGTGGGAGGCTGTGGGTCACAAAGAGGTCCCCTTCCACAGATGGACACTTGGACATAGGATTATAGGACCATAGATCTAGGTCTGGAAGGTCCATAAGAGGTATTTTTAGAATTGAAGAAACCAAGGCAGATCACACAGGTATCAAGTGGCAGAGCTAGGATTCTAATACAAGGAGTTTTGGTGTCTGAAGTTACACATACACCATAGCCAGGGCAATGGCATGAAAGATAGCCTCAGTTTTGGGGGGAACATGTCACTTTGTGGCAGGAGACAGAGACCCCCTAGGATATCACAAACTTGCTGTGGAAAAGCTATCCCAACTCCCTAGAAGAAGCAGATCATTAGGAAGCTTCCTGTTTAAACCAACATTGGCACCCAGCAATTCAGAATGGCTAATTCTTTGTTCACATTTGGCATCTAAGAAGCCATTTCTCTATTCTCACCCTGGTCATAAAACTTCTGCCCTCAACCTGTTTAACTTGGTGTTCCTTGGGATAGTGGGGAGTGGGCCTGAACCAACGGTAGACATCCCAAGGATGAGGCATGAGATGCTGTTTCAGCACACACCAAAAGGGAGAATCCATTTTTGCTTCCCTATCTCATGCCCATACTTTTGGCTACTAGTTTCTTTATAGAGCTGTCATGAAACAAAGATAGGTTTAATTGGCATTGCCAGCAGGGCAGGATAAGCTTTCTCCATTTCTTCTTCCTTGGCAGCAGCTCCCATTCCTGATTTGACACAGAAGAGTCAGCTTCCTCTAAGAAAGGCTCCATATTCAAAGGAATTAGTGCACAGATGCTCTCTCTCTCTCTCTCTCTCTCTCTCTCTCTCTCTCTCTCTCTCTCTCTCTCTCTCCCTCTCTCTCTCTCTCTCTCTTCACATGGTCTTGCAAGTCAGTCGGCATGGTGGCAACTTATGATTCAAAACACATGACTGGCATTTCCTTGTGGGGTCCAAGTAGCTCAAGATAGAAAGCCACTTTATGTGTGGTATTACATTATGCACCGTCAGAAACCCTGACACTGATTTATTATTGTTTCTTACGTATGTTTATACCCTCAGACATGGATACTTAGATTTATTATCTTGTGAGTGGTGGACTCCAATAACCTTTTTTCAAACATCGTATGCTCATCAAAAAAAAGAAAAAAGAAAAGGAGAAAAGAAATTATGGATCTATGTTGGATCTTCTCTCTGGTGAGCAATACTGGGACCCGACTCATGGGGGAAAGAAATTAAGAAACACCCTTCCCCCCACAAATAGTCCCCAATCCAACTGGGTTAGTTTTTCCATGGCAGGATAACATAGTTGGGAATAAGTTCCTCGCCCTCCATTTGCCCTCTGAATGGTAAAATTAGATTGTGCTTGATCTGTGAAATAAAGATAATAAGTGGTGAAACACATTTGGAAAGCTTGTGCTTTTTTTTTTAAGTAGTAGCTAATTTTATTCCTGTCATAAATGAATGTAAACAACTATGGGGCTTAAGATCAAAAGAAGTTAATTATGTTTACAACAGGGCTGGTTTTCTAATTTTAACTCTAGGCTATACATTTAGCTTAGAGAGAGAAGCTTCAAATCAAAGAACACAGGAGCCCTACTGCAAATCTTCACCAAATTGTTTTTTCCCCTTCTTTCTCTAGAGTACTGTTTCCCATTTATGAACCCTAATTCATTAAAAAAAAGGTCTTTATTGAGCTGTGTATCCAAAACAATTATTGTTCTGGCAGAATGTTTTAGACCATGCCAGGCTTGAGGGGCTATAGAGTTTTTTCTTAACTCTAAGGGGTCAGCACAGGATCCCTGGAAATACCAGTTTTGAGTGTGTTGGGGTTTATTGAGATGTGGAAATGTCTGTAACCTGACTGTACAGGTCACCAAGGGACTAAAACAGTTGGATCTTTTGGTTGCTTCTATCTTATACTCCCATCGTTTAGATTGGCAGGACAATTGATGTTAACCTCCTGGTTCTGAGGCCATCCCGTGGGGAAGAAGCCATTCCCCTATACAACTGTGATAGAAAAAGGGACTTGGGATATGAGAAGCTTATGGGGGAAGGGAGGAAACTAGGGTCTGCTTACTGTGTGATGCTATGTCTAATTTCTTTTCTCTGGGTCTCAGTTTCTGCCTGTGTAAAGATAAGAGTAGATAAGATGGTCTCTGACCAATTCTACAATATTCTATGACCAATGCTAAGTGAAGTTTCTCCATTGCCCCTTGTAATCTCTTTGTTCCTCTTCATAGTACCCCTTCCTCCCTATGTTAGGACTGTAGAACTTTTATTTTTCCCTCTCTCATTGTCTTTATTATAATCTACTCTCAGGAAAGAGATAGAATCAGCCATTAACCCCTTAGGACTATCTCTATTTTAAACCTTATCTCTTTCTGGGAAACCAATAGTTCCATTCTCTGTTAAAGGGATTTCAAGCATCAGGGAGCAATAGATGGGAGAGCTTCTTTTTTCAGAAGGATCTAAAAAATCTTGCCATGTACCATAGATTACAGGATCACAGGCCATAGATTTAAAGCTGGAAAAAGACCTTAAAGATCATAGAGTACAAACCCTTTATATTCCATATAGGGAAACTGAGGTTCAGATTCTAGCCCTCTGCATCTCTGACCTCTGATGATCCGAGGTTAAATAACTTGTCAAGGGTCCCACAGCTAGTCAATGTCTGAAGCAGGATTGTCAGATCTTCCTGACTCTTAAGCTTTCCAGTAAGCCAATGTGCTATCTTCTACCCATTAGGTGTTTTTTTTTTAACTCTACCAATGCATAAAGCCAACCCTATAGGCAAACAGGGAGGGTCTCAGTCCAATATTGCAGTAGACAAAATTAAACACAAATGAAAAAGATAAGTTCTGGGGCAATCCTTAAAGTTTGGACCCATATGGGAAAGATCTTGGGTTCCAGCTAGGCCCTTCTAGTTTTCTCATACCAGAAAATAAATGTCCTATTCTTTTTCCTCCTAAGGGCATCAAAACAACCTAAAGAATATCTAGGGAAAGGAAGAACCTACTACAGGGTTTCCTAGAGTGGATTTGTACTTTACCTGCTCCTCTAGCATAACTATCATTGACACCCATAGCAGGGTTTCCTTTCCTGCTCAAGAACTGATCTGAATTCTGGGGATTATGCCAGGGGTACCCAGAGTTTCAGTGTGCATTTGACAGGGTGATACTCTAAGCCAAACAGTCCTGCTCTTCCTACCTCCTGCTTGTGATTTTATTTTCAAGTTTGGTATTTTAAAGGTCTTGACATCATCACTATACTCATGCCCTATGCTTATATAGTGCTTTAATGTTTACAAAACACTTTTGTATCCATAATCAGATTAGATTTTCACAACAACCCTATGAAGTAAGTGGGGCAGGCATTATTTCCATTTGTCACACAAAGAAACTACCTGATCCAGTGACACTGGCCTCCTGGCTGTTCTACCAATGAGATACTCCATCTCTAAACCCTGGGCATTTTCTCTGGCTATCCCTTCCCCCCATTCCTGGAGTGCTTTCCCTCCTCCACTCCAACCACTGACCAATCTGGCTTCCTTTAAGTCCCAACTAAAATCCTACCTTCCACAGGAAACCTTTTTCAACCCCTCTTAATTCCAGTGCCCTCCCTCTCTTTACCACTTCCTAGTTATCCTGTATACATTCTGCTTTGCATACGTTGGTTTGCATTTTGCTTCACTCATTAGAATGTAAGCTCCTTGAGAGCAGGGACTGTCTTTTGATACTTTTTGTATCCCCAGTGCCTAGCACAGTTTGTTGCTGTTTTTCAGCCTGTTCAACTCTTCGTGACTCCATTTGGGGTTTTCTTAGCAAAGATACTGAAGTGGTTTGCCATTGCCTTCTGTAGTTTATTCAGATGAGGAACTGAGGCAGACAGGGTTAAGTGACTTGCCCAGGGTCACACAGCTAGTAAGTATTTGAGGCTGGATTTGAACTCAGAAAGAGGAGTTTTCCTGACTTTAAGCATGGTCCTCTATCGATGGCACTATTCCACCTAACTATTCCTAGCAAATAGTAGGCACTTAAATGTTTTGTGTGTGTGTGTGTGTGTGTGTGTGTGTGTGTGTGTGTGTGTGTGTGTGTATGTGTGTGTGTGTGCGCTATTTATTTTGCATTTAATTTTATCTTTTTCTCAATTACATGTAAACAAACAACTTTAATAATCATCGATATTCTCTCCCTTCCTTGAGAAGGCAAGCAATTTGATATAGATTATACATGACATTTAATAAATATTTATTGAATTAAATTGAATTATAGTTACAAATCCAGGAAGTAGTGAGATAAAAAATGGATCTCCAGTCTTATAATTTCAAGTATAAGTGTAATATATCATGAACTTCTCACCTGGAGAAATTTTAAAGCTATGTAAGATACCTTACATGGGATTTAGTTATTCAGCAAAGCTACTAATCCATAGGAGCCAAAAAACAGGAAGTCAACAGAAAACACTTGTGATTGAGTTAAAATTGATCCCATGAAACTCAGGCACTAAATCTTAGATATGTTCTTTACTCATAGCAGAATATTGTAAACCCTTACTCAGAGCCTACTTATTTGTATTTTATCCACAGTTTTAAAAAGTTTGTTGATCTAGTTTTGTAGAATTAAAAGTGAGGATACAGAAGGCTAGAGGCAGGCACACTGAGAGCAAAGAGAAACGACAGTCTGATTGAAAGCAATGGAAGAATACCTCTAGTAATGAGATATGACAAGTCAAAAAGAATAGGGTTATGGGCCCACTTAAGGTAGGAACAAACAATCCCCTGTACCTTAGTAGCCCTTAATTGATGCTCATAATGAGAAGTTTTAATCATGCCAAGGTACTTTGCTTAACAAGACAGAGAATATATAATATATTTTAAAGATATCTTTCCAAAGTGTCAAATTAAAAGAATACTTAAATGAGTATACTTTTACCATCTAGAAAGACTGATTCCCAGTTCCAGATAACTGAGGTCTTATTGTAATCATCTATGGAGAATAAATGATAAAGCATGGACAACCTCATTTGAATGGGAAGGAACAGATCGGTCGAGATCTGTTCCTATGTAGTAAATATACTAATGACATCTTGTACCCATCAGAACCTTTTGATTTTGCACATCTATGTTCAGTAACAGCAAAAGGTCTAACATTATTCAAGAGTGCTGTCTAATGTTCAATGTTCAGTATACATCTTAGTCTTACTAAAACATTCATCCCAGGTGTGAAAGCCATCTTTAATTTAAAGGTTGGACCTTTCATGCTTGACTTGATAGATTAAATACTTTATACTCTAAGATGGTCAATTTGTATATGCTCCGGTAATTGTACCTTAGGCTATGCAAGCAGTGGGCTAGGTTAAATTCAGGATGACTAAGATTTAGAGATCACACAATCATGCAGAGTTGTGACAGAAGATCAGGGAACATCCAAAGAGAAGAAAATAGAAGACAATCCAGGAAGGTGGCCTGTTGGCATCAGTGAGATGGGTATTATGCATCATTTAGAGTCCTCAATGGGTGCATCAAAAACCTGAGAATAAAGAATAGGGGTAGGTCCAAGAGCGCCAGCAGTGACCAGACTATGGAGACTAAGGTTCAGGGTCTGGTCCAAAGTTCCTGGAAAAACTAAGCTTACCAAGGCAGGAATCAATCCCAGAGAGATGGGTCTATTGAGCAGGAAGTCAGTTTCATTGAGGGGTTTAGTTACTAGAAATGGGGCACAAGTTAGAGATTAGATCCCAAAGGAACAAAGCAGGAACCTAGTTATGGAATGAGGAAACAAGGTCAGTTGACAAATGTTTATTGAGGCCTACTATGTGCTTGGTACTATGTTAAATACTGAGGATAAAAAAAAAAGGCAAAACCAGTCTTTGCTATCAAGTCTTTGTCACTTTATGATGGCAGAGATAACATGTATACAACTATGTATTTGTAAGATCATATACATATTGTATGCATATGTATTATATGCATATATGTGCATATTATATCTCTATATTATGTATAGAGACAATATAGACATATATTTATATTATAAATTTTAATCTATAGATATGGAAAAGATTATCTCCCATTTATACTATATATATGTAGATACATATATAATGTGTGTATAATGAGTTTTAATATACATATATAATTTATATATAGATTATTTTTCTATATACATATATCTATAATATATAAACATATACCTACACACATGTATATATATAGTATAAAGGGTAGATTATTTCAGAGGAGAGCACTGAGGGTTGGTGGTGATGGATTGCAAAAGTCCTCTTGCAGGAAGTGGGATCAGAACTGGACAAACAGCAAGGGTGACATTGCTGAGCTGGTCAATTTCTCAATATTCTTCCACCCTAGGGAGAGGATCGATCTCAGAGTCTGGGGTGGGGTTGAATTTCTAGACAATACGTGGAGGTGCTAGCTATTGGGTGGTGGACATTTGGGAGAGATGCAGCCAGGACCCAAAGATGGGGATGGGAGTTTAGGGTCAGGAGTCTAGACCCTGGAAAAATGGTCCAAATCCTTTGTATATCAAGTATCCTCATCTATGAAGGCTAGGACACTATTGGAAGAGAGAGCCAAGGAGGTCATTATAGCCAATCATTGGGCATTGTGTTGGATACATCCCATCATTGACTATTTGCTGTAACCTGAATACTCTGTATTCCTTTCCTTTAAGGTCCTGCATGTTTTTTTTTTTCCACAATGGATTTCTCATGAGATGTTACCTTGAAAACAGTTTTTGCCCCCATGCTCAGAGTCACACTTTATACCAGACAGAGAAAAACAAACATAAAATGATGTCATGTGTTTTTGCTGAGTCACTCTTTTGGAAGGACTGGAAAGAAGCTTATGAAACATTTTTATGGGCTTTTATTACTATGTTTGTTTGCAACACTGATAGAATCAGTTGTTGGTAGAACCAGGGCTTAAAATGAGGGCAAGGCTAGCTCCTTCAAGACTTTTTCTGTCAGTTTCTTCAGCTTAAAAGTGGCTGCTTGACTTCTCTTTGTCTGACCTTAGATGTGAAGGGACAGGGGAGTGGATCGGGCATCCTAGGAACTGAGTTCAAATCCTACTTCTGCTACTCATGTGCCCTGGGGGCAAATCACTTAACTTTTCAAACCTACCCATGAAACTAGGGGTCTGGATGAAACCATTTGGTAGGGCTCTTCTGTGAATCAGCCTTCTCACAGTCTAGGATCTCAAGGTTCCAAACAGGATCATAGCAAAGTCCTGAAGCAATTTGAGCAAGATCATCCTGAAGCTCCATGGTACAAAGAAAATTGCTCCTTATTCTCCCTGGAGAGGTGAAAAGAAGACATTGAGAGGCAGCTTTGTATTATAAAGGAAGGAAGGAAGGAAGGAAGGAAGGAAGGAAGGAAGGAAGGAAGGAAGGAAGGAAGGAAGGAAGGAAGAAAGGAAGGGAGGGAGGGAGGGAAGAAGGAAGGAAAGAAGGAAGGAAGGAAGAAAGGAGAAAAGTAAAAAACCAAAGAAGAAAAGGAAGGAGGTAGAAAAGAAACAAGGGGGAAGAGAAGGAAGGAAGCAAAAAGAGAAGGGTGAAAAGAAGGAAGGAAAGAAAAGAAGAAAAAGAAACAAGGAAAGAAGCATTTATTAAGGATCTACTATGTTTTGGTCATTGTGCTGAGCATTTTTACAAATTTCATCTTGTTTGATCATCAAAGCTACCCTAGGAGATAGGTATTACAATCCTCCATTTTACAGTCAAGGAAACTGAGGCAGAAAGAGGTTAAGTGACTTGGCCAGGGTCACACAGCTAGTAAGTGTCCGAGGCTGTATTTGAACTCACGTCTTCCTGACTCCAGCCTTGGTGGTGTAGTAGAGAGATCACTGGACTTCGGGTCAGGAAAACCTGAGTTCAAATAATTCATTAGATATTTATTAGCTGTATGGAAAGCACTTAACCTCTCTGACTCAGTTTCCTGGTAAGAGTCCTTTCACTTCTAAATCTGTGGTTCTATGATTTATACCCTGGATTTGGAGTCTAGAAGAGAGTTCAAATCCTGCTGTGTGAACCCCAGCCAAATTATTTAATCTCTTTGTGCCTCAATTTTCTCATGTATAAAATGAGGGAGTTGAATTTGGGGTCCTCAAAGGTCTTTTCCGGCTCCAAACATATGATCTTGTGAAATCCCAGGACTACTAAACACCTGGTCCTTTGTTTAAATGCTGCATAACTTACCATGTGTAGCACTCCTACAATGTTACCAGAATCCCCCTGCACCCAGCTGTTGTTTCATGTCTGGGTATGACACTGTGTTTCACACCACCAGCAACCGAGGGGTGAACATAGCTCAGTATCTGTCACTGGAGCCAGGCAATGGATATGCTCTGGGGCATGGAATGTTGATGAGCTCAGGAAAAAATGCAAAAAGGAAAAGATACACATGCTACAGGAATTTCATGTATAGAAACAATACATCCATTCATATCCTGAGGGCTGTTTTCAGGACCTAATTCTATGTGAGACCAAATATTACAGTACTTTCGGTCAGGTAGAAATGTCATGGAAGAACATTGACGAAGGCTGGAAATAGAGGTTTTAACCTTTTTTTTTTCCTCTCTGGAACCACAGGTTTATTTGAGTTGCTATGCACATATTTCAGAATTATTTTTGTGTTTAATATGAGGTAACTATAACTATCCCAGGTATCTTCGGAAAACGTCTGAATACTCTCTTCACCCATAGTATTTATGATGGAAGCACTTTGTCCAGTTATGTAGAGTGACCAACACTAGCTAGGCTATTGGAATGCCAAGAATGATCCCAAACATTTATATAATACTTGCGTACTTTATCTCATGTAGTTTTTCTGCAATCTAGTGACATTGGCTTCTTTGCTGTTCCTCACAGAAGACACGCCATCTCCCCACTTTGGGCATTCTCTCTGGCTGTCCCCATGCCAGGATTGCTCTCCCTTTTCTCCTCTCTCTCCTGATTTCCCTGGCTTCCTATAGGCTCCAGCTAAACCCCAACTTCTGCAGGAAGCCTTCTCTGATCCTATGGTGATTATCTGTGGTTTATTCTGTATACATAGTTATATGCATGTTGTCTCCCTCATTACATAGCCTATCAGTTCCTAGTAGAGACTGCCTTTTGCCTTTCTTTGTGTCCCCTGCACTTAGTATAGTGACTGGCACATAGTAGGTGCATAATAAGGGATTATTGACTTGACGCTAGTCTTATAACCTTTTGAGGTAGGTGTTATAGGAATTATTATTTTCTAGATGAGGAAAATGAGGCTCAGAGTGGTCAAGAGACTGGCCCATGGTCATACAGCTAGTAAGTATGGGAGATGAGAGTAAAACTTGTCTTTCTAGATTTTAGGTGCACGCACTCTATCCACTGTGACTAGGTTGTGCTGCCTGAGATTGGTTTGTGCCTATTCATTGGTAAGTTAGGTATACAATTTTAATGCCCAGATTCTTCTTTCTTTTTAAATCAGACCTGTGAATTCCATTTATTCATTTGTTCATTCATTTATTTCCTCATTAGTCTGTCTATCTGTCTATCTATCTGTCTATCTATCTATCTATCTATCTATCTATCTATCTATCTATCTATCTATCTATCTGTCTTTCTGTTTCTATCTCTCTATATCTATCTATCTATCTATCTATCTATCTATCTATCTATCTATCTATCTATCTATCTATCTGTCTATCCATCCATCTGTTTCTATCTATCCATCTGTTTGTGTATCTGTTTCTATCTATCCATCCATCCATATTTCTCTTTCTCTCTGTCTCTCTCTCTCTCCATTTTCCATCAATCTATCCTTCTATTCTATGTGTGTAGGGGGTGAAGGGGAGGAAGGGTGACTGATCTGTCTGGTTTAGGGAATTCTCAATGAGGAAGCTCCCTCAAACAAAGCAGATCGGCACATGTTGTAAAACATAGTATTAGTGAGTTGACTTGCCCAAGGGTCACCAAGTGCTAATGTGTCAAAAGTGGCACTGCGTGTTATTAAATATAGATATATGAATATTCAAGGAAAATGACCCTAACCCTTCCACTAAGTCATCAAATGAACATCACAGGAAAAAAAAGTGTTACTTCTGGCTTAGTTTACTCATTTTTTTAAACACAGTAACATTGTCTTTTATTGATCCTCTCTGGTTAGTCTGAATATTTGAAAGCAGTTAGCTGGCATACTGGCTAGAATACTGGACTTGGAGTCAGAAAAACCTGAGTTTGAATCCCACCGGAGACATGAACTAGCTGTGTCATCCTAGGCAAGTCACTTGAACTCTGAGTCTTATTTTTCTTATCTGTAAAGTGGGGATGATGATAGCAATTACAAGACTTAGTTCAAAGTGTTGTTGTAAGGCTCCAATAAGGTAACAACACATGGAAAGTGCTTTGTAAGCCTTAAAGTGCTGGATAAATGTCAGTTATATTATGATTCTCAAAGCTCTGCTGCCACTCTCTGTGGAGGGTCAGATGTTGTAAAGTTCCCTTCTGGGTCGGTGTTCATAGGAGAGTGCCATGGAATTGAGGAGAAGCAGATAATTTGCAGTCACTTCCACAGGCTCCCCGGGATCAGAGCAGGCCCAAAATGGAGACCTGTTTATGCTCTGTGTCACTCTATGATTAATGGAGCCCAATGGATACAGCAATGTCAGTTGGGCTGGAGCCCGATGAATCTGGTGATGGCAATCAGGCAGGAGGAGCCCAACAAATCAAAGGCAATCAGCTCCCTTGCTCTTCCACTTTGGCCGGTCTGGCAGACTGGCAGAGAGATGACTAACAAGGATTTTAAATACAAGCAGCTTCTATCGATGAATCTTTTGCTCCTTTCCCTTTCAGCCACTATAAAATAGGACCCTATTATATATAGGCCATAAAAATTACACACACAGCCCATCTTGTATATATACAGACAGTCGGTGACTGGGTGCCAAGGCAGTTGGTGCAGACGCAGGCAGCAACTGAAGCTGTCGTTCATTTCAGATCTTATGACCTGATGCTACTGGAAGCTCACACAAAGCTTCACTGGTTCCTTCTCCACTGACTATTCACACCTTGAGGATCCATGTTAGAGTGAGAAGTTAGTGTCGAAATACATACTATTGTTACAGTGTAAACTCCAGGGATATGTACCCAGGCAACTCCATGGAGTTTTTGGTTTTATTTCCAGGATTTCTCTTTTCAATGTCCAGCTAAGGGAGATACATAATTACATACAATTATCTTGTTTCCACAAATACAGCAGTAGTAATGTTGCAAGGTCTCTTTGACCACATTTTTTTTTTTGTAGAACAAATGTCCTCTAATGCAGAGAAATGATGCAATGACATTGCAGTATGCAAATGTGGCTTCTGCAGATGCTTCAGTGAAACGAAAGAATTTTAGTCAGGAATAATGGCAGAAGAGGGGACCTCTTGACATAGGGCTTCAACTTTTCCCAATAAAATATGCAATGATAGCTATCATTTATGTATTTCTTTGCAAAGTGTTTCATAAATATTATCTCATTTTGTTCTTACAACAACCTTGAGAGATAAGTAGTATTACTACTCCCACTTTACAGAGGAGGAAACTGAGGCAGATTTGCCCAGAGTCACACACCTTGTTAGTGATCTGAGGATGGATTTGAACTCAGGTCTTCCTGACTCCAGGTTCAGTGCTCTCTCTACTGTGCCACCTAGCTGCCTAGGTGGTGAGATAATATAGTGTTAGAGGCGAGTGTGGCTGTTTTGGATGATGAGAAGAGGAGGAGGCTTGTAACAGTACCATGCTATTGTATGACTGGGTAAATTGTTTTCCCTTCTGAGTCTTGGTTTCCTTATCTATAAAATATCTGTACTTCTTACCTTGCAGGATGTTTGTGGAGGAGGCAGTCTAGGAACAGTAAGTACTGACAGCTTATTAGCTTTGCCGGGGGTGGTGGTGGTGGTGGTGTGCGTGCGTGCGTGCATGCGTGTGTGCATGCGTGTGTGTGTGTGTGTGTGTGTTCATGGATGGTCTAATAATTTCACCAAAGTACCAGGATGAACTGGGAAATGTTAGCTAACCATCCTCTATGAAAGAAGAATGAAAAAGCATTGCATTTGGTCAGCTCTCTGAGTCTCATCTAAGACATTAGAAGAATTGAGTAAATGATCTATGTATGATATACCTTCCAGCTCTAAAATCTTATGATCTTAATTTGGTTCCCAATGGGTTTAGTTATTAGACCTGGGAAGAGGGCAATTTTCCCCCCTCTTTTGTCTGCACCCTTGGGTGAAAGGATTTTGAATAATTAAATTACTGATAGGTGAGAGCTGACACAGAATGAAGAAAGAATCCAGAGACCCAAATAAGCCACACAGGAGGCAATCATTTCTGAGCCTTACACATTGACTAAGACTAGGTCTGGAGGACCATGACTGAATTGGACCAGAAGTCATGTGAGTCCCATGGGAAAATCTGAATAAACTATCTTACTTTTCAAGTGAAGTGCTAACTTTCCTAATGTGAAGATAATACCACATGGAAACATCATTTTCCAGTGGAATAGCATTTGATGAGTCATCGTAGACTACAGGATGACAGGCTCACTGTGGAGACTGTTTGGGCAGTCAGTGTTGGACAGTTAACTACAGACGTGTTGGTCATCATGGCTAAAAGATAAAGGGTGGGGAGGGGGTGACTAGGATGTGAATACCATGGATGTGGGAAGCGTTGGCCACAAGTGCATGTGGAGTTCTCCCTTGTCTGGGGGAGAAACACAGTTGGATCATCCTCCTTTAGCTTTACCAAGTAATATATTTCATTTTAATGCTAAGAGCAAATCAATCCTAACTGGGATTAATAGTCATTCACATTGCCGTAAGGACTTCCTCTGTACTGGGAGGTTTGTCACACGCTTTGTCCTCCACTTCTCTCCTAATCCTTAGAGCTTGTTCAAACCTTGGACCCTGTTCTCCACTTGTAAATCATTTCTGCTTCTGCCTGGGCTTGATCTTTCGAGGAATGGGATCACCTTGCTCAAATTCTCTATCTGCTCCGTTCCTGTTCCTTTTGGCTAAGACCTTGGACTTTGAGTGTGGCTAGACTTTGCCCTCTGGATTCATGACACCTGCACAAACCTTTTCCCCCAAATAACTAATCCTTCCCCTTACTGTCACCTCCTGTCTCTATGTTAAGTTACCTGGTATTCCTTCTTGGTCTGGTCTGATTCTTAGCCTTGGCCCCTCCTGCCATTCCCCATGACTCAGCACAGACATCATCAAATTCAGCAGCATGCTTAGACTGGGCCTGGGGGTGGCTTCTTTTGGGGGAAAAAGTGTTTTTTTGGCACCCATTGACTCACAGTCCACCAGTGGAATTTTCACTTGCGACAATGATGTAGAGTTATGCAAAACAAATCAATGTATTTCATCAATCAACGAGCCATTTATTAAGCATTCACTATATGCCAGAAATGGTGATGGGAACTGGGGGACAAAGACAAAAATAAGAAAGTTTCTGTCCTTTAATAATCAATTTATGAAATTATGAAATGGGGCAGGCATGCCTAGTTCTTTGGATACTCCCCAGGAAAGCCCATGAGGGCAGCAGGAACTGCAATCACACTTTAATAAGGCACAGAATATACAAAGACAAGCAGAGAAAGGGGCACAGAGGCAGATGATGTGGGATGGCGAAGGGAAGCAGGTAATATGGGGAAGAGGATGGCGAGCAGAGAGAAGCAGAGACATCATGTAATCAAGGATTAGAATCAGGAGCATCGAGCAGCCAGGATCTGATGGAGATAGAAGAGACCTGGGAAGCTAGAGGGTTTTGGGGGGAAACAGACTAACTCTTCTCTGTGCTACCTCGGGGTTAGTTCGTTAACAAATCCACATCACCTCAGTTATCAGTAACATTTTAAAGTCAACATGTCCGTGTCATCTCAAAGTTAATCAGCACCTTTTCAGGTTCTGCTGGTCTGGAACTATAGTGGTCTGGAATCTGTCTGGGATTTGCATATCACAGGGCCAGAACCCTGACAAGCCCTGCCTAGATGGCTTCTGATAATTCAGCACATATTACTGGGCTGTGAATTTTGGTTAATATATGATAGAATTTATAAATTATGCCCCTTTGATCTTTAGGACAGTTTGTGTGGAACTTCCAGGTTCCCCTCTGCAGTCTTATTTCCTGCAATTGCCCCTTTATACTGCCTACTTGCAAACTTATTTACTATATTAAGAAGGGTAGGAGGAGTGGTTGTTCGTTGTCCTTGTTCTTGAAGAGGACCATGACATCAGGGAGGTGATCCCATGACATGCAAGTGAATTGAATTTAAGTGAGGGAGGGCTGTGCAGAGTCACCAGCCTCAGAGTGAGGGGAAATCAGAACAAGATACAATATTAACATATGCCCTCAAGGAGCTTACACTCTAATGCATGACCCCTGATAGGTAAGTTGTCATTCTGCCTAGAACAGGGTTTCTTAAGCTAAGGTCCCTATCAGTTTGTTTTTAATGTGTTGAAAGCTGTATTTCCATGTAATCAAGTTCCATTTACAGGGCTATGTATTTTATTGTATTGATTTAAAAATATTATTCTGGTAATGGGGTCTGTTGACTTCTTCATATGGCCAAGGGGTTTCAGGACACAAAAGTGGTTAGGAACCTTGACCTTGAGGCACAAGGCATACCTAACTGGCTGAAGTCAAGGCTGGTGCCTGCATTGATCAAAGTTTTGACATTTTTCAACATTACTCTTCCTTTATACTACTGTGGTCATTGTGTAAATTGTTCCAGAGGAGTTATTTTCCCAGGTGAAGCAAGGCAACTTCAAATAGGGCATGGGGCAAATAGTTCCATGGCCAAGAGACCAAATGACAAAGAGTTGGGGGCCTGGAGATGAAATCCCTTGATCTTTTGAGGCATTGCAGCAGGAGCAGCCAGGAGCTGAATGGGAAAGCAGAGGATGATCTGAAATTCTATTCACTGGGTTGGGACATTGAGATAATTGGGAGAGGATAAGAGGATTTGGGCCACAGTAGTTAAACGGAAATTAGTGTGTCTGATTATGTGGTTACAGTTGTAGAAAGAATTCCTCCTTTAAAGTGACAGTGTTTTCTTTTTGGCTCTTAGCTAGGAAACTTTTGCCAGCTTTCTAATTAGCTGGAGGTGGTTTTCACCAATGGAGCTGCTCAGGACACTGAGGAAATGAAGCCAACATTATCACAGTGCATGAGAAAAGTAGTTGAAAGGCCAAAGGGAAAGCTGATGCCTTGTGCTGTTTATTCAGAGCCTTATCCATGAGATCCATGGCTTACAGAGCAGCATGGTGACAAGGAGAGGAGAATGGCTGCCCATCCTTTAGGCGAATGTTTGAAAAACAGCATCTATCCTCTGCCAAATAGTGAGAGAGATTAGGCAAATGGCTAATGTTTTTGTGGAGCCAAGAGTGTTTGTCCTCTTAGGAAAAGGAAGCTTTTCTATCTTTTTGTTTACAAGAGGAGGAAGAAAGAACGAGGGGAAGAAGACAGTCATGATAAGGTCAATGAAATTTTGCTTTGCCAAAATCCTTCAATAAATGACGAGGATATAATGTCAAACTACATAAATCAAGATATGACAGAGAAAACACATATTACAAACTCACTACTTATTTCTATCAGTAGAAATAATAATTATTTCCTTGATGCTTTACATAATTATTGTTTTAATATATATGCTATTATTTTCTCATATACACTATTATTTAATCTGACAGAATGCAAGATCCACGAGGGAAGGAACTTTCCACCTTTTTTTGTCTTTGTATACCTAACACCGCACTTGATTCAGAATCGAGCATCTGCTTGATAAATACTTGATTGATGAATTTAATTCTCACAACAGGTTGGTGATGTGAGGATTATCATCTCCATGTTATATGTGAAGAAATTGGGGCTCCATAAAGTGAGATAACTTTCCGAAGACTGTCCAGAGAGTCAAACTGCAGCCCAGTCCTTTTTCCTCCAAATTAAGAGCACATTTCGAGTGTACTGCAGCTGCTTCCTCATAGTATGCGGGATGTCACAGAAGCTAAGCCTAAAGGCATGTAGTCTCTGTGTGCCAAAGAAATGTTCAGAGGAGGGGATGCAGCTGCAAGATACATAGTTTAGTCCCCAAACCTGAAACAGAATAGTCAAGTTTGATAGCTGGGTAGAAAAACTTACAGTGGATGCCTACATCTTAGAGCCTGACCTTTGCTTACTTGGAAGATAGTCATTCCCTTTTCAGGGGAGAGAAACATTGAAGCTTAGGTAAGGTGCCCCCTACAATTTGAGTATTGGTTTCAGCAGCTAAAGAGCGGAGTACCTGATCAGACTTTTTGTCTCTAGGTCAGTTTGCTGTTGCATTGATGGTTGAGATTCACACTTCATTGTCTACAGGCTTAGAAGTCAACTTAAATCAAGACAGAAGTAGGGAATAATAGTGGCAAGAACCCTTTATCTATGAAGTGGTTTAAAAACACTAACCCTTAGCTGGGTCTCAGATTAGTCCTGTGCTAGATTAGGGCTTCTCTCAAGGGTGGTGAAATGTAATCAGGGAGGTTCAATTAACTTTTTCAAGATCACACACAGAGATGTTGTCAGAAATAGGATGTACATCTAGAACCTCAGACTTTGCTCTTTCCCCTTCCTATCTACTTCCTCT
>CM053626.1:45001211-45034383 GCA_028646595.1 Phalanger gymnotis
GTTCTAGAAAGCTTTGTGGGCTCTGTCAAGTCTATGAAAGCTGAAAAGTCATTGCTCATGAGCCCAGGGATGGATAATGTATCTGTCACAAGAGGATTAGTCTAGACAAATTGAGAGAGGCTCCTCATCTTCCTATCTCAATTATTTTATAGGATTATTGTGAGGATTAAGTGACATAATGTATGCAAAACATGTTATATGCCTTAAAATGCTATATGAAGGATAGTTATTATTATTTCATATTAGATACTACTGCTTATAACCACAGCAAAAAGTCTGAGAAGAAATAATGCAAAAGAGAAAAATTAAACATTCGTGCATTTCCTTCCCCAAAATGGGGAAAAGAGAAACAAAGAGGAGAAAAAATAAGTGGTGATATATTATCCTTTCTTTGTTTTATTTATCTTTCTTTATAGGATTAAGAAACCCTTCAAATATTTATTTTGCTGAGCAATGCAAGCCAGACCACCAAAAATTTATTAAGTTGAAGGCACTGTTTGAATATAATGCCACCAATAGCCCTGCTTTACAAGGATTAGCCTAGCTGAATATTGGGAGCCTTATCTGGTGATGAGTTTTTTGACTGTGCCACTCCACAAAACAAAGAAAAATACAGAATGGCATGACTTTTTGGCCTCTTTTTGCTTCTGCAGTGACAGGGCTAGTAGAGTGACAGAAACAGCTACAGAAGGTGGAAGACTCACATGATGCCATAGCATGTTTGTTTTTTTTTTTTTGTAAACTGACCCTATTTTTTGTAATCAGTGTCAAGCAACTGGTTCCAATCTATACACATGATCTTAGTTGTACTTTAAATGTGAGATCTTGTCTAATGACACACAAGTAGATGTACTACTACTATGCTATAAATTGAATAATGCCAGGTCTGACTTTTTGATACATAAGAAATCAAGCTAAAAGAAGGCTGGAGCGAAATGGGTGGATGACTCATTAGTTCTTGGAGGCAAAAGTAAAGAAGCCAGTGGAATCGGTTTTATTTTGTATACAAAGAACCTCATTTCAGGGGACATTTACTTAGTATGCACATGATAAGTATTTGCAAAAATGACACCATGAAAATAATTGCAGATTAGGTGTCAGTGATCATTGCAGAGAATGAAGAGGTAGAGAAATTTGAAGAATTAGATAAGATCCTACAGACTAAGTAAATATGTACTTTAGTTCTCATGGACTTTCATACAAAGGCAGACATGGCTGGTGATGGGGAAGAATATGCTAGAAAATATGAGTCAGGAATAAGAAAGGAGAGATATCAAATATCTGAACCCTTTTAAATGTACAACATGAATATTTTCTTTGAGAAAAGAACTCTTAGAGACAAGGGAGATGGTAACTTCCAAACGATATCACAAAAATGATTATATTTTAACAGACAACAAATGACTTGCTATGCATATCAGCTATCTGTGTATAGGCATACCATTGACTTAATAGAGCAAAGGTAAAAATTAATAGAAGAACAAAAAACTGACAAAAAAGATAAGCTGTGCAATGAAACAATTCTAACCCAACCCATTTAAAAATGTTATTGACAGCAAAAAAATGATAATGGATGGCAAAAAGGAAATAACATTGATTATAATAATTTCATACAGACCTTGCAGCCAGTAATATCTTAATTGCTAGAACACAGAAATCAAAAGAACGTAAAACCCACTTTAGCAAACTCTTGATCTACTTGCCAAATGGAAAGATATGACAAGCTAAAGGTAACAGCAGTTTAGAAGATAAATTCATTTGTATATGGAGAAAATAGAAGATTATTGGCTTATAAAAGAGAGAAATAGAAGGAGAAGCAAGGTTGAATAAAATTTGATAGGTGGGCCAATCAAGTATAGTCATTTTGAGGGCATTTGAAGATAAAACTGGAAGGAAGATAACAAATATATACTAAATGTAAAAGATCTGTAAAGATTTTATAACATAATTTATTCACGGACAGTGGAGCTGCCATATTTGGTCTTTAATAACACAATCATAAATACGTTTCTTGAAGAAGCAAAAATAGCACTGAAGAAAACAAAGATGGGAAAAGCATCTGAACTAGAAGAATATATTTGAAGGAAGGGAATATAACAGAGGCATGGGGCAGGGATGTAGGATAAAAGGGCAAGGAATAGGGCTAGAAGTGATATTTAATGTCACCTGGTACAATACCTCAATTTCACAGATGAGGAAACAGATGCCCAGAAAGGTTAAGTAGTTTTCCTAAATTCGCATAGCTTACAAGTTCCAAAGCCAGTATTTGAACTCAGATATTCTGACTATACAGTCAGCCCTCTTTCCATTGCACTATATCATCTCCTAATTATTATTTCTAAAATGAAGTGACTGAGATAATACCAGTGACTAATAACCCATGTGCCTGCTTTTTTATTTAAAATAAAATTTTGATGAAAATAATCTACAGACAGACCAAAGATATCCTTGATGAGGGTTTTAGGTGGGATCCAGCAGGATTTCATAAGTGATAGTTTGTAGTAGATTACAGCTTTACCATTATATATTTGATGTGAGACCACAGAGGATATAAGTCCACTGAGCTTAGTTGACCATTAAAAACAAGCAAAACAGACCAACATTTGATTCAGTAAGAAAAGTAAATGCCACTCTGAAAGCACTCCTCCAATCAGATGTCTTGTACACACATGGCAAAAATTTTGTAAAATTCCTTGAAAGATAGAACAAAGATAATTTTGTTTGATGGTTTTCTAATTACTGCTATCAAGTGAGGAATTAAACAGGGAGATATTTGTTTTCTAAAGATATTTGCCACTGAGGAGTGCCTCTAGAGAGTCTAAGTGAAGAGGGAATCCCTTAGATAGCATTGTCCTCCAGATACTCCTCTTTGCATATGATGTTGAGATCACTGATTGCATCAAGTTCCAGAACATTGTGGCACTTCCAAAATGAGGTCCATAATCACTCAAAAGAGTTTGAGTGGATGAACAAAGTTGATTGTCAAGACTATCATATATAGTTGGATGTCCAACCAATAAGGCTTAACTGTTTGTGTGTATATGTGTAAATACATGTATGCACATGTAGTGTACATATGTGTTTATGCATGTGTGCATGCATGGTATGTGTATATGCATGTAATGCAAGTGTGAGTTATATATACCTACATACATATGTGTCTATGAGTATATGTATATGTACATGTGTATGTATGTTTGCATTCATTGTGAAGAACATGACAAATGGACAATGCCTTGTTCCCAGGATTGAACAGAGAGGCAGCTGGAATGCCTTTGGAAAACTATTTAGTTCTTTTAATGAACTTAAACTTTGCATTGTGAAACATTGCAGAGCACTTCAGAACCTCTAAAATGAGATACATAATCACTCAAACATGTTGGGACTACATTTGGTTGTTGTTTAGTTGTGTCTGATTCTTCGTGACCCCATTTGGGTCACATTTTCTTGGCAAAGCTACTGGAGTGGCTTGCCATTTCCAGCTTGTTTTACAGATGAAGAAACTGGGGCAAACAGGGTTAAGAGACTTGCCAGGGTCACACAGCTAGTAAGTGTCTGAGGTCAGATTTGAACTCAGGTTTTCCTGACTCTTGTCCCAGAGCTCTGTCTACTGTGCCACTTATGCTCCTCATTAGACTAACTATGTACACAGAGAAAACAAAGTGGATAAAGAAAGCCTATTGTCAAGACTATGACATTCAGTTGCATGTGTAACCAATCAATAGGGCTTGTCTATTAGCTTGTGTGTATACACATGCACACACACATATACACACACATGCACACACATCGTAAATGAATAATGCATTGACTCTAGAGATGAACAAGAAGAGAATGAGATAAAGTGTTTTTGAGAAACCATTCAGTCATTTTAATTACTTCAAACTTTCCCCTGAAACAAAGGCCCATCATTTGAATACCTAAATTCCACAAGAGATGTTGGATAGTTGAAAGTTATGGAACACATGGTGTGTGGGAGGAGGGTCCAACACATTACAAAGCAAGAATTATATAGAAGCAATGTAAAGGATGTTGCCAAAGAAATGTATGACTATAAAAGAGGATAGGCAGGTCACTTAGTGAGAGCAAGAGATGAGTATTAGATAGCTGACATGTATCATTTGTATCACTATGATGTCAAGGGAGTGCAGCATGTTGGGTCTTCCCAAACCCTAACCCAGGGTGAGCTTATGGAAGGTCATAGATAAGAGTCGTAAAGGATAGGTAGGCACGGATGGGATGCAACCTACAACGTTGGAAAGACTATTTGTCTACTTTGATAAAATAACAAGCTCACTGGACTAATGGGGCATGCATTCAATGCAAACCAATCCATTCTAATAAGCATTTATTAAATACCTACCATATGCAAGGAAAAAAGCACTGGGCCTAGAGTCAGGAACACCTAAGTTCATAGCTGACCTCAGACACTTACTAGCTGTGTGACTCTGGGCAATACACTTAACCCTGCCTGCATAAAACTGGAAAAGGAAATGCCAGAACACTTCAGTATTTTTACCAAGAAAACCTCATGGACAGTTGGTCCATTGAGTCATGAAGGGTCAGACATGACTAAACAATGTGCAAGCAAGGCACTGTGCTAGGCACCAATAATATAAAGATGAAACAAAATTATAGAACCTCTTCTAGAGGAGTTTACTTTTTAATGGAGTGGAGTGGCAGGGAGAGAATTGCAACCTATAAAGAGATAAGTAGAAATATATATTTACATAAGGTTTGTTGCCAAGTGATGGTGTTTCTGTCTTCGCAATATCTCTTGCATATGTCCCTTAGGCTCCACTTCCGCAGTCACCATTTTGGTGTAGTCCCTTATTGCCTCATACCTGGACTATCAAACAGTCACCCTTTTGGTTGCCCTGTCTCGAGCCTCCCTTCACTCCTTTGTATTCTCCATTGAGCTGCCCAAGGGATTTTTTTTTAAAGCACAGGTCATATGCTGACCCCTTCACCTTCTACTCAAACTCTAGGGACAACTTATAACCTCCAGAATCAAAAATAAGATGTTCTGTTTGTCATTTAAAGTCCTTCCTGGCCTCTGGGCTTGACCATGCAGTGAAGTAACCTCCTAATTGACCTCTCTGCCTCCGGTATTTCCCTTCCAAATTCCATTTGTCACATTGCTCATAGAATAATCTTCCTAAGAAGATGACCTAACGACTGATCATTAACCTCTGGGGCTTCCTTGTTGCTTACCAATTAAAATACAAACTTCTTATGCAGCCGTGTGAGGCTCTGCAGAATCTGACTTCAATTTATCTTCCCAAACTTAGCCTATGCTACTCTAGTGAATACTCCATGTTTTGGCCAAACTGAACTACTGACCAGTTTTTGCTTGTTCCTTGCCTTTTTCTGGAATGACATCCCTCCACTTCACTTGGTTGAAATACTTCCTTTTCTTTAAGGCTCAGTTCTGGTTCCACATCCTCCATGAAATCTTCCTTCATCCCTCAACGGCTATGTGATCTCTTTTCCTGAATTTCTCTGACCATTTTAATTGGACCTGGCCAACGTATGCATCCTATTACATGAGATATCATAGCTGTTTGTATATTAGTTTTATAACATCCCTCTCCCCAAATTCTAGACTAGAAGAACTTCGAAGGCAGAGACTGTGCCTTATTTCTTCTTTATATCCCCAGAACTGGTCCACAAACACTCATGTTAGGAAGTTAATAAATATTTATTCATTGAATTTAAAAATACTACTAAAAAAAGTAAATAATATTTTGTTAAACTTGGTGGTTTAGGAAAAAAATGTATCTGTAACATTGTTGACCTTGTGGTAACCAGTGTCCACCAATTTGCTCTAGTAATTGCTAATCTCCCTGACTTAATGTTCAAAAGTTTCTACCAATTATTAAGTACAACTCGATGTCTCAGTTATTGATAAATGTTCCTAATTGGTTTATGTAAGCAACATAGAAGTAAAAGGCTAACCTTTCCCAGTAAAGTAAACAAACACTCTTCTTAGTCAGTATCTAATCTTCTTAGAAAAATGCCTTTGGCTGGTATGCTAATGCTCTTTGCCTGAAGAGTCATTGAGTCCCAGTTTGTGTCCGCCACTCCACAAAATGAGTGATTCACTGCCTGATTTAAACTAAAGGTGCACCAATCTTAATGTTTGAAGACAGACTTAGCAGGTAGCAATGATAAGTCCATTCCCAGAGTTGTTCTTCAAAGGAAAGAAATATGGATGGTGAGACAGATACAGTGAATCCACATTATTCAGAGTGAATCCATTCCTGAGTTTTCTTTTGAACCACAGGAGATAGAACAGTTCCTACAGTGGTAGGCTAAAAGAGGCCAGACAGAGCAAGTTCTCAGTCCAAGCTTTGGAGGAAGGATTTTTCTGCTTTCCATGTAGGACAAATCATTCACTGAGCTTTATCAGGGAAGCTCTAGAGTCAGGAGTGGTGGATACAAATCCTGTTTGTGACATTTAATACGTGTATGAAACTGACCAAATTACTTTCCTGGCCTCAGTTTCTTCATCTGTAAATTGAGAGGAGTCTGACCAGATGGCTTCTGAAGAACTTTCTAGATCTAAGTCTATGATCTTTTATGTTTAAATTTTACAAAGCCACCCAAGGAAGTCTGCATCTAATCGCTCTATTGATATGGCTTTAGCTGGCATAAATGCATTCAGTAAGAATTTAGATTATCATTATTATTAATTATTGTTACTGCTATTTTGACTGGACCTGTGATTTCTTGGGTGTAGAGCATTGCCAGTGAGATAGTTCCAATGCACCATCCAGATCTGGCAGTTACTTTGCAACTTATAGTCTTAAGAGAGTTGCCTGAAGCAACTATTACAGTAGTTAAATACTTGTTATTAGCATTATTTGCATAAGCAATTACTGTTTTTGATGAAACACCAATGAGGTGGCATCAGGTTTTTATTAAATGTCATAAGTACATTATTAATTCATGTCAGAAATTAAAGTTAGGCATTGCCATATTATCAATATTAATGACTAATATCATGAGAGATTAACTTATAGACTACTTTGAAGGCCTTTCTACATTACCAGTGACTCCCTCACCACATTTTGGATGTAATAAAGAACAGCCCTTCCTTTAGGCTCTTTCAAGGGTAAAACATTATAACCAGTTGTGATAGAATGTTAGAAAGAGAAGGGACCAAAGCATCGTCTAGTCCAGGGATAGGAAAACTGTGGCCTTGAGGCCATAGGTTTCCCACCCCAATCTAGTCTACCTCCTTTATTTTATAGATGAAAAAACTGTGGCCCAAAGAGATCTAATTCCCCAATGCCGGTAAGTCCAGAAGCCCTCTCTTCTCTCAATCCAGCGTCTTTCTCATTGAACTATACTGCCTTCTGTAAAATGGAGGAGTCAGTAATGGTCCAGTGGAAAGAACACTAGTTTTGGAGTTGGAGAAGTTAGCTTCGTGTGTTGACTCTACTATTTACTATCTGTATGACCTTGGACAAGTCATTTAACGTATTTGGATCTCAAATTCCCAACTGCATAATGAGGGTTGGACTGGATGAGCTCTCCCAGCTCTGCCTATAATCACCATCAGAATGGTCCTTCTGGTTTCCATCTGTAAACAGGCTGCTTCTGTGATATCTATCAACACTTTTTTTCTCGCTTTCTTTGCCTGATATCTTCCTGAGTCTTGGCTCCATATCTCCCCTTGTATTGCAGGAGCCCTGGAAATACTAGTGAATACTTTGTTTTGTGATTCCTCATTGACTATAGATTTCAGATCACAGTGACCTTTCCTCTTGAAATGTCACTTTCTCAAGTGCTTTTGGCAGGAGAGTTAAAGAAAAGGACAGTCTGGAGATTGACCAGAGAAATTATTTTGTGAATCATCCCCAGATTCATTGTTTGCAGAGTTTGGAAGCTTATCTGTGATACTTAAGTGGAAGTTTACTCAGTCGAAATCCTTGGTCATTAGGGGCAGTGTGAAATTATCTAATAACAATAAGTCACATTTACACATAGTGCTTTGAAGGTTGGGCTGCACTCTCTTGGATAAGTGCAGAGGGACAGCATCTGAAGCCCCAGGAGCAGCATTTTGGTGCCATATCATTTCTTTTCATTTCCTTCATGAAAGTTTTCCTCATCATGCTGGGTGGAGTTGATCCTTGCTTCTAGAAAGCTGTGCCAAGCTATTATGGGTCTTACCAAGCTGGAAAACTTTAAGTACAGAATCATTGTGTCTCTGATGCTTGAAGAGCTGCCCTGTTGAATTCAGAGAGCTTCATTGCCAGAGGATTGGACACAAAGAGATAATATATTTTGGACTGTTGCAACTTATGAAGTCCATAAACACACACACACACACACACACACACACACACACTCTCTCTCTCTCTCTCTCTCTCTCTCTCTCTCTCTCTCTCTCTCTCTCTCTCTCTCTCTCTCTCTTTCTCTCTTTCTCTCTCTCTCTCTTTCTCTCTTTCTCTCTCTCTTTCTTTCTGCTCTTCTCTGGAAGGTGCAGGAGTGATTTACCTTGATGGGGTTGGGGGGGTGGAACTCCACACTGATAAAAATAAGCCGTGGTTGCTGTACCAAAAGAAGTCTTTTTGATGCCTTTCATAATTTGAAATTCATTCAAAAATTATTAGGTTCTTATAATGTACTTAGTATCATCTTTGATGTTATTAGGGATATAGAAAAGGTCTCCTTTGGCACTTACAAGTGGCTAAGTACCGAACTGTTGTGTATGAGCTTGAAGAGACTGGGTAGTGCAATGGAAAAAATACAGAATTTGGAATCAGAGGAATGAGAGGATCCTTTTGCTTCCGTTGACAACCTGTGTAACCTTGGGAGGGTTACTTTTACATTTGGAAATTTACATTTTCTCTTCTGTAAATTGAAGAGGTTAGAGTAGGTAATCACTAAGGTCCCTACCAGGTGGTATACCAGATAGAGCAAAAGGTTTGGAGTCAGGAAGACTCGTCTTTGTGAGTTCAAATCTGGCCTCAGATACTTACTAGCAGTGTGACCCTGGGCAAGTCATTTAACCCTGTTTGCCTCAGTTTCCTCATCTGTAAAATGAACTGGAGAAGGAAATGGCAAACCACTCCAGTATCTTTGCCAAGAAAACCCTAAATGGGGTCATGAAGAGTCAAACTTGAGTGGAAAATGACTCAGTAACAACAAAGGCCCCTACCATCTCTAATGTTATAATGTTAAGATTAATATAGCTAGGACAGGGCCCCAGAGTGTAGATGAGGTTTAATAGTTTGCCATACTGATTTTGGACACATTTTTTTTCAAAAAAGTAATCATGATGAAGGGGAAAGAATAGAGCCATAGTTAACAATTTTTGCTTCTGGGATAAGAAGAGCAAAAGTTGCCTGGGACAGGAGGCAAGAAGGCATCCCATAGAGATATGGTCTTCTTTTGATGGGGGCAGGGGTCCAGTTCAGGGAGGAGATTATTTAAGGGGCAGCCATCTCTGAGTTTACTATTTTAAATACTTATTCTTCTTAATTAAGTGATAAACTCAAACATTTTTATAATTCAAGAGGACTACAAATGTTGTCAAAACTCTCTAAATTTTAGTACTCGAGTCAGCCCTGATCACTCTACCTTATGAATGACTATGGGAGAGAGCATTGGGTTTGTAGTCAAAGGTCTGGTAAGAAGGGTAAGGGAGGGAATAACATTTATTAATCACTTCCAGGCACTGTGCTGAGTGCTTACAAATATTATCTCATTTGAGAAGAATTCTGGATCTGCTATGTAACTATCTTTGTGGACTTGGATATTTCCCCTCCTATGGGCATTGATGCCCTTATCTGGAAAACAAATGATTTGGAGTAGGTGACCTCTCAGGTCTTCCAGTACTGATTATGATTTTATGTGATCTATTTTTCTTCAGAGTTTCTTATCCATAGGTCCAGTCCTACTACAAATTATAAATTCCACGAAAGCATGGACCAGACTTTGTTTCTTTTTCTATCTCCCCTAGAGCCTAGCTGAGTACTTAGCCCTGTAGGGGTCTAATACATACATATATGCATACACACATAAATATTTCAAAATTACATTGACTTCTGGATTACTGTAATAAGGTGGTACATATCTTATTCCTAATTTCCTTCCAAATGGAAATTATATTTTTACAGGGGAGCCCCTGACCAAAATAAAATCAAAAAGACACTCAAAGAATTCCACAGTTCTCGAACTTTTCTCTAAGTTGGGAAAAAAATTTCCTCAAATTTCCAAAATAAAATGCCTTCTTCAAAAAAAAAAGGAGTTGGGGAGAAGAAATCTTATAAATTTCTTGTGCTGATTTTGACTGACATGGCATACACCTCTAATCTCCTGTTGTATTTTTTCTAACTTGATTTAATGGGTTTGTTCAGTTTTGGTTGTAAGGACTTTTCTTTCCTCCCTGTTAGTTTAGTGGTGATGCCAAGAGCTGAATTATGATGCCCAGTAGGGATTTAATGAGGCTTTGAGTGATCTTTCCTAAGCCATCCTTACCATTTCAGACAAACCCAAATCTGCCGTTTGGAATTTATCAGAAAAATACGGTGCTCAATCAGGAAAAAATGCTCTTTGTTTTTCTTCCATCACCTAACTGAAAGTCATCTGGACTTTAAATTCCACAGGCTTCCCATCCAGCTGCTGCTGCCATCCAGGGCTAAGTGTTTTACCACAGAAAAATGAACAAAGTGCATAAAAACAAAATCTGTCAAACTCACAAGGTATTTTTTTTGGAGTGGGGGTGGGGAAGGGGAAGGACAGAGAGTCTAATAAGAAAATTCATTTAAAATTAACATATAATTAACAGAACTCTTTAAAGTGTAATTACAGTTTTAAACACTTTGAAGCACTTTCAGGAAAGAAAACAAACAATATTCAGTATTTCAAGAGCCAGGAAAATAAACAATTTCTTCTGGATGCCTAGGATAGCCAGAAAAACTCACTTTAGGAATAACAGAGCTGGTTTGTCAAACTATTACATTCATCTTGGTGCATCTCACAGAATTGCAGATGAATCTATGATGCTTTTTTTTCCACCTGTAGAAAAATAAATCTGCAAACTTGAACGGCGTATAAACAGGCTAATGCAGAGGGACCAATTCTACCTTCTGGTTTTAGAAACCATTTAGAAATACATTTCTAGATTTTAAATGTCAGCTGAAGCTTCCAATCAACCATCGTAACACCTTAGCTTATCTAGAGATCAAACTTCTAACAATCTCAAACTTAAGGGAATACAGTCTGCCAGGGAAATAAAAGACTACCTGGCATTAAACCTTAGTGAAATTTATGGGAAGAGTTCTCAGGCATTCATTGCAGATTTATTGATCACAGTTTACATATAGTTCTAATCACCTTTGGATATATTATTTGGATATATTCATACAGAACAGAAGATTAGATACAGTAAGGCTTCTAATAGGAAAAATTGTTGGTCGTCATTCTGGAAGAGGACCAATGACATCATGAGGATGATGTCTTGACTTGCATGTGAATTAGATTTAAGTGTTTGCTTAAAGTCTATAATGTAGGCAAAGGAATGACCTTTCCCTTTCCATTTCCATTAGACTTACAATAATTAATCATCAATATGATAATAAAACTTACATCTGGAAAGGACCTTTGGGATCAGTAAGTATAAATGAGGTGTTGTTGAGACTTATGGTTAGAAATAATCATAGACATGTTAAGTAAGTTGTATTCCCTTCCAGAGCAGAAAATTTGTTTTACAAATGAGGAAACTAAGGCTCAGAAGGGAAATAACATGTTCAAAGTCATAAAATAGTATTTGAACACTGGTTCCTCTAGGGCAGTTGCCTCTTCTTTTTTGAGCCCACGTGTCTTTCAGTAAAAATGATTTTGTACATATGCCCTCATTGATTATTTTTACTTATTTGTTAATTAAGTATATTCCACTATGTAAATAATTATGTGGACTTTAAAACTTATACAAAAAAAAACCTTTTAAAAGGACGAGATAAAGATGAAATAATATTTGGCCCAAGAATCAACAGGGAGCTCCTGGAGTTGGTCAAGTAAGAGATTGACAGGTTCAGACCTGTGCTTTAGAAGCATTTCTTTGGTAGCCATGTGGAAGACTGATTGAAAGGGGGAGACATTTGAGTTGAGGAGACCAAGTAGGAGGTTATTGTAATAGTCTAGAAGAAAGGTGATGACCCTGAATTAGGGTGGTGGCTATGTTAGTATCAAGAAAGGGACAGAAAAAATGTTATAGGGGGAAAATAACAAGATTTGTCAATTGATTGGATATATGCAGTCAAGCAGAGTGAGGAGTCAAAGGTGATGCTGAAGTCTTCAACCTGGGAAATTGTAAGGATAGTAGAGCACTGCATGGTTACAGAAACTGGGAACTTGAGAGGAGAGATGCATTTTTAGGGGGGGAGATAAAAATGGTTCTGTAATAGATTTGCAACCCATTTGTTCCTTTGTCCCTCCCCAAATGAAGATGGGGTAGGGCTGTACTATGCCCCAGAGCCTGGACTTTTCCCTATGGAGAGACAATTGCTGAATCTAGGAGGTGATCTGGGGATCAGTGAATAGGTTTGCTGGGGCTCATGTGGTATGGAGGGTTTTTCCTTATGCCACCTAACCAGTTGCTGCTGTCAGTACCCTTTAGGTTAAAACTTCCCTGAGGGACCGACTGCCAACTTGGAAGGAGGAGGTAGGGAGCTGTTATTTGAAAAAAGTCATTTATTGAAAATTCATTAAAATTTGAAAAATTCAGTTACTTGTACAACTCTATTAGGTAGAATAGCCCAATCATCCAAAATACCAAGTAAATGAGATGCTGTTGTGATTTATGATTAGAGATGATCATGGAAATATTAAGTAAGTTATACTCTCTTCCAAAGCAGGAAATTTAACTTAGATACCAGATATCAGACAGATTTACACTTTGTATTTTAGCTGTTCCTGAAAATGACTTCAACTTTCCAATTCGGATGGAGATTAAAACTAGGGAATGGTTTCAGAGGTAGTGAGGAAGAGAACATGCTTTTATGAAGCACTTACTAGGCGTTGTGCTAAGAAAGCATTACCTTCAGTTGACACATGTATTTAAGTTCCTTCAGGGCAGGGATTGATTCACTTTTGACTTTGTATTGCTAGAACCTATGCCGTCGACATTTAATAAATGCTTGTTGAGTGATTGATTAATGCACAAGGAAGCCTTTAGTTCAAAGACAAATAAAGGTTTTATTGAAAGAGCATTAGTGTTTGTCCTAGAAAGTTCTCATCTGCAGGAGAGTTATAATGTAAGATGGAGAAAATCTTAGCAATTTATGGCATCAAATGGGAGATGACTAGAGATGCAAATGAAAATCTTAAATTGCCACACATTTATGAAAGATTGTGTGGTAAGAGACACTTGTCCCCTCACCCCCCCAGCCCGTGATTAATAACAAACATGCAGAAATTTCTCATGTCCCACATTTGCACTGACCAAGGAACGGGAGTATGGCCTGAGGAAAATCTCATTGTATGCTCCATTCCCCCAGCATTTTTACATATGTTGAATCAAGGACCTGATAAATTATTGAATAAAGACCTGTCTAAAACCTACAGAACCTGAAGTGTTAGAAAGTTGCCTAGAGCTCATCAAGATGGTTTGCCCGTGGTCACATACCTAGTAGTGTCCGTGGCAGGATACGAAACAATCTTCCTGACTCCAAGTCCTGCTTGGTACATGGTAAGCACTAACATACTAGCACTAGCTGCCTGGTATATAGTAAACACCTAATAAATATTTGTAGGTTGCTACCTTCCTCCATTTCTCCTATGCTGCTGAACACTATAGGAAGAAATCATCCATATTTCTTGTGTCCAATAGATAATCATTTTATCTAATTTCCATTGGGTTGCCCTTGATATACTCCAATCCTTTTTGCTATTCTTCTTTGACTCTTCCATAAGCTTTCACTTGATCTCACCCCTTGACTTTTCATCCTATATCTCTCCTCTATTCCAATGATAAACTCCCAGAATAAATGGTCTACATATATTTTCATCATTTCCAAATATTATATTCACTTCTTATCTCTTTGTAATCTAGTTTTCTGGCACTAAAATTCTAACTTCTCTTTCCGAGGTGGAAAAGGATCTCTTAGTTTCTGTATCCAATGATTTTCAGTCCTCATCCTTTGAATGCTCTGGAACCTTTGATATTGTTGACCACTTCCCCTTCCTGGGTACTCTCTCCTCCCTGGATTTTTGTCTTATGTTCCCTTCTGGTTCTCCTATATACCTCACTGCTCCTGCTTAGTCCCTTTGGTGGGATTGTGATCCATGGTCCACCCCTGTGTTGGACCTCATGGCATCATCCTGGGTCCCTCTTCTCTATACTTTTCTTGGTGATTGATCCTTCTATCATATCCCATGAGTTCAATTTTATTATCTCTGTTCAAATGGCTCATGCTCTTATCAATCTTTTAGACTCTAGTCCCATATCACCAATTGCCTGCTGGCTATCTCTCCCTGGATGGTCCATATGCATCTCAAACTTATTATGTACAAAACAGAACTTACCTTTCCCCTTAAAACTGTCTTCTAATTTCCTTGTTTCTGTTGAGTCACCCAAGTTTGCTAATTTGGAGTTATCATTTACTGTTCATTTGCACTCTTCACCTAGCCATCTATATTCCATCTTCAGTTGTCAAGTCTTACTCATTCTCCTGAACCTCTAGGCATCTCTCACCCATCTCCTTTTCTCCATTTCCATGGCTACCACTTAAGTTTCAGCCATTCTTTCTCAATTCTTTTTTGGACCATTTTCAGTAGTCTTCTTGGAACCCATGATTCCTGTATATCTCCTCAACAGTTTATCTTTCACAAAGCTGCCAATTAGATATTCCTTGGGAATGGGCCCAATCATGTTGTTTCTTCATTCAAAGAGTTTTTGTGGCTCCTCATTGCTTTCAGTGAGACTTGACAAAAATCTTAAATGCTACTTCCCTAATATTTGGTGATCTGAATCAGTGGAGGGACTAAGTAAGTGGAATGAATCATGGGGCTTTTGAAGTGCTGAAGGAGGGGCACAATGAAAGAATTACTATTGTGGCCAAGTCCTCAATAAAGCAGAGCAGTTTTAGATGCAAATAGAAATAAAGTCAAAGCTCTGAGTCTCCTCAAGTTACCATAACAACCCAGTTACATGTCTTTGATAGATTTAATTAAAACTAAATTTAAGGAAAAGACAAAGAGATAGAAGGCCTTTAGTGCCATAGATTTAAAGTTCAAGGGCACCTAGAACTGATCTTTTTCTATCCCATCTTTGAGATTAGGAAACTTAGGCCTAGTTACATGACTTAGACAAAATATTTGGCAGATATGCATTGCTTGGATGCAAACCCACATCTATTAGGCCCAGATCTCAATTCTCCCCCCAAACCACACTTCTATCTACTTCAATAAGGAATATTTCATTTATGAGATCTGGCTTGCCCAATTCCCCAGTTACACTTAAGAAAATAAAGACTTTTTAGTGTTAGGTCACAGGATCTCTCCAGACCAGGATAATTCCTCCTATATAATTAACCGTATTTCTAAGACTTAAAAAAATCATGTCTTTATTTTTAACCTGAGGGTGGATATAAGGTGGGTGTTTGAGGACTAAATCCAAAAGATTCTGGATGAAGTGGGAATAAGCTCCCATAGACAGGTAGGAGATGTAGAATTAAGATTATAAAATGCATATCAATACTAAACCTATATACACCAAATACTATAGCATCTAAATTTTTAAAAGAAAAGTTAAATGAATTACAGGTGGAGATAGACAGTAGTGCTATAATAGTGAGAGACTTTAATCTTCCCCTCTCAGGACTAGATATATCTAACCAAAAAATGAATAAGAAAGAAGTCAAGGAAGTGAATATAATTTCAGATAAGCTAAATATGATTGATATCTGGAGAGAACTGAATGGGAATAGAAAGGAATAAACCTTTTCTCAGTGGTTTACAGTACTTTTATGAAGACTGACAACATATTAGGGCACAAAAATTTCATCGTAAAAAGCAGAAATATTAGAACATCCTTTTAAGACAATGCAATAAATATTATATTTAATAAAGGACCACAGAATTGGAGACTAAACAATCTAATCTTAAAGAATGAATGTATCAAAGAATAAATCATAGAAAAAACAGTAATTTCATTAAGTAGAATGACAATAATGAGGCATACCAAAACCCATGGGATACAGCAAAAGCAGGAATTAGAGGAAAAATTATATCTCTAAATGCTTTCATCAATAAAATAAGATGAGATCAATGAATTGTATATACAATTAAAAACTAGAAAAAGAAGAAACTAAAATTATTATGGTTAATTGGTTAATTAATAATTAGTTAATAAGATTTTTTTAAAAAAAGAGAGAAGAAAACCAAATCGCTAGTATTAAAAATGAAAAGAGTGAATATGCCTCCAAAGAAGATGAAATCAAAGCAATTATAAAAAGTTATTTTACCCAATCATATGCCAATAAATTTAACAATTTAAGTGAAATGAAAGAATATTTACAAAAATATAAATGGCCTAGATTAACAGAAGAGGCAATAGAATATCTAAATAGACATATGTTAGAAAAAGAAATTGAACAGGCCATAAATGAGGTTTTAAGAAAAAAGAACCAAGATCTGATAGATTTACAAGTGAATTCTAGCAAACATTTACAGACCAACTAATTCCAATGTTAAATAATATATCTGGAATAATAGGAAAAGAAAAGATCTTACCAAACTCCTTTTGTGAAACAAATATGATACTGACATCAGTATCAGGAAGAGTAAAAACAGAAATAAAATTATACAGCAGTTTCATTAATGAAAGATCCTATATAAAAATAGCTAAAAGATTACAATATATATTACAAAGACTATACATTATGACCAAATAGGATTTATACCAGGAATGCAGGGGTGATTTAATATAGAAAAAACTATTAAAGTAAATGATTATATCAATAAAGAAGTGACAAAAATCATATGGTTATATAGATAAATACAGAAAAAAGTTTTTGATAAAGCATAACACTCATTTCTATTAACATTAGAATGTATAGGTATAAATAGATTTGTCCTTAAATTGATAAAATTCATTTACCTAAAACCATCAGCAAACACTATTTGTAATAAAGATAAGCTAGAAGCCTTCCCAGTAAGATCTGGTCTGAAACAAGGATGACCACTGTCATCAATATTATTCAATATTGATTTGGAAGTTTTAACAATAGCAATAAGAGAAGAAAAAGGAATAGGAAATGAGGTAAGAAAACTTTCTCTTTTTGTGGGCAATATGATGATATACTTGGAAAATCCCAAAGACCCAACTAAAAAGTTAATTGAAACAGTTAATAATTTTAGCAAAGTAGCAGGATATAAAGTAAATCTACATAAATCATCAGGATTCCTATAGATCGAAAACAAAAACCTTCAAGGAGTGATATTAAGAGATATGCCATTTAAAATAACTATAGACAACATAAAATACCTGGGAGTATGCCTGCCAAAACAAAGCCAGGAACTATATGAACAAAATTACTTAAAAACCTTTTTTATACAATAAAATTAGATTTTAATAATTGGAGAAAGATTAATTGTTCATGGGTAGGCAGGGCCAATATAATAAAAATGAGAATTTTACCTAAACCAATTTATATATTCAATGCCATACCAATTAAATTACTAAAAACCTATTTTATTGAGTTAGAAAAAAATAATAACAAAATTTATTTGGAAGAACAAAAGATCAAGAATCTCAGAGGAACTTAAATAATGTAAAGGAAGGAGGTTTAGCAGTACAAGATGTTAAACTATATTATAAAGCAGTAATTATCAAAACTATCTGGTCTTGGTGAAGCAATAGAAAGGTAGATCAGTGTAACAGAGTAGACATACCATTTACAGCAGCAAATGACTGCAGTAATCTTGTGTTTGACAAATGTAATGACTTAAGTTTTTGTGTTAAAAATTCATTATTTGGCAAAAATTGTTGGGAAAGCCGTAAAGCAGTTTGGCAGAAATTGGGCATAGATCAATATCTTACAACATTTGCCAAGATGTGGTCAAAATAGATATATGAACTAGATGTAAAGAGATACATTACAAGAAAATTTGAAGAACATGGAACATATAACTTATCAGACTTATGGACAGGTGAATAATTTATGAATAAACAAGAGATAGAGGACAGAGTGAGCTGTAAAATGAATAACTTAGAATACATGACATTAAAAAGGTTTTATACAAATAAAACAAATGTAGCCAAGATCGGAAGGAAAGCAGACAATTGGGGATAATTTTTATAGATAGTTTCTCAGGTAAAAGTCTCATATCTTAAACATATAAAGAACTTTGTCAAAGCTACAAGCATATGAGTCATTCCCCAGTTGATAAATGGTCAAAGGATATGAACAGGCAGTTTTCCAATGAGGAAATCAAAACAATTTGTAGTCACATGAAAAAATGCTCTAAATCATTATTGATTAGGGAAATGTAAATTAAAACACCCTTGAGATATCATTTTACACCTATCATATTGGCTAAAATGATTGAAGAGGAAGCAACCAATATTAGAGGGGATATGGAAAAACTGTGACATTAATTCTTGGTTGGCGGAGCTGTGAACTGATCCAACCATTTTGTAGAACAATCTGGAATTATGCCCAAAGCATTATTAAATTGCCTCTACCCTTTGACCCATCAATATAACTGCTAGGTTTTTTTTCCCAAGATGATTAGGGAAAATGGAAAAGAACCTGTATGTTCTAAATTATGTATAGCTGCTCTCTTTGTGGTGGCAAAGGACTGGAAATTGCAGGGAAGCTTGTCTATTGGGAAATGACTGAACAAGTTAGAGTATATGATTGTGATGGAATACCACTGTACTACAAGAAATAACGAGCTTATTGATTTCAGAAAAAAATGAATAGACTTGAATGAAATAATGAAGAGTGAAATGAGTAGAAGCAAGAGAACACTGAATAGAGTAATAGTAATATTAAAAACAACTTTGAACAGCTAAGTCATTCTGACTACTATAAATACCCAAATTAACTACAAAGGACTTATGAAGGAAGATGCTATCTGTATCCAGAGCAAGAACTGATAAATAGAAGTATGTACAGCATGATTTTACATATATATACATATATATGTATATACACATACATATACATACATAAATAAATACATATTTGTGCCTAATGGTAACCATCTCTAGGGTGAGGGGGAGGATAGGAAAAAAGGGGGGGGGATGAAAGTTACATGATAATTTTATTATATTTTTAAAAGAATAGCAAGTTATACATAGGAGATTTGCAGTTTCATGTTCAATCAACTTTTTTTTCTGTTCTACTATATTATGGAAATGCTGTTTTTATTTCTTAAGTTCAGAATTAAAAAAAAATTATGAGAGGCAGATACCAGACATTTTCAGGATTTCGGTTTGGGATGAAGCTATATCAAGGTTTTTTTGTGCACAAGAGCAGGCAACTCAGGGGTGACTCTTAAAGAAAAAGGTTCTGGAGAGAGAAAGGCTTAGTTCTTTCCTACCTGCCAATGCTTCTATGTTCTCAGGTCACTGAATAGCTGAAAGTGACAGAAATATACCTTCTCCTTGTAGTAAGGCTCACACGCTACTTGGAAGGGAGATTTTTAATTATATGTGTGATTTTAAAGTTTGGCACTGACAAAATTGGGAGCTCTGCCAAAGCAGACATTCCTCAATAATATTCCCAATGCTTTCATGAAGGCAGAGAAAGAGGCAGCCTGGAAATATCCAAGTGCCAGCAGCCATTCTCTTTGTGAGTCTGCTGAGTCTGGCAAACAAGGTTTCTGGGCGGGTGAAAAATCCATTCTCCAACAACACCTGCTTAAAATGAAGTGTGTGTGTGTGTGTGTGTGTGTGTGTGTATAAGGCTTCCTTTCAAACCTTGCTCAGTACAGCAATGATTCAAAGGCAGTATGCCGAATGAGAGATTTAATGCGGAGCATCAGAAACAACAGCAACAAATAGTTTAATATTCAAAACTAGAAACAACAGCTAAGGATTATGGAATTATGATCAACCTTTGAATTGTTAACAGTAACACATTAGTATTAAAACTAATTTCCCTGGTGGATTTGCTGGCTTTTCCGTATGCTAAATAGACATACTGCAGTGTAGCCAGAGCTTTGTTATCTTGTGTGGTGCCACCGAATCTCCAAGGTCTTTGTGTAACCCCTTCAGCACCTGAGAAGCAGAGATGGGAGGAGCGGCACAGTGCAGTCAGTTCTGTACGATGTGCCTGAAGCTGGCAGCAAATGTTTGGTGGCTTGGTGGAAGATCCAATCCTCACCTCTCCTCCTCTGACCAGGTGTGTACTGAATCATTCATTTAAAGCAAATGGCTTCAAATTCAAGGCTGAATCCCTTAGCATTAGAAAGTCTGAGGGATCCTAGACCGAGTCCAAAAATTCAGCAATTTCAATTATTCAAAAAACATGCTAAGAATGCAATGAGACTACATGCTAATGTGGTCAAAAAACTCTGCTGTGCCCTGACAAAATCCCTAGGGACGGTCATTCTTAGCCCACTGAAGACCATTCAGGAAGATGATGGGAGGAAGATAACTGGCCAGATAACTAGTAAGCTTCTGTAGCCTTAGGGATTCATAATCCTAGGTTCGTAAATAAGTCTACTTTATTTTGCAGTAAGGTATATGGCAGAAACACTCCCCCCTCCTTCCTCCTCTCCTCTCACCAGTTATAAACTTGGTCAGGTGTTAAGTCTCTTTTTCAGTGAGCTGTTTCCTCTGCAAGCTGTATATTCAATCTCAGTGTAAGATCTGCATTCTGTCACTTTCCCAGGACCCAAGAGACTGACACTTAACTCATGCACATGAACCTTTCCCATTTTGTTTTCCAGGGTAGAAAAAAAAGCATTTTAATATGAAGAGCTAATGTTCTCGGCTCCCTTTTTCTCCACAATAATTTCTAACGACATCACTGTTGGCAGGAAATACTGGTCTTGGCATCAGATTTTTGTCAGGGGGGCCAGAGGGGATATACATCAGAAAGAAGTGTAGAAGTGTGTGTGTGTGTGTGTGTGTGTGTGTGTGTGAGAGAGAGAGAGGGGGGGGGGGGGGGGTGGCACAGGGGAAGGGGGTCATTGATTTGCATGGCCAACTCATATATTGTTCCCAATGTAATTGCTGAAAATTACTGGTCTTATGGGGAATAGAATTCCATCTATCCCTGACAGGTAGGATGCAAGATTAAGGAGATAGATGATGTAGATAAGCCTAAGTGGATACATTTTAATAAGATGAATAAGCAGGTATGTTCCTGTTGAAAAGATAAGAGCAAATATTGATGTCTCAAACCCCCTAACTACTTCTATTGAAAGTGTCACAAAATTTGGATTAGTTAATATTTGAGTCAACTTCCCAAAGCAGCTTTGATTCATAAATTCCATGAATAATTTGTAACACATGACAGAAATGGTGGTGGTGGAGTGAATCTCAAAATTAACCATCACATATTTTGCAGGGACACCAAGCAATAAAGTATCCAATGGGTGCACCTCACATTATGTGATAAGCAAGACACTGAATAGTCAAAGTTTTTTTTTTTATCAAATCATATTTTAATTTTATTAGGAGCATTTTGAGTCACTGAAGTCCTACCAAGATGACTCATGGATGTTTGAAGGTACCCTGAAGTCTTGAAAGGTATGGGAACTGAGGGCAAAATCTGGTAAACAGGAAAAGCTTTGAATATGGAGCTGGGGTTCAGCCTAGTTAAAATCAGAAGACAGGATGGGATATTAAAATTGATCCCAAGGTCACAGAGGCAGAAAATAACAAAACTGAATTTTGAAACCAGGTCCTCTGACTCCAAAGACAGTTCTCTTTGTACTGTAACATAAAATCATCAAGGAAGCAGGACACAGGGCATCTTGGTAATATGAGGAAGATCTTTGGATTGGGCACTTTCCCGCACTGTATGTCCTAGCATAGCTTGACAATCTCATTAACGTAATGTTAGTGGGACACATTTCCAGCATTTTAAAGGGGAGATGTTCAGTAGCACAAGTAACTATAATAATGGAACCCCAGAAACCAGGCTGTGTGGGGAAACAAACCAAGCTATTGTGGGGAAAGGACCTTAGGTAATACCCACCTAAGTCTGGATTTTTCAGGCAAGGAAAGAAAGGCTCAGGGAAAGGCTGGTGATACGCTACCTCAAGAGAAGATTATCCACCCAGTAATGAATGCTTTCGGTCACAGCAATGAATGCGGATCATCTGATAATGTTTGTTATCTAAATTAATGGAGGGACCGACCATTCTAAATGAAATGTGGCCTCTTGAAATACTAAAGTGTAGAGAGCTGAAATCAAAATGATGTTAGCATCCCTAGACATTGTCAAACTCTAAAGAATCGTTTGCATGTATAAATAATCTGTTTTGGTTACTGCTCTGAGCCCCTACTTTTTCTTTTCTGAATCTTTCCCCCATGACCGTGACACACATAATAGTATTGAAAAAGGAGAATTTCACTTAAAAATTGATGGTAGATAGCAAGAAAACAGTTTAAGAGTAGACAGTTTCAACACATATGGCTCAACCCCTAGAGATGAGAGGATAGAAGGTAAGCCTAACCCTGGCTTCAGGTTTGGCATCCAGTCTAGAAAGGTAGAAAAAGAAGGGTTAGTGACTTGTATATCAGATGATCAGGAAAGGTGCTATGGCTCATTATTTTGGTTAGCTTTGTCTTGCTACTGAAGGAGTTAGTTCTCGAGATTATAATGCGCTGCTCCCCAGCTTAAAATGGGCCACGTCTTTTGGGGTATAACTGCATCTGAGTCGAGAGGTTATCATTGTCAGGAACAGTGAAACCTCGGTGGACTGCCAAAGGGCCGTTGCATGGATGTACATGAGTTCAGCACTGACAGGAAGAGAGGGAATGCCATCATATCTGAAAATCCTAGGGTTACAGTAAGGCACAGAGGAAAATCCCCTGGCTCAAAGGCCATTTCTTCCCTTAAACCCTGGCTCTCTGTTTCTTCTTCTTAGCTTCCCTTAGGATTGCTTCCAGAAAGTTTCAAGTCAGAGATTTCTTTATAAAGAAATCAGACAGCCTCCTGTGGCAGGTGATTCAGCATCTTCTCCTCAGTGAGTTAGTCCCTCCGGTCTCAAAATATAATAATTATTTTTGTTAACATTTATATAGATCTGTAAGGTTCGCAAAGCATTTTACAATTATTACCTCATTTGACTCTCAGAACAACCCTTTGACTTTGTGCTATTATCACTTCCATTTTACAGCTGAAGAAACTGTGGCAGGTTAAGTGTCTTTCCCAGGGTCTCACAGCTAGTCAGTAACTAAGGATGCATTTAAATTCAGGTCTTATGTTCCTGACTCCAGGGTGTGAAGTGTATCCACTACAACACCTGTTGGCATCATAGGACTGTGGTCTTTTGGGGGAGGGGGAGAAGTTCCATTGCATTCTGATGAACCCTTTAGTGAATGACTTAGATGTCTTGTTACTAGTCTTTAGTCATTAATCACTTTTGGAGACATTTACCACTCCTGGGATGATAGGGAAAGGGACCTGATCTACGGTGAAACTCCTGCTACAAATGTCTCCCAATGCAGGTTAGCACCTTCTCTGTGATTTCTAGTTACAGAAAATAGACTTAGAGTGTACCTAGATTGCCCAGGGTCACAGAACCAGTCTGTGGCAGAGATGAAAGCTGAAAAATCAAGGCTTTCCTTCCTTTGCCTGCTTCTGAAGCTAGCTCTCTCTCCTGTCGCATCTAGCCCTTCAGTAATGAGTAGCCATGAACATTATCATGTAATCACTGCACTGTCAGAGAGGGGAGGCCCCAAAGAAATGCATGACTCCCTTTTCTAGGTATTGTTTTAGGTTCATATGCAGGCGTGTGTTTGTGGGGAAACAAAACATATTTTAGCCTAGTAACTTGGAAAACAATGGGGAGAACAGACTATTAAAAGGGAGGAGGGCGTCAAGTGTGGATTTCTCAGGTAGAAATTTTTGAGGACAGAAGGCAATATTCTTGGGCTATAGAGTCCTAGGAGTAGAGATCAGAGAGACAGAAAAAGAAAATTCTCTTCTTTCACTGTTTACTTGCATGAGGATTCATTCATTTTTGTTTCAATTTGCCTCTGCAGGATGGAGACTCCCCCAACATTTTATATTTCTTACCTTGTATAAAAGCCCAGACTCCATTTTAAAGTACTGTACTAGCATGATATTCATTTGATACCAGTGACCTTACTGAACTTAGAAAGCATCATAATCATTGCCCATCAATGTGAAAAAAAGCACTGAATTTGAGTCAGAGGAATTAGATCCGTAACTTCAGGACCTGTTTCCTCTGTAACCTTAAAGATATCATTTGACTTCTTTGGTCCTCAGTTTCCTCCTCTTTAAAACAAGATGCTTGGACTGATTGATTGCTAGAATCTCTTCCAGGGCTAAGTGTTACACAGTAAATTGTATTTAATTGCGTAATTCTTTTTGCGTGGTCTCCCACCATAAGGCATTGAACTAGCATTATTATAATTACCTGTGCTATCGAACATCTCTTCTTTAACATTCTGGAAGTTGTCCTGCTAACATTAAGTTAACGAGATTGCTAAGCTATGCTAGGACATATAGCATGGCAATGTGCCTGAGCCAGAGATCTTCCTCTTATTACCAAGATGCCTTGTGTCCTACTTCCTTGATGATTTCATGTTACGGTAGAAAGACCACTGACTTGAGAGTCAGAGGATCTGGTTTTAAAATCTGATTTTGTCATTTGCTGCCTTTGTGACCTTGGACAATTCCCTTACTCTGGGCTTTAGTTTCCTCATCAGTAAAACGAGGGGGTTGGAATAGATAGCTTTTATGGCTCTTTCTATTTGTAGGTTTCTGATTCTATCATTTGCCCCACTTAACTACCATCGTCACCAACCAGTTCAGACTTCCATTTATAGTTTGAGATTCATATTGCATCTTTTAGTTTACAATGTATCTTTGATATATACATCCATAATGGATCACTTTTATTTTGAAATTTATAGTGTATCTTATACATTTAAGATTTATAACGTATCTTTGTTCATAGCCACATCAATTTCTTGTTAACCTTCTGATTTCAGTGACTCACTGGAAGATAGCTCTCACTTTCTTGGTCATAATGGGACAGTGTAAAAGTATAGAAGAGCCCCCAAGAAAAATAAAAAAAGGAAACCCAGCTTTCTAAGGTATCTTCTCTTTTGGCCTATCCAAAGATGGAAGGGGTAGGGGAGCCCCACTCATGGCCCTTTATTATAAACTTCAGTGGTTGCAGAAGTTAAAATGTGCTCCTTTCCAGAAAGGCACAATTCATCTGGTATGTCAACACTGGCACACCTCTGGCACAGAGAGGAAGAAGACATAGCATATGGCACAGAGCAGGACGGAGTGGTAAGCAGCCACATTTTATGCTCATTTTTCTCTGTACTCATCATGGCGCTCCATCTCCTGATGGCCTCATGCCTGTGTTTCCCAGGGGCATGTTTATTGTGGGTAGACATATAGTTCAATTTCTCCCTTCACAGAAGAGTCAATAAAAATCCATCTCATACATATTTTCTCCTTTGCCGCACCATTTCCTAAAAGGTTTGGAGTATGACTCTGCATAATATACTAACTTATTTTTATTTTCAAAATAGCTGTTAGTTTTTGCTCCAAAAGAAAAACACACAATCAAATATTCTCCTTTCCTACTCCAGCCTTTTCAGCTGCTGTGGTATGAATTTTGACAAGTGTCTAGGAGGTTATTCATGAGAAGGCAACAGCAGCTTCCCTGGATAGAGAGAGAGACAATGTCTACCTCTTCTAAAGGAGCAACTGCAGTATCCCCATCATGCCCTATGGCTCCTGAATTAGGTAGGGAAAAATCAGCTGTATCATGAGTGATCCCCTTACCCCTAAACTGTGCTGGGTCTACCTCTGAATCTTATTCACTGGATCACTAGTGATGAGTGGAAGATAAAGATGTAATGTTTATCGTTTCTTCCAGGGAGTGTTTTGTTCTTGCTTTTCCTGTCAACATTTTCAGGCTGGTTAGCTTGTTCAGATCTTTTTCCAAGCCTGGGTATTACAAAGCATGACCCAGAAAAGGAAATAAAGGAAATGTTGCAAATTGCTATAGATTTTCCGGGGAAATGGGGGGAAAAAGCTTTCATTTTTTTCCCCCATCCTGCCTAGAGGCTGCCAAGTTGGATACTGCAGTTTTCTTCAGCAGTAAGAAAGACAGCAGTACCTTTATTTTTGAATATGGATTTTGTTGTTGTCACCATGGTTTTAGTTGGTTTTGACTAGATCATTGGTTTGGTTGGTGCAGCAGTAACAGATTCAGATAGTCACTTGTCCTCCCCGGCAAAGAAAGGCACCATGATTACGTGATTGGGATTCTTCTCTGACTTCCTTCGTTTCTTTTTAGATTTCTTGACTATTAAGGTCATCATTGAGTCTTGAGAAGAAGATTGATGCCAAAAGAGGCTTTCTTCATTTTTGTAGACTGGAGATGCCTGGCAGTTGATCCTACATGACATATTCAGCATGGATTCAAAATAAGGTGGTGGGGGGAGCCTTTTTGCTTTTCTTTTCAATGATCTAAACAGGCATCTGCTGAGAGCTCCCAAGGGCATGTTTCATACAGACCTGGGAGTAACTGCCTGTCTAGCCAAGAGCTTGCTACTTTCTGAATCTGTAACAGAGCTAATTTGCATCAAGACTTAATAAATCTGTGAGCTGGTGAATATATATTATGGGGCAATTGGGGACCAGCTGTTCTCTGCTGCTACAGGAAGCAGACGGAAGGCGCAAGAACTACAGCAAGACTGATTTAGGTTAGATGTAAGGAGGTACTGAAGTAGAAAGTAGGCAACTAGATGGCTCAGTCGATAGAGTATGGGGCCTGGAGTCAGGAAGACATGAGTTCAAATTCAGCTCAGACATTCACTAGCTGTGTGACCTTGGGCAAGTCACCTAACTTCTGTTTGTTTTAATCCAATGGAGAAGGAAATGGCAAATCACTCCTGTATCTTTGCCAAGAAAACCTTATACAGAGTCAGAAAGAGCTGGATACAACTGAACAACAAAGGAATTACTGAGTTTTATGAGTAATTAGAATGAGTTCTCCAGGATGACCTTGAGATTCTCCCTAAGGACTGCTAAAACCATTGAGAGTTTTTAATCAATTAATCAACAAGTATTTATGAAACACCTACTATGTGCATTGAGCACCTACTGAATGAAATAATTCCTCCCTCAAGGGATTTACATTCTATCAGGGAAAATAATATGTACACGTATAAAGGGCAGCTAGATAGCACAATGAATGGAGCGCTGGGCCTGGGGTCAGGAAGACCTGACTTCAAATCTGTCCTCAGATACTTCTTAGCTGTGTGACCCTGGGCAAGTCACTTCACTTTGTTTGCCTCAGTTTCTTCATCTGTCAAATGAGCTGGAGAAGGAAATGGCAAATGGCTTCAGTATCTCTGCTAAGAAAACTCCACATGAGGTCACAGTTGGACACACCTAAACAACAACAAATACAAAATAGAACTAAGATAATTTGGGGAGGCGGGAGGGAGTTAGCAGTTGCAGAGAGATGAGGAAAGACTTCCTGTTGAATTGTCTGAAGAAAGTGAAAGATTGAAAGATGCTATTCTGTGCCCAGAAAAAGAACTGATAAATAGAAGATTATATAGAATAATTATATGTATGTATACATGTCTGTACACATGCCTATACATGCATACATATATGTACACATATATACATATATGCATATAAGTATATGTACATACACATAAATACATGCATACTCATGTATGTATGTATATGTAGATACATATGTGTACATACATATATACATGTATAAATATATACATACCTATTTGTATATATACATACACATGCATATATGTACGCATATGCATGTGTATGTATATATATACCTATTTTATATATGTACCTTTTTGTGTCTAATGGTAGCCATCTTTAGGGTGTGGGGGAGGGAAGGAAAAAAGAAAAAAAGGAAAGCAATTTACTTGACAACTTTATTATATATTAAAAGGAATAGCAAGTTGTACATAATAGATTTGTCTTTTCACGTGCAATCATATTTTTTACTATGTTATGGAAACACAAGTTTTATTCCATAAATTTAAAATAAAGTAAATGTGAAAAAAAATTGTGTGAGGTGGTAGAATATTCCAGGCATGGGGCACAGCCGCTATAAAGTCTTGGAGGTGGGAGATGGAGCTATAGATGAAGAATAGTAAGGAGGCCGGTTTGGCTGGATTGTGGAGTATAGGAAGGAGAGTGATGTAGAATAAACCTGGAAAGGATGGTTGGGGCCAGGTGGCAAAGGGCTTGAAAAATCAAACAGAGGAGGTTATCTTTTATCCTAGAGGCAATAGGAAGTCACTGGAACTTATTGAGGAGGCAAGTGAATAGTCCTATCTATGGCTAAGGACTATATCCTTGACAGCCATATGGAGAACGGCTTAGAATGGAGACAGAGGAGAACAATTTGGAGTCTGTTGCAATGGTGCAAGGGGGCAGAGATGAAGGCTTGGACAAGGATGGTGGCTGCTATGTGAGTAGAGCTAAGTGGATGGCTAGGAGAGACGTAAAGGAGGGAGAAGTAGTAGAATTTGGCAACTGATGGATATGTGTGGTGAAGGCTAGTGAGGAGTCAGGGATGATGCTGAGATGGAAAACCTGCAGCACGCTGTGTCTGAAATCAGATGGAATTTACATGGCACATCAAGGTCTGCAAAGCACTTTCCATATGCTATCTCATTTGTTTAGTTGCTAGGTGAGTCTATTATAACTACTATGCATTTATATTATATTGTTATTATATTATATAGTATATTGTTATTATATTATTAGATTAAAACTACTATGCACCTTGTTATTGGGAGGCTTATTCTTAAGGAAAAAAATAGATAATAAGGAATAGATCTGTGATTGCATTGGTGGAGGGTACTGCCAAGTGAGGGAACTCACTCAACTTATACGAGTTGGCACCTTCTTTTTCCATTTATAGTTTTCATGTGTTGGCTAGGGCAGTGAAAAGTTAACTTGGCCAGGGCCCCCCTGGCATGTTTCAGAAGTGGGAGTTGAACCCACATCTTTCTGGTTCTGAGGTGAATTCCAAAATCCCCACCCTGTTCTTTTGGTGGGGGGGGGCAGGCAGGAAGGGCACTTCTATTTCCAATAGAAAATAAGAAGGAAAAAAGACTACTTGTTTAAAATCACTGAACTTAAAATGTACCTTGCTCATTTATTTTCAATAAATACTTATTGAGTGCTTACTGTATTTAAGCAATAGGCTGGGAGCTCAGAATACAAAGGTCAAAATAAATGAGGCAGTTGTTCCCCTTAAGGAGCCTGCATTCCTCTGTTCATACTCTCCTCCCTCTCTCCCTATCCCAGCCCATGAAATTTGGAATGCCTTCACTTGGTGTATAGATAAATAAATAGGTAAATAGGTAGATAGAACATTTATTAAGTGCTTACTATATGCCAAGTACTGTTCTAAATGCTGAGATACAAATACGTGGAAGTAAATTTGTCTCTACTCTCACAAGGCTTACATTGTAATGGAGAAAGACAACATGAAGGGGTCCTAGGAAGTAGAGAGAGTAAGAAGGGTACCCTAGTGGGGCAAGATACCTTTGGAGGAGGAGGAGGAGGAAAGGAAGTAGAAGAGGAGAAAGAGTAGAAGGAGGAAGAGGAGAAGCAGGAGGAAGATGAGGAGGAGGATGAGGGAGGGGGGAAATCCCAAGAGTCAAGCTGTAATTGAAGGAAAACATGACAAGAGCCTCTCCTGAAATAAAAAAGAAAACCCAACCATCATTCCTATGTGCCACAATGGTGGCTTTTAGAGGTAACTCGGTATTATGGTAATAAATCTAGACTTGTAAACAGGAGATGTGGGTTTTCCTCTTGGATCTGACACGCCCTACCTGCATGTGACTATGATCAAATCATTTAAAAGACAGACTATTGCAATGGAAGAGTCTACTGGCTCTGGAGTTAAAGGATCTGAGCCTCTGCTGCTTATTTCCTGCCTGTGTGACCCTGGACAGTGCCTTGCCCATAGTAGATACTCAATAAATTTGTGGTGAATTAAGAATTAATGGCCCACTTAGCCACTGTATTGAAAAACTTCTGTTTGACAATGGAGATCTTTACTTCTTCATGTGAATTTTCCTTTCATTTTCCTATGCCACCTGTTCTTTATACCGATGTCTTGATAGATGTTTTAGATTTTCTTGATCTTATTCTAAATTATAAGGTGACACATACAATGAAATATTTATAGCAGCATTTTTTATAATGGCAAAGAACTGGAAATAAAGTATCTACTTTATCCACATCAATTGTGGCATGACTAAAAAACTGTGGTACATGAATGCAATGGAATATTACTAGGTTGTAAGAAATAATGGATTTGACAAACACTGAGATCCATGGATTTTATGGACAGATACATAGTGAAGTCGACAGAATGAGGAAAATTATTCTCACAATGTCCACAACAATATAAATAGAAAGAAATCTATAACAATAGAAACCGAATGCTGTGAAATCATAGCCAAACAACCCCAAAGAAGAGATATGGTAAGACACTTAACCTTCCTCTCTTCTTTGCAGAACTAGAGCACTATGGATGTGCCTCATAGCATACTATTTTTTCTTTGTTATAGAGATGCCTCTCTGGGAGGTGGAGAGATAGGAAGAGGGGGCACAGAAGGGACCATAAGTGGCAGAAAAGATATCAACAACATATATTTTAAAGATTAAATTTTAGGATGAAAATGTAATAGGGATGGTTTCATAACATTTCCCAATGGAAGGTACCTCAAATTTCTTCATGTAATGAATGGAAAGCCTTTGGAACTTCTGTGGTCATTGTATCCTTAGGGTAAAGATGAGGAATTAATGTATCAGTGTGGGACCCCAACAAACCAACAACAAATGTTGAGAGCTATTGAACAGCGAGATTTGAACTATTTATCACAGGTGTTTTGGTAATTGTGATTTATTGAAGAAGTCACAGAGCTCAATGCCCCTCTGACTCTTGCTCCAGCACAGAAGTCCGGTGTCAGTGTTTAGGGCTGGACCATAAATCATGTCCAAATACTGCCTGACTGCAGGCCTACCAAAATACCTTTTAAAAATCCTTTATTTTCTCAGCTTCTTTGTTAGGATATTAGATCCAAATTTTGGCTTTATGTTGGCTTTTTTTCTTTTTCTTTAAAAGCCTAGAAATATATATATATATATATATGTATATATACATATACATATATATATTTGGGCACAGAATTGAGAGGAAGAAGGTATGATTCAATTTGTGGCATCTATTTAATTTTTTTTCTTATGCAAATGGTCATCGATTTTTTTAAAAAAAAGTTTTGTTGATACTATTTATTTCTTTCCCCAGACTGTGAAGGCCTTTTAAATTTTATAATTTAAATTTGTATTATTATCCCTGGGGTTTTTTAAAAGCAATATAATCCTCCTCTTTTTAATCTCAGAGAACCATCCCTTAAAATGAGAAATAAAACAAGGAAAAATAGTTCAGCTAATCTAACCTATATATCAACAAAGTCTGACATTGTATGCAGTATTGCACATTGATAGTCCTCCACTTATGCAAAAAAGAGAGGGAAGTGGAATCCTTATGCCTTTTTTCCAATATTAAACTTGGTCATTATAATTTTACAGTACCTACTTTTAAGGTTTTCTTATTCTCTCCTTTCACATTGCCATTGCATCTATTGTTTTCCTGGTCCTGCTCAATGTGCTGTGCATTGATTCATCTAAACCTTCCTATGTTTCTCTGTATTTCTCATATTCCTGGTTCCTTCTCATTGTTCAGTCATTTCGGTTGTGTCCAGCTCTTCATGTCTGCATTTGGGGTTTTCTTGGCAAAGATACTTGAGTGGTTTGTCTTTTCCTTCTCCAACTTATTTAAAATTCTATTACACTTGTGAACCATCCCAGACTATGGGCATCTACTTTGTTGCCAGAATTTTACTACCGCAAAAAGCTCTGCTATAAATATTTTGTCGTATGTGGGACTTTGTAAATAAAATCATTTATTTCCTTGAGTTATATGGTTAGCTGTAGGATCACTCTGTTCAAGGATATGGGCATTCTAGTCACTTTCTAAGTATAACTTCAAGACTCTTTCCAGAATGATAGCATCGATTCATATGTGTGGGCTACCATATGGTCATGGAACCTATGTATCCCATGCCCTTTAAATCATTCTGAATTGATTATCATCTGCCTCGTATGCTTGGTGTACTTTTCTTTTAGAAAAAACAAGGCTAAGATCTCATACATATCAGGAATTTGTAAAGAATGCCTTATTTATAACAAATAAATTTATAAAGAATGTGAATATTTCTTATAGAGACCTTAGCTATTCCTTTCTTAACTCCATTTCACCAACAATTTTTGTTTTCTTTCAGTAAACAGGCATTAAACAAAGGTATAATTCAAAGCAGAAGAAAACAGAACTTGAGATCAGTGTCCTGAATTTTGGATCAGTCCTCTGAAATACGTTAGAAGTACAAAAAGGCAAAGCCACTGATTAATAGTCATCAGTGTATCTGGAACATTTCCAATGATGATCAGAGATCCTACTGTGTTAAGACAGTTAAATACAATGTATTTAGCCATTCTCCTCATCCCTTCAAACCACTCTCCCCATTCCGAAGACTATTACCTAAATAGACTTTGACTGGAACAGACTGGAAGACTGATTCTTTAGGAAGGTAGACCTCTATGGAAAAAAAATGATTGAGATAAAAACACATTTAAACACTCATTCATTGAATTTAAGCAACATGCTTGAATTCCCTTCCTCCAAATTCCTTCTGGGATCAAGATAAAGTTTCATACTATCCTCATGGATACGTTAGAAATAGTGGGGGGGGGGGTGTAGGGGGGTGGAGCCAAGATAGTGGCTGGAAAGCAGGGACTAGCGTGAGCTCCCCGGCAAGTCCCTCCAAAAACCTATAAAAATGGCTGCAGAGCCCACAAAATAGCATAGGGAAGCAGGGCTCTACCCCAGGACAGCCTGCATG
>CM053626.1:45034883-45065591 GCA_028646595.1 Phalanger gymnotis
AACTAGAAAATAAGATGCACAGGCAATGGGGCATAGAAATTTATCTTGCCCTACAAGAAAGAAAGGGAAAAGGTGATGGGAGGGGAGTGGTGTGACAGAAGGGAGGGCTGACTGGGGAATAGGACAACTAGAATATACGCCATCTTGGAGTGGGGGGGAGGGTAGAAATAGTGAGAAAATTTGTAATTCAAACTCCTGTGAAAATCAACGCTGAAAACTAAATATATTAAATAATAAAAAAAATTTAAAAAAAAGAAATAGTGGGTTTCCTGTTACTAGAGGTTGGATGACTTCTTGCTAACCCCATGCATCCTACCACGAGTATCCTTAGGACCACCAGATATGCACAGATCATGCCTTAGGTTACTTAATGCACTCAGGTTTGGAAAAACTGGGGCCATGCTATCTTGATGGGTGAATCAATTACCCTTTATAGTCAGTTGTCTCTAAAGCCCAGACTATGCTTTACATCCCATCTGACAACCTCTCTGGCTATTTTCTTGCCATCCACTCTGCTACCAATGTGTGCTTTTTTTCATCCCCACTGCCTCTCTCTCCCTGCCTCCCCCCCACTGCCCCTCCCAATATGGTCCTCTTCATCTTCTTGTTATGAGCCATATAATCAAAGCAATAAGCAATACTACCAAAGCTTTTGTAAAGGTCATGCCAACCAGCCACCCTATGGTTCTTCTTTGTATCTTTGTGGCTTTCCAGATCATAATGCTCTTGCTTGGTCACAATTCCCTTAGATGTGTTGTCTCTTCTATTAGACAGCAAGCTCCTTGAGGGCAGGGAATATTTTACTTTTGCATTCATATCTCTTACACATAGTGAAGTACAGAGAACATAGTAAGTGCTTAATAAAAATTATTTGTTCATTCATTCAGGCTAGACTCATTGACTATGCATCAAGATATTGAAAAGATTCTTGTTCTGGTATAATTAGAATTAGCTGGCCTCTGAAGCTCCTCCATACACTGAAATTCTACGATTTTGTTAAAGGGAAATATTAAAATGAATTTCAGTATTTGATGTGGATCTGAGTAGGCTTTTGTTTCTTAGAAGAAATTCAATGCAGTAATTATTTTCAAACAACTGCTATGCATGAAATATTGTGCTTCTAACCTCAAGAATGCTTTTCACAGTAGCAAGCAAGATTAATATATCAGATTGGAAGACTTTTTTAAAGATTAATTTAAATGGTATGCAACAGTGGGTATGGTATTTAAATAAACATAGAATGATTCAACTCATCTTAAGGTCGAGGTGGGGGTGGCAGAAAGAGTTCATTTCTAGAAGCAAAATAGCTAACTACAATAATATTTCCAGTTGATGAATGTTTAGCAATAGCATGAATGATATCATCAAGTTGGGACAAATTCCATCAAGGATTGCTTATTTCTTTGTGTAATTTGTGGTCCAGTCCTTCCCCCTCCCCCATCTTTGAGGCCTAGACTCAGAAGATTACAGGAATTACAAGACTCTGGTTTGATCTCAGGGGTCTGACTCCAAAAGGTCATATTGTCTCTAGCTCCCATGCCTTCACATGGAATATATGCTGTGAAATCTCCAATTACAGTCATGTCTAGGCTTCCTCAAATGTGGATAACAGAGTCCTCAGCTCCTTTGTAAACAAGTAATACAACAAATGTATACTGGGTGTGGTGCTGCCTTTATTTTACTCACAGAAAATTTGGAGGATGCCAAGTTCTCACAGGAGCCAAGACAGAGAAAACATATAAAAGCCCTCATGTTAGTCAATGTACTCTCCTCTGAAACAAATTATACTAGGAGTTTATAAAGCAATATTCAAACATTCTGATGAATCCCTAGCTTTCCCACAGGATTCCCAGACTGGTAGGGAAAAGGAGGTAGATCTATTACCTTAGTGTGAATCTTTTAGTCAATGAGTAACTCATTCAGCAAACATTAATTACTTACTATGCTAAGCCCTGAGGTTACCAAAAAGCAAAAAAACAAAACAAAACTCCACAGTTCCTGCCCTCAAGATGTCCATATCCTAGAAATAACTAGTTCGTTCTCTCTCTCTCTCTCTCTCTCTCTCCCTCTCTCTCTCACTTTCCCCCAAAATGGTAAGCTCCTTAAGGGCAGGGACTATCTTTCTTTCTATCAATTGTTTACCAGTGCTTAGCATGGTGCCTGGCACATATTAGGTGCTTAGAAAATGGTTATTGGATTGGATTGGCTATGGCATGGGTGAAGAAACTGAAAAGGAGCATTTGGACAAAAAACTTAGAGAGGAGAGGGTATCTAGGAAGAGAAGGTGATCATCAGCCCTAAATACTTCTGAAAGGTCGAAGAGGATCAGGAAGGAGCAAAAGCCATTAGAGGTATCAATGATCAGATTACTGGTAATTTAGAAACTGTAGTTTGAATTGAATGATGAGGATGGAAAGCAGGTTTCATAGGACTGAGAGGAAAATTTGGGGAGGGGAAACAAAAGCTTCCTTGAGATTGCTTCCTTAAGAAAAGCCACGATGGGGAGGAGAGATATAAGATGATAGAGACAAGGGATAGTCATAACAAGTGAGGATTTTTATTTAGGATTTTTATTATTATTAGGATTTATTTAGGACATAGCTGTGTTTATAGGTTGCAGGGTAGGAGCCAGTAGGTAGGGAAAAACTGGAGGATTGGGGGCAGGGAGGGAGGGGGAAGGGGAGATGGAGACAGACAGATACAGAGAGAGAGAGAGAGAGAGAGAGAGAGAGAGAGAGAGAGAGAGAGAGAGAGAGAGAGAGAGAGACAGAGACAGAGACAGACAGAGAGAGACAGAAAAAGAGAGACAGAGAGACTGAGAGAAAGAGACAGAGAGAAGGATATTGGGGGCAACCTGCTACAGAAGACAGGAGGAGGTGCGACCAAATGTGCTCGTAGAGAGGCTTTCTGTGGCAAAGAGGAGAATCATTTCTGGGTAGAGAGACTGGAATGGAGGATTTAATGGGGAAAGATGTGTGAGTGATATGACATGAAGAGAGGAGAAGTATTTTGGTGAATGGCTTCAGTATTTTGGTGAATTCTGAGGCATGGCTCTTAGATGAAAAATGGGAGAGTGGATGCTATTGGTGGGTCAAGAAGGGATGAAAGGTCTTGAAATAGCTATTGTGGTGAGAAGGGTGGGAAATATAAGAGTTCTCTTGCTGCAGTGAGGCCCCTGTTGACATTATGTAACAAGCTGAGGTATGGCCCCTGGAGAGTCCAACTAGGAAGCAGGATATGCCAATGACATCTGGGTAGAATGAGATTAAGTAACACTGGCCTTTTTACTTTTCCTTCCCTGAGACTCTGGATGTTTTCATTGGCTGTTTCTGTGACTGGAATACTCTCCCTCTCTGTCTTTCCTTCCTGGCTTCCTTAGCTTCATTCAAGTCCCAGTTAAAATCTTATCTTCTACAAGGAGCCTTTCCTAACCTCCATTAATGCTATTGATTATCTCCAGCTTATCTGATTTATAGCTCATTTGCACAGAATTATTTGCATACTCTCTCCTACATTAGACCGGAAGCTTCATGAGAGTAGGGAATTTCATTTACCTTGCTTGGTATCCCCCAGCACTTAGAACAGTGCTCAGCAAATACCATGGGCTTAATACATGTTTATTAACTGACTGACTAGAATAGTCCCAGTCCTCAAGGAGCTTATATTCTATTGTGGGAATTTGGGTTTGAGTTGAATTCTCTTACTAGAATGTAAGCTCCATGGCAGTCAATGGTCCTCAGTTGAGCTTTAAGTAGGACCTAGCAGTCCTCCATAGGATACATCTGCTCAATAAGTGTTTGCCAACTTAAACTGACTTAACATGACAATAGCTAGCATTTATGTAATATTTTAAAGTTTGCATAGCACTTTATATATCCTAACAACCATGTAGGTGCTATTATTACCCCCATTTTATAGACAAGAAAAGAGAGGCTAAGAGAAGTTAGGAGACTTAGGTCGAGTCATATAGCTAGCAAATATCTGAGGCAAAATTTGAACTCAGAGCTTCCTGACTTCAACATCAGAGTTCTTTCTGAGCCCCTTATTGCCACAATTAGCTTAAAAAAAGCTGGATTAAATTCTTAATATCCTTCACTCTTTTCCTTTAGTAACTTCCATTATAGCCCCCAAAGGGGTTCATCCTCGTGATAATGGCAATGAACAGTCTTCTCCCCAAAGCTGGGAACAAGGAAGGCTGAAGGTCAATGTTTTAGGGAGGCTTCAAAGCAAACTGAGTTACTGATGCTGACTCGAAGTATTGCTCTATTCTAAAAGGACATTCTTCTTTCCCAAGTCTTCTGGAGTAACATGTAAAGATGAGAGGCTAAAATGGAAAGATGATGCCCAAATACACTGCAGTTAGGAGGAATAGTGGATAGAATGTTGGACCTGGAGTCAGGAAGCCCAGGGTTTAAATGTAGCCTTGGACATGTGGCAGACTCACCCCAGGCACGTTGCCTACTTTCTGCTGAAGTTTCCTATTCTGTAAAATAGGAGTATTAATAGCACATACCTACATGGTAGTTTTGAGGATAAAATAAATATTTTAAAGGGCTTTGCAAACGGAATACAATAGAAATGCTTACCATCATGATTATTATTTGAAATGTCCACAGACATACAAATAGTAATAGACATACAAATAGCAAAATAAAAGGGCATGTCGATTTAATAAAATTTAATAATGTCATTAATTTATCTAGCGAAAGTTTTTCATTGTCCTATATAATATAAAGATGTTTGTCCAGACTTTTTTTTATTATGGAATACCAATAGTTTTGTCAGAGAACAGAAAAAACTCCAAGATTTCCTGCTGAAATGCATCCCATAAGCCAATTAAACACATCACATCAAAGGATCATGTAGCCTTATACCAAAGCTTTAGGTGGTTTCTGAAGGAAGAAGATTAAGAAAACAGATATCCCTGAGGTGGGCGGGTGTCCTTCTTTAGTGCAAAGGACTTTAAGTCATATTGGGTGTCGTTTATTTTTTCAAGCTGCCTCTAAAAGCCTGCAGTTTGTTTTGATAATGGCACATCTAGGGTGACCCCATACCCACTTTCCTCTGCCCAGATGTATATTTGTCAACACCAATTGATATATTTGGCATTAGCTGCGAAAGGGATGAAGTTAAGGCCCACAAAATGGCAGCAGAAAATATTAGCATTAGACGTGGTGCTGCTCAGTCGGGAGCTTTCTTTTCTGCTACTCAGAAAGCTCTCATTTGTTAGATGGCACTATTGATTGTGTTGCCTCCATGAATTCCCAGGCCTTGGCAATACTTGTGCTAAAAGCAGAGGAAAACGGGGAAAAATCACAGGATCTCTGAGTTGGAAGGAACCCTCAGAAGCCTCCTCAGTCTATCCTTGTCCCAGTAAGAATCTCCTCTCCAGCATAGCCAACAAGTGACCGTCTAGCCTGCTCCTAGAGTCATGAGATGATTTGAGTCTGCTCCATGGATGTGCCTTTCTAATTAGTCTCAGCAAACAACAATTTGAACATCTTGTTTCTCATCAGGTCTGAGATTTTCCTGTTGGCCTTTCATAAGGTAGACTACTGCATGTAGGATTTCCTGATCTTTCTAGCTTATATTGCTCCACCAATTATCGAATTATCTATGGCTATCGATTAATTGAAGAGTTGGGGCTTTAATAAATACACTATCTTGTGCTTAAGAAACATTGTTCCCTTTATTGTGACATTAGATCCTTTTCTAAAGGTGTCCACCAGGGGACTACCACCCCCTTTATTTTTCAGGAATACACCTGAAATTCCCACCTCTTCCCACCCTCCTTCAGTTACTTATGAGGGAGAAACTAAGAAACCATAAGTAGATACAGGAATGTCTGTAGTTGTGTTCAGATTTCTTCTCTCTAAGAGGAGTTCTCAGGTATTCCTCTGGTACCAGGTAGGAAGAGGTAAGCAGATCAGCCCAGCTAGTAATCTTTCGCCTCACTCTCTCTGATCCTTGTATGATTCAGCATCAGGTCAACCAGTAGTGGTGTAAAAGCCAATTAAAACCATCACCTACCTGTCTAAGTAATGATAGATAGAATAGCCATCCAATGACAAGGTTGGAAAAATGGAGAGGGCATGTGCTCCTTAATTTCAAATTGAGGATAGTTCAAGCTATAGCATATTTCAGAATCCCTCTGGTGTTATGTTATGCGCCTGTGTTTTGTTTTTAATGTTCACCATAGCTATTTCTGGGGCCCCATTAGTATACTATTTCTATATATGGTCCTGAACCTGAATGTGTCCTTTTGTGGTTGGTTGAGTCAACAATAATTGTCTTTGGTTTTAAGACATTAAAATGCTTTTCCATGTCCCTTAGTTGGATAAGTGTCCAACTCATCAGGGAAATGCGGTTGTGGTTTCTTTTATGCCCTTCCTGCTATCATCTGGTTATTACAGATTGACAAATTTGCAAAGGAAAGGTTAACAAGCTTTTGGCTACCAGTCTTCTTGCTTGAACCATTATGAGCAACACTTAAATGTGATTTCAATTTGCACATTCTTTTTGGTCACATATCTTCCATTTACTGTCTATTCCCATGATTTAATGGGAAATAGAATTAGCTTCCTCTCTCACCATGTCTGTTAATTTAAAGTTACAGATTTTGAGAACCAGTATGCAACTTGAATATTATTATTATTATTTATATAAAAACCATATAACTTAAAACTAGACCCTAAGCCAGGAAAAGACTATAAACTTGCATAATTAAGGAATGGAGTGGGAAGAAAGGACATTTTAGTTATAGATGTGCCCCAAGTTATAGCCTTCAGCTAATTTAATGGAGAGAGCAGACGGTTGCAATCCATTGCTCCATGCCTATTGTGAATGAATCTCAAGCGAGTGTATTCAGAAGCCACCATGGTGAATAGGAAAATAAAAAAGTGCTTTTTCCATTTAAAATTAATATGAAAATAGAATATGAAAAATTATTAGTCTCCCCTTCACTATGGCCAATCATTTGTGTGGTCCGCCTATTAAAGGATTTTTTTTTTATCTCTCCTAGCACCACTCACAGTACTGGGTATATAGTAGGCACTTGCTGAGTATTGTTGAATGCTTGTATGTCCAGTAACACCTGGCATAATGTAAGAGCTTGGTAAATATTTTTTGAATGAATGACTAAATTATACCCTTTGCAATATTTTTTGTCAAGTTCTTTCATGTAAAAAGATCTAAGGTTTGGAAAAAATTGGTGAGTTGACACCAGTGTTTTCTGAAGGTTTACTTACTTGAGGTGGTTGGGATCAAAGACCTTGGGATGGGGGCCGGTTTATTTCCACACCTCTTTGGAGAATGGATGGAAATGCAGTAACAATCCTAACACGACTTCATCTCCCCTTGGATGATGTATGTTATTTTGAAAACCTGTAGTTTATCATCCTCAGTTTTTATATGACGCATACCATCTAAAAGAAGGCATAGTTTCAGGACCAATTGCTTGGCACAACAATGGAATTGTTGAAGAACTGATTGTTTTAAAACATTCAAATTGCCTTGGTGTGTTTATTCTGCCCTTAACCCTGACATATTAGGAGAACCCAGAATGATAGTCCAGTTACCTTTTTAAAAAGCAAAATTCTCCATTCTGTTGTATGTCTTTCTGAAAATCATTCCTTTTAAGAGACACGAACAGCTCTGATTATAGAGGTGTGAGTTTAAAGTACTTCTAACCTCAAAGTAGGCATGTGGTCAACAGAAACCAAAACACAGAATTAGCAAATGTAAGAGTCAGAGAGTTTTATGAGTTGGAATAATTTTTGGTGTCACTTATGGTTTCGATCTCAGCTCTTCGCCCCCCCCCCTTAATATAAAACCTGCCTGACATGACATAGATCTCTTTCAAAGTTCCAAACAATTTACTTGCTTTGTTTAAACCCAGGAATAACATAACGCATTCATCAAAATCCCATTACAAAAAAGAGTGAAATGCTCACTAACATCTGCTGGAAATATCAGTGCTGAGGAGGCTGAGATGGTCAGGCCTATAATATTTCCTTTGTAATGTGCTTTGAAACATCATGCAAGTAGAAGTTTATCTATGTGGCAGAACAATTCTTTTCTGATAGAGATAACATTTGCAAATGTTTCCAGGATCTATTCCCGTTCCTTAAACCAAAGGCTATGTTTGGGAAAGGGATTTCTAATATAAAAACATTTGTTACCTTAAGGCCCATAAAATTAATTTATTGAACACCTAAAAGGGAACTTATCAACAAGATTCCTAGCTTACAAATGGTAATTCTGTGACAAAGCGTCTTGCCGCTTCACAAAGTTTTTCAGCTGGTTAATTTTGGGATAAAAAGAGAATGTAACATTTTAATATTTACCTTGGGAAGTGGTGGTGTTTTTTTAATTCTTGTTGCAACAAAATTTGGAAATATGTAATAAGTAACCACACAAAAAGTCAGCTACTTCATTGCCTCTGAATCACACTTTAGATATCTAAAATCCAAACACCACTTGATAGAATACAGAGAGCCTTGGGCAAAATTGTGGTTTTTCTTTGGCTTCCTAGTTCTACCTTCCCTTTCTCACTCCCCCTCCCTCTTCTTCTGATCCCTGTCCAAGTCCAGACATGGACCAGAATTGCCAACGAGTCCTGGAGTTGACCATGGAGTTACTGCATTAACACCTTCCAGATGTATTTGTCTTTTAAAATTGGGCACCTGACTGTCTCCCCCCACCCCCAATACCTACCACTACTCTTCCATACATACAAAGCATTTAAACCTAAAGAAAGGAATAACTCATGGCGAAATTTCACAAGCTAAAATGAACATTTTTTGCATGTGATTTCCTTAGTGTCATGGACTCCCAATATGGAAATTCCATAGAGAGTAGCAATTGTTGGTAAATTATCATGTTAAAGAGTTGTCCAGGATACTAAAATATTAAATGGATTGCCTATACCATGACTTAGAAGCATTACTTGAACCTAGGATACCTGACTCCCAGGCCAGGGGTATATGGGATTTTCAGGGAGGTAACTCTGGTGTGAGGGCTTGGCGAGCCCTTTTCAGGGCTGCTTATCCCCCTTTGGTTTCTACCTGATTCACCCAACTCTCACCTGTGGCTTCAAGAGGCTGAAGTATGCTCAACAGCCACACCCTGCTGAACAAGGGCGTGGATAACTGACAGGCTTCAAACCCATTGGTGAAGAAGGGGGATGTTGACCCCAAGCATGTGAAGACCTCCTCCGGAGCTAGAGAAGAGTTTGTTCAAATAGCCACAAAGGCAACTGAAAGGGGCACTGTGGGGTGCAGATTTCAAAGACACAAGGTCATCTACTGCATCCTGAGCAGTTGCCAGGCATCTTGACTTTGTCTTGCCACTGGACTCCAAGGACTCTGGAAGAGAGAATGAGGCTGAGACTTTGTGCAACTCTACCTCCCTTAAATCCAATTCACAAACAAGTCAAAACACCACCCTGTGATGTCGTTGGTCCTCTTCGAAAAACGAAGGACAAACAACAATACTGCCTCTCTACCCGAAAAAAGAGCAATGGGAGATATATGAGGTCAGAGCTCCTTTTTCTGAGTGCTTCAAATCACATTGTGTGGAGAATTGCCTTTTTCAGTTACTCTAAAGGTTGGTTTTGTGTATGTGTGTGCGTGTGCATGTGCATGTATGTGTGTGTGTGTGAGTGTCTGTGCGTGTGCATGTGCATGTGTGTGTGTGTGTCCCATTCCAATGCATTTATTCTTGTATGGAGTGAGCCCTTTTCAGACTTGGGTACATCAATTGTATATAAGAAGACCAAAAAAGGCGTTAAGTAACCAATGAATTGTGGTGCTAGAGGGGCTTGGAGGGGGTTGTCTTTGTACTTTCCCCCCTACCCACTCATTTGCATGGCCTGAAAAAGAGCCTAGAAGGTTCAAAACAAAGCAAAACTGGGGAACACTGAACCTCTGGGCTCTTTGGGATTATGAGGCAAATTGTTACTTCCTGGTTATAGTTTAACATGCAGAAATGAACATGGTGCCGGGAATGTACAAACACATTTAACCATCATTTTTCACCATCAATTAAGATACAGTTTCTCACCAGAGCTGCCCATCTTAGTCAAAGGAAGAATTGTCTAATGCAAAAAACAAATCCTAAAGGGGATGAGTTGGCTAGGATGCTGTCACCCTGCACCTCCTTTGCAAGTGGTGGCAGGCATTTGGAACTCTTCTGGAGTAGAGAGGACTGGGGGAGGGGGAGAGGAGAGGGAAAAGGTATCATGCTGGGAGGGGGGGTGGGCTAGAAGCAGCTGAGATAAATTGTAATGATCAGCCCAGTTACCTCCTCATTGAGTGCTCAATCCCTACAAATCCAGAATATAGTGGAAAGCAAGTTAAATAAGTGAAATGTGTCTAAAATGAATGAGGTCAGGAAATATGACTTGACTTTTTAGTTCCTCCGTTTCCTAGATATAGGAACATATAATCGGTGTTTGATGACTGTTAAATGTAGCACATGTTGTGAAGGAGCTATCCCAACCCCCACTGAGTCCAAGTTAGGTTCTCAGAATATGGCTAATATTTCATCTTGGGGCTCTGGGGTTATCCATGAACAGCTAGGAGGTATCTTTTTCTAATGCTATAGCCCACAAGCTTCCACTAGTATGGATTATTGGATTATATCAATTAATTAGACATATTTAATTAGCCTTAAGAAAGATATTTATTAAGATGATATAGGAAGAATAGTTGGTAAAACAAAACCAAAAACTCCTCCAAAGTCTGTGATGTACTCTCTCACAAATACATATAGTATACAGGGGAAAGTGGGCTCAAGCTCAAACTCTATGTAGCCAAGGGGATAATCCATAGGTTCTGGAAGTTCTTTTGCTGGAATCTCCAAGATATTCGCTTTAGGGATGATGTAGCTCTTCCTTTTGTCTCTCAGGAGATCCTGAATCTGCTTACTTCATCTCCTCTGAGTTCCTTTCTGGCTCTTACCACAAACACTGCAGCCAGCGTGTTGCTGGAGTGGGGTGAGAAGACAACGGGAGGTGCTTTCTTCCCATATGGAAAGTGGCTTGGTGACTTAGTGGCTTGGCTAGAATTATCCTGTAGTGGCCCACTACTTGCTTGAACCTCTGATTCCAATTAGCTCAATGATTTTACATAAGCCCAGGATCATGGGCAAGTCACTCAGCTAATTTGAATAGATTTCTGTTGCACTAGGGAAGTGCCCAAGCTTTGGTCATACATGGTAAAAAATTAAAATATATTTTTAGCTGATAATGGTGTCAGGGCTAAAATTGGGTGCAGTGATTTCTATTCCATCCTTACAAATGAATAAACTGATTTGAGTCTCAGGTTCATTATAAGACTAATTATTTCAGTCTGATATGGCAGTGCCAAATTATTTTTCCCTTTCTTTTTTTCTTCTTCCGCCCTGTATACCTCCAGTGTCCTGGTCTCTAAAAAAGTGAGACTGCCTCCCCCCCCAAGAAAATGTATAACACCAGTGGTGGTCCCTCTCTTATAATTTCCTACGTCCTGAGAAGTGTATGTGTGCGTATGTAGGAATATATATTATATACATTATAAACACATATGTATATGTTAAATGGTTCTGAACAGAAGCCAAAGAATAAGGTAGCATATGGGAACCTTCTGATATCCAGTAAAGGCAAAGGGTACCCAAAGAATCCAGCACTGAAGATGAGAAAGAGATTGTAAGAGGCGCATCACCCAGGAAACCTTTGAAAAAGAAATGAAATTTGCACTGAACCCTGAATAATACAGAGGCTATGAATGGACAGAGAAGAGCAAGTGGGACTTAGAGATATTACAGGTGGGGGAAGCTATGCTTATTTTCTTCTTTTCTGATCCAGTGAAGAACAGTGTCCCCTATTTCCTTTGCATAATGACTTTTTACTTTCATTTAAATAACTCCAAATCTTTGACCTATTCTCCCATATCTCTAGTTGTTTGAATTTGCTCTATTCATTTTCTCTTTGATATTCTTAAAAGGTGGAGTCCCAAGCTGGGTGTAAGTTACAATTTGCCCTTTAAAAAATGGAAAATATAGATGACTAAAACCATTTCTTTGGGATTCCCATGAGGTATATTAGTGGGTGATACTAATCTTATTTTTCAGATACCCTCACACAGACTTCGGCCTATGTTTGGAATACACTTTCTTATTACCTTCAACCCTTTGGATCCCCAACTTTCTTTAGGCTCAGCTCATGTGTCACCTCCTACCTAAAGCCTTTCTTGACACCTTCACATTTTGGTGCCCTCTCCCTCCTCTAATCACTCGATATTTATTTATCTGTATACATGTTTTTCCCCTCTGACCTCTCATCCCCAAATATAATATAAGCTCCCAAGGCAGGGATTATTTAATTTTTATCTTCATGACTCACAGAGTGTCATGCATATATAGCAGTAAATCCACAGCAATTACTAGTGAAATGGTCCCTTCCTTCAAAGAGCTTACATGCTCATTTTATATGTAAAACAAATATAATACATTTTGGGGGGAGGTACTAGCAGCTGGGGGGATCAGAAAAGATCATGTAAGATAGTGGTTCCTTAGCCAAGTCTTGAAGGAAACGAGGGACTATGAAAGTAGGGATGAATAGAGAATTCATTTGAGGTGTGGAGATAACCTGTGTGATGGAACAGAGAAAGGAGTTGAATTTTGCATGAGGAACAGTAAGAAGGGCATTTTGGCTGGACCAAAATATGTATGAGAGTGTAATGTAGAATAAATCTGGAAAGTTAGATTGGAGATAAGTTATGAGAAACTCTTGAATGACAGGGGTAAGAGGGAATTTAATGAGTAGGAAAATGACATTAGATTAGATGTGTGCTTTAGGAATATCAGTTTGGGCATCCATGTGGAGGATTGATAGTAGAGAAGAGAGGCTTAAGTCAGGGAGAACAATTAGGAGGCTATTGCAATGGTCTCTGCAGGAGGTGGTGATGGCCTGAACTGGGGCAGTGACAGCATGAAAGGAGAGAAGTTGATTCCTCGAGATGCTTGTGGAGGTAAAATCTACGAGATTACCCAACTGACTGGATATGTGGGATGAAGGAGAGTGAGAGGAGACTAAGGATGACTCAGAATATGGCTGACTAGAAGGATAGTGTTGTCCTTGACAGAAAAAGGAACATTTGGAAGTTGGATGGGTTGGGGGAAAAGATAATGAATGAGTTGTGTCTTTGAACTTATTGAATTTTAGATAGGTATAGGATAGGAATGGGGAACCTGTGGCCTTGAGGCCACATATGGCCTTCTAGGTCCTCAATAGGTCCACACTTGAGGACGTAAAAGGCCATATGTGGCCTCAAGGCTATAGGTTTCCCACCCCTGTTATAGAACAACCAGTTGGATATGTCTAATAGGAAACTGTCCACATGGAAGTGGAGGACAGGAGATGGACTAGAGCTGGATATTTATGAATCTGGAACCATTTGTATAAAGAGGAGAGTTCAACCTAGAAGAGCTGATGAGATCACCAGGAGATAGGTTAAAAAATAATAATAATTTGATGAATTGAATAAAATAGATTGGAAAATGGAAGTGAGAGAAAAACGCTTTCGGGGTCATAATTTGTGTTGGAATAACAATTCTGCCCCTTTGACTGATAGTGTAACATTCTGTTAAACTGAATAGTTTTTAAGGTTCAATAAAAATCTCAAGGGCTGTCTTACAAGTATGAGTTTAAGTATCCATATTCACATGAGTAGTTATGAGCACTACTGCCAAATTTCCTCTTTGACTTTTTGCACGAGCCCAGTTTTTTTTAAAAAAATTATTTATTACATTCTAAATTTACAAGCATTTCCATAACATGGTAGAACAGAAAAAAAGATGGTTGTACATGAAACTGCAAGTTTATTTTGTACAACTTGCTATTCTATTTAAAGTTATCATGTCCCTGTTTCCTCTTTTCTTCCTCTTTCTTCTCTCCCACCCACCTTAGAGATAGCTGCCATTAGACATGAACATGTATTTACATTATTCTATACATATTTGTATTTTTCAGTTCTTTTTCTGGATGCAGGCAGCATCTTCCTTCATATGTCCTTTGTAGTTAATTTTGGTATTTATAATCATCAAAATGACTTAGTCACTCAAAGTTTTTCTTAAAACAATATTGCTATTACTGTATACAACATTCTCTTGCTTCTGCTCATCGAGCTCTTCATTATTTCATGCAAGTTGTGAGCTCTGTTTTCATTCAGATCTTTTTTCCCTTCACTGTATGGTAATATGGTGCTAACATACCCCTGGTCTCTGCAGAATACAAGTTCCACGAGGGCAGGGACTTTAAAACAATTGTCTGCATCATTGCCCATAGTGCATGCTTAATCAGAACTAGTCGAATTGGACTCACTTACATGGCTAGCAGTCCTCCTTTGATTAAACTGTTTGGGCACCCAGAGAAGGAAAAAAAATGTCTATGAAAAAGGACAGGACGTTAGTGTAGAAAATAAGATCTTCTCAAGGTATAAACTGACTTTTGACATTTAGGGGGAGAAATCTCAAATTCCTCTTGCTTTTCTTGTGTTTTAAGAATAGCCAATCTTGGAGGTGACTTTGAAAAAGGTGACCATTCTTTTCAGGATGTTTGAGATCATTTTACTATCATTTTTACCAGGCTGAGTATAGGATCTACTCTAGCCTGCCTCACCATGAAGTCCCAATATCAAACAATGGGTGGGGGTAGAAATGGTCAGGGAATGAGGAAGTATGGTTGGAGAAAGAATAATTTCATAGGTGGACAGAGTCATTTATTAAGTGGTGCAGTCGATAGAGTTCTGGACTTGGAGTCAGGAAGATCTGAATTTAAATCCAGCGTTGGACAATTACTAGCTATTTGACCCCGGGCAAATCATTCGACCTCGGTTTACCTGAGTTTCCTTATTTGTGAAAAAAAATAAGGGTGGTAATAGCTCCTGTCTCCCAGGGTTGTTGCGAGGATGAGATATTTGTAAAGTACTTAGCACAGAGCCGGGCACAAAGTAGACACTCAATAAGCATTTATCGATTGGTAAAAATGTTATTATTAAAATGATTATTACTGTTTTTGTTAATGATTTCTTTGTACTGATTGCATCTACTTTCATGGCTTGACAGTGTAGGCTGCCTGTCCTCTCTCCAGCTATGACCTGAGCCATGGTGGCCCTGCTTTAGTTGCTTGTGATAAGGCTCCTTGGGCCAGCCTCCTGTCTGTCTATCTGTGATGATTGTCATGACAGTTGCTCTCACTCTTTAGAAAATTGAAAAATGCTTCTCGTTCTTGCCTAGAAAGTGGAAATTAGTGTGGAGGGAAGTGTTATCTGTCAGCATAGTATCATTCTGAGATGTCTTGCCAAGTTGGCACCACCCCCAAAATGTCTGCTTCCCTCTGGGTGGTGTGCAGCTTAATTTAATTTACACCAAGATTTAGTCATGGGCTGGTGTAGAGGAGAAATGGTTCCATCAGTTTGGGTCATCCAAGAACCAAAGCCACCTGCTCTTTATGCTGTAGCTCCCAGGCTTTACTTTGAGGAATGAGGCCTTCAGCCTTGGGTTTGGCCAGAGCCATTGTTCCGTGAGAGGGAAAAAAAACAGAGGGAGAGTTTTTTGCTGACTTAGGAGGGACTTCTAGGTTTTCAAACCTCGGTCTGAGTTCTAGCTTTGCTACTTATGCCCTGTCTGATCCAGAACAAGCCACTCACTTCTCTGGGCCTCTTTTCCTCATCTATAAAATGAGGGGATTGAACTCGATGTCCACTGAGGTGCCTTCCAGGCCTAAATCTATGATCCAATGATTGTATGAACTCCATTTCCTGTGATTGAGTTGAATTTGCAATTTAAGTGTGAATTTATTCTTTTCAAAGTTAACAAATGATGGCCTTTTCCTGGTATAGGCTGGCCAATTTTCTGACAAGTCACTCTTTAATTCTACACCCACTGATGGGGAATGCCAGAGCTCAACCTAAGAATTCTAGGGCTGAAGGTGGGGGGAAGTATGGGATGAGTCAAAAGAAGCCTAGGATTTCTAGAAACCAGGGCAAATTTATTTAACTAGATCTTAGAGATATAGGAGGGCTCGGATAAGGTACATGGAGCAGAATCTTACCCTATCATTTTGGGTAATGCCCAGGGAAAATGGAAGAGAGGGAAGGCAGCAGTTAGGGAGTGCTTCCTCGAGAATGAAGGACAAACAGCAGCAGCAACAAGAGCACACAGTGGATGGGAGAGGAGTAGGATTCTTGTAGCACCCAAGAGGCACAGACCAAGAGCAGAATCTGTGCTTTATTGATATCAATTTGGCAGCTGTGGGGGATGAATTAGAGATGGGGAAGACTGGAGGCAGGGACATCAATTAGAAGGCTATTTCAGTAATCCAGGGATGAGTTAATGAAGGCTTTCACTGGAGTGGTAACCGTGTGAGTCCCTCTGAATCTACCCTCAATTTATCCTCTTTATGTTTGCCAGTTGTCTCCTCCATTAGATCATAAACCCTCTGAGGTCAGGGACTGCTTTTTGCCTGTCTTGTATCCTGCTATGTGCCTGGCACATAGTGGTCACTGAATAAATGTTAGTCGACTGAACTCAGTTGTAATGATGCAGTTGACAAGACTCAACAGTTGATTGAATATAGGGGGTAAGCGAGAGTAAAGAGTTAAAAAGGACACGGTCTGTGAATGCAGACTTCTAAAAGCATGGCAATGACTTTCACAAAGGAAAGAAGTTAGGGAGAGATTGAGTTGGGGGTGGGGAAAGAGAATGATTCACTTGGGACAGACTGAGATATGACCAATTTAAATTGCACATTCTTTCCCTTACCCCTACTCCCATGTTCTAGCCTCCAATTTTGGTACTTTACCCAGCCCTGGTTAGGTCTCTGGGCATGCTCTTCTTAAGAATGTGGAAGTCCACATCACCCAAAGCTTTGTTGTCTCACTTAAACAAAAAACTAGATTTATAATTTCAAGGGTATTGGAACTCCCGAGGGGGATACTCCCTCTACCAAGGCATACCAGCATATGTTCTGAAACTCATAGCCTTAGGAAAGTTGCCTCAGGCACTGCTAAGTTAAGTGACTTGCTCTGGATCATTAGTCTGTATGTGTCAGAGGAGGGGCTTGAACTCCATTTTTTTCTTCCTAACACTGAGCTCTACTCTACTTTTCCTTCTACCGTACTTCTTCTTTCTTTCTTTCTTTCTTTTTTTTTTTTTATTAATGGTTAGCATAAGAAACATGGCCATAGCATGAACAGAGATGAGAATTAAGGGCTCAAACCAGTAATTTTTAGGAAAAAAAAAGCAGTACATTTCTAGCAGGAAGTAGTTTAATCTTGTATGGGGTGATGCTGCAATTACAATTAGTCAGCTTACCCATTTGTGTGTTGTTGAGCCAAAGGCAGGAGGATCCAAGTTTGGAAACATTTCATGCTGGTTGGATTCTACTTTGCACAGTGGTTGACATTCTGAATGAATGTCTTGCTTTTCCCATCCACATCTGGTAGATATTAGTGAAGTGAAAAAAACTAGGCTTGCTTCAATTAGGCATGCAGATTTATACCTTCATCAGATAGGGGTGAAATAGAAGGGTTACCTCAAGTCTGTAAGATGTTTTTATGAACTCACAAAAGCCTTTGCTTTCACCTAGGCTCAAGTGGTATCAGTCTTACCTTCTTGACCAAAGGTCTAAGCTAGGGGAAACTTTTAATTGGGAGAAGTAAAGGCAGCTGATATGAAATGCAATTATAAAAATACGTACCAGAAAAAGGCCACACACCCGAGATTAAGAACACTAGCATTAAGAACTGACTGCCTTTTTGGTCTAGTCCTTTAGCCAGTTCTGAATCCAATTAACTATACTATCATGGCCTAATTTTAGGTCCAATAAATAGATATTGTTTAAATCAATATATTTGGGAAAAGGGGAGCAGGATGAAAGAAATTAGTACATGAAAGGATCAGGAATTTTCAATTCAACTATATTCTGGAGTTGTTCTTTTATGGAGTTCATGATCCTGATTAGTATGACACTCATCGTAAAGGGAGGTGATAGAAAAGGGACATCTCCTCCTAGACTTCATTCTTTACCCCTTCCCCCACTCCATGAGTTCTGCATATAAGTGTGTGTAGATGTTTGTTTGAGTGTTGAGAATTGGAAAATGACATTTTCCACACTTTTTTGCAGTTTAAAAATTCTAGCTCTCTCTTCTTCCTTCCATAAGGAACAAGGAGGGTAGTCATACCACTGATGGTGGTCAGGATGCAAGGAATTTATGAGTAGATTGAAGCTTAGGGAAAATTTGTTCTTTCTCTAAGAAAAGATCCTTAGGAAATGTGATTTTTATCTAATCGGCTGGTTGTAAAAAATTTGGCTTCCACGGGTTTGACTAGGGTAGGCAGCTAGGGTACCTTTCCCTTAGGGTAGGTACTATCATTTGGAGACATATACTTCCACCCCACAAAACCATCCCACTTCTCAGTATCAACAGAATTATTGTTAAGTGTCTTTTCCAGTATTCCAGAATAACTTTCCCTAGCCTGACTCTGCTTCTTCCTCTAGTGGACTTCCCAGTAACAGTGTCCCAATGTGCCTACCCAGAGAGATCATTTTAGGGTCACAGCCTCCAACTGAAAGGTCGTTCTTTCAGGTTCTGTATTACCATGAGGCCTCCCTCACATCTAGACATTCACAAAATTTACCCCCACTATAAATTTGCCCCAGCCTCCAAAATTCCTACAAGGGCTTTACTGGTTTCACCAAAATGTTATATTGATCAGTGGGGGAGTAAATACTTATTGAATATGCCCAGGACTGCAATCAGAGTATCCCTTTCAAACAAATCCAGTGGAACCCATTTGGAGACTTTCAGAGCTTTCTCATCTTTCTAAACGTAAGAGGCTCTGCTGGGCTCAAACTGGGTCAAAGCCAAGGATTCTTGTACAAACTTCATTTGGCAAATGGACACACTTAGAAGGCTAAAAACATCTTTCCCCTCCCCCTTCCCACCCCTAGTGAACTCCTTGTGGGAATATTGCAGGGAGAGACACGTCCACCTCTCTTGGGCAAGGAAACTTCCTGACTGTTCACACCTCTTTGGCCAATTTAGAAGTTTCATCAGAAGGGAATCAGTCTATCAGACTATTTCCTTCCTGATTTTCTTCATTTCCTTCTCCCCCTCCTTGGCATAGTCAAACAGCATTCCTGCGACTTAATAATTCATCTCCTCCTCTGCATCTCTGACAGATTCTTCCACTCAACGAATGTCCTGCAGCCTTTTACCTCCCACTCTCAGCAATCTCAAGCTTTCCCCTTGCCCTGCTTCCTCAATTGGGTGATTTGGATGGAAGCTAAAATGTCCATCCACCTGCCCTTGCTCTATTAGGCTCAGGTGTTGTCCAACAGAGTGCAACTGGATAGAAAGAAAAGTCTTGTGTGGATCCCTTCTGTATCATCTTGGATTCTTTGGATTCATCTGAATGTTAGATTTTCAGAGGGCTGTTGCTCCTCTGGCCCTGGTTTGGTAATCTGCCATTCAATGGCCAGGTTTGGTATCGCATGAACTAGAGTCCAGATCAAGTGGGCTGGGAGGAAGGGGCCCAGGTTCTCTGTTCAGCTGTTCCATTTGAAGTGAAACACTTGACCTCTGCCTACATCAGCTTTCTCATCTGTAAAGAGAGAAGGTTATATGCGTAAGCTGTCTCCTAGGTATGCTGCTGGGATTAAATATCTACTGTTTGGAAGCAACTTGAGTAACTCTGCAGAAGTAGCTTGAAAAATCCATGATTTTTCCTCTGTCTCAGACACAGTACACTTCCTCTGTTGTAGTGGCTTGTGATTCCTATCAGCTTCCTATCAAGAGCAGAGTCATTGCCAAAGGAAGTGATTAGGAACTGACCCAAAGCTAGCCATCTCTATTTTCCCTTCTTTGGGTCATATTATTCCCCTCCCCCCAACCCCATGCAGTCCGGTTTCTGTCTCCTCCCTCGTGATCCCTGGCCAAACTTTCCACTCTGCTTACTGACTCGATTCCAGGCTTTAACCTTTCAAGGGCAGTGCCTCCCCTTCCTTGCCACCCATCAACCTAAAATAACCTTTCGTGTCACATTTGCTTGAACAAACAGGTCAGGAGCAGCCAAACACAGGAGGAAGCTGCTACAAAACTACTCTTCTCCATTCTCTTTCCAATCCAGGTGAGAAAAGTCTAAGCCTGGACCTGCCTCTTTCTCCCCAGAAATAATACTTAGGAAAGTCACTCACAGCTGAAAAGGTGCCTCCAGCATTCTAAACTCATGTGATCTTGATCTTTTCCCTGTGTGCTGATAAAAAGGTTCACTTGAGAAGCAACTGCCCCCACCCCTCTTCTCCTCCATATGTAATGCTCAAGTCTTGGCCCTCATTTAAATTAGCTTGGCCAGAGATGACATTCAGTATTCGATCAAAATTAATGGGAAGCAGCTGTAGTTCCAGATAAGATTAATTAATTTTTGGAGTGTTGCTATTTAACCTCAACATGAAACTTGGGCTGATCATGGTTTTTGCTTCACATAAGCACCAGGTATCAGCACCTGTATTTTTCAATCCAATGAAAGAATGATCCAGAAATGGATACCTTTATCAAAGCAGCTCACTCATATTGTAGGGCTTCTATAAAATTAAAATAGCATCTACCACAGAATGGACCCTGGGGGGTCAGAGAGGATTAAGAATAAGAAGAGCTGACATTTAGATAGCTTTAAAGTCTACAATGTATAATACATACATCACCCCATTTTATCATTATGCCAACACTGTGTAATAATATCCTCACTTTAGAGAGGGGAAAACTAAAGTTCAGAGGGTTAAGTGACTTGTTCAGGGTCATGTAGTTAGAATAAGAAGTAGGATTAGAACCCAAGTTTTCTTGGTGCCACAGCCAGCACTGAGCACTAATTCAGCCCTAAGGGGGTCCTTCCATAGGGAAGACAAGAATGAAACAGTGAGTTTCCTTAAAATGAAACCAGTAATTCAATAAACCTAAGTCAATCCAATTTTTTTTAATTTATTTTTTATTTTGAGTTTATAACCCTTAGTTCCACAAGTTTCTAAGTTCCAAATTCTGCCCCCCCTTCTCCCCCGTCCACCCAAGATGGCATGTAGGCAGATGTAGGTTCTACATATACCTTCACGTTAAACTTATTTGTAAAGCAGAATTATAATCAATGGAATAAACCATGAGAAAAAAGAAACAAAACCAAAAAAGAAGCAAAAAAAGGAGAGCAATTAGTTCGCTTCAATCTGCATTCAGACTCCATAATTCTTTCTCTGGAGGTGCATAGCTTTTTCCATCATGCATCTTTTGGAGCTGTCTTAGAACCTTGTATCGCTGAGGAGAGTCAAGTGTATCAAAGTTAGACATCACAGATACTGTGTTTCTGTAATCATGTATGATGGTCTCCTGGTTCTGCTCCCCTCACTCAGCAACAGATCAAGTAAGACTTTCCAGGTTATTATGAAGCCTGTCTGCTCCTCATTTCTTTTTTATTTGGAGGGGGGAAGGCAGGGCAATTGGGGTTGAGTGACTTGCCCAAGATCACACAGCTAGTAAGTGTGTCAAGCGTCTGAGGCTGGATCTGAACTCAGGTCCTCCTGACTCCAGGGCCGGTGTTCTACTCACTGCGCTATCTAGCTGCCCCTGCTCCTCATTTCTTATAACACAATAATATTCCATTACATCCATACACCACAACTTGTTTAGCCATTCCCCAATGGATGGGCATCCCCTTGATTTCCAATTCTTTGCCCCCACGAAAATCGCTGTTATAAATATTTTTGTACGTATGGGTCCCTTTTCCACCTGTACGATCTCTTTGGGATATAGCCCTAGAAGTGGTATTCCTGCCAAGTCAATCCAATTACCAAACATTTATAAATCTTAGGAAGAGATATGATGAAATGTGAGGCCACCTTGACATCCTCCTAGAGCGAATAGCCTGACATCAATTGGTAGTTCCATGACATGTTGTAACAAAGCATTCTTAAATCAGCTCTTACCTAATACATGTGGCACCCCTCTGTTTGTAACTAATTCCATAGACCCCTGGAGATGCAGGTAAGTATTATTAATCCCCATCTTCCAAATGACAACTGAAAAACAGAAAGATGAAATCAATTGCTCAAGGGAACATGCACAGATACAAATCAATGGTTGAAGGGGCAAGAGGATGGAGAAATGTTGGGTTCCTGGTTGTATTTACTTTGGTTCTAGATCCCAATTCTCAATTTCATTTTTAAAAATTATAAAATTATTAATGCTTCTAACCAACCTCCATGCATATTGTATTCTGATAATGACTGTTAATAGCAGACATTTATTCTGCTCATTTATTTTGAAGCATGAAGGTAGTGAATGCCATTCTTTCATTGGGAATGTCCAATTGCAACCAAGCAAAGATTAAAGTTGGAGCCTGCTTGTCTACTGATAGGTCTCCGGGTCACATTGTACCTTTAGCTTAATTTCACATAGTCCATGGCAAATCCCCACTCTAGTGAGAGTCTAGAGTCATTGAAATACACACCAGAATTATTTACTATGAGTAATATGGTATGATGTGATATAATACAAGGCCATTAAGATTATTGCATTGGGAATGAGACAATAAAGTTGCAAAGGATGTTAAAGAGCTCTGAATGATGTTTAATCCTTTTCTGCCTAAACCTCTTTTCACTGAGGTCAGAGATTATAACTAATAGGTAGGATTCATGTAACACTTTAAGGTTTGCAAAGCACCTTACATATCTCATTTGATCCTAGCAACAATACTGAGAGGTAGGTTGATATCATTGCCATTTACAGATGAGGAAACTGAGGCAGACAGCGAGGTTGGGTTACTTGTCCAGCAGCAGACACATGGTGCTGTGGATAGAGTGCCAGGCATGGGGTCAGGAAGACCCAAGTTCAAATCTGGCCTCAGATACTTACTGGCTGTGTGGTTCTGGGCAAGTCCCATAATCTCTCTGTTAGAATCAGTTTCCTCATCTGTAAAGTGACCTGGAGAAAAAAATTGCAAACCATTCCGGTATCTTTCCCATGAAAACCACAAAAGGGGTGGTGACAAGTTGGACACTGTTGAAACGATTGAATGACAATAACCACTGGTGTTACACAGCCAGTCAGTGTTTGAGGCAGTGTTCAAACTCAGGTTTTCCTGTTTCTGGTCTCGGTGCTCTGATGTTATAACCAAAATGCTAGCCATCACAGGATCATAGATCTTGAGCTCTGAGTGATCTCAGAGGTCATCTCATCCAACTTCCTAATTTTACAGATCAGTAAACTGAGACCTAAGAAGGTTAAGCTACTTGCCCAAGGTTGGTCAGGTAGTGATGATTAGAGGTAGAATTTGAATCCACATCCTCTGACTCCATTTACTAAATTATTTCTTTTGTTGCTGTCCCAATTATACTTTTCTCACTATTAGAGCATAGTTAGACAAAACCCAAACTGGATTTTATTTGAAGAAAATAAAAAGCCCAGAAAATGAAAAAAACATTGGCTTCTCAAAGCGTCATTGTAGACCCTCTTTGTGGACGCCAAAGCCCTGTGTATAAACGTGAATTGTTGTTGGTGGTGCTGTTTCTTGGATCCCTCTTTGTGTCTTGGCATATCTCTCGGGTTTTGGAGCCTTGGCCAGCTGGGTACATGCTTTAGCAGGTCTTTCCAAACTGGAAACACTTCAAGTATGGGCTTGGTGATAAACTTACATATCTTTTATCCAAGAGCCAAAGAGAGAAAATGACAAGGTGAAAAGGCATCTGCTAGACTTGAAGACCTGAGTTCAAATCTCAGTTCTGCCTACTACTTACTTCCTATGTGACGTAGGACACATCACTTAACCACTCTGGACCTTGGTTTCTCCATTGGATAGCCTCTAAGGTTTCGTATTGCTCTAAATTGATGACTGTATGGTACTGGTCAAACTAGAGGACTGAGAAGACCCTTTGTGGCTTTAGGCTCTAAATCTGTGATTCCATGACTCACCCTGCTGGGGCTTGTTGCCAGGCCAACTTCATCGACGACTTCTTTGATCATAGAAGCCCCTCCTGTGACCCGTGTTAGCAAAAGCTGTACCTACTCTACCAAAATCAAGGATTTGAAGGATCAAATGACTATTATTTCAAGCACAACCCCTTAATGCTGTCCAGTAGCCTAGCTTCTCAAAGAACAGTAATAAAATAATCAAACGACTTTTGAATATTAAAGGGACTTTCAGACATAGCTAATAAACGGCTCCAGCCTCTGTTCCAAAATATGTTTCTCACAGCCACACAGATTTAGAGCTGGAAAGGATTGTGAAGGTCTACTCTCTGATATTACAGAAGGGGAAACTGAGACCCAATAGATGTTAGGCCCATGTCATGCTCTTACAGAGAGGGAGGGGCAGAGCAGAGATTTTAATATTCAGGTCTTTTAATTTCAGGTCTGTCTGTGTCTTCCCCCTAAATTATGCCATTCTTTCACATGTATAACATTTAAAAAAGTCTCTTGGGCTAGGGATGAGGATGAGGGATGAACTTTTATTATAAAAATGAACTTTGATATTTGTAAATAACAGCATACAAGGAATTTCTCAGGGTAGAACGCAGCATCATAAACTTCTGAGGAGTTAAGGAGAGCTTCAAAGGGCAGTGACGACAGGTCATAATTTACTCTGATGCCCAAAGTCCTAGGGAACGGTGGGGCACCACCTGGGCAGTTTACCTCCTACTGACACCTCAGGACACACTTGAATCTTCCTTTTATTCCCTCTCCTCCCTCTTCTCTCCTGTCTCCTCTTTCCTCATTACATCTCTCACCTTCCTTTCTTCTCTCATCTTTGTCTCTCAACTTTTCTCCTTTATATTTGCTGCATATGTCTAAAGTACTTGATACACTTACTGATGAGGTCACTAAATGAAGCACTATAGAGGAAGAAGAGAAAAGGGCTTCAGGACAAAGCCTTGTGGGACCTATCACTTCCAGTTATCAATTCCTGCTATTACTATCTCCATTTTACAGTTGGAGAAATGGAGGCAGACAGAAGTTAAGTGACTCGCCCAGGGCCACTAAGCTAGTAAGTATCTGAGGCTGGATTTGAACTCAGGTCTACCTGACTCCATGTACTGCACTATCAAGTTGCCTGGGCCAGAGAGGAAAAGCATGTTGTCCAAAGTCACACAACTGGAAGGGGCAAAGCTGGGATTTGAAGCCAGGTCCCTGGATTCCAAATCCAGGCACTTTTCCCAATTGAAAAATGGGTGAATGGAGCAGTTTTTTTGTGTCTCTTAAGAAATAGATGAAAAGTAATCATAAACCCTTAAAACTACATATAAAGTAGATTTTACCTATGTTTGACTTTCCTCATCTCCCACCTCAGTCGGTAGCTCTCAAGAGAAGAAAGCTCTTGCCCTTGCTCTACAGAAATATATAAACTGCTCTCGATGGCTGACAGCCTGTAGGAAGTTGCCAAGCCAGTCAATCCCTCAATAGATCCAGAACCCAGACCGTGCACGATTCAGTAGATTAACACAAACAGTCTGAATCACAATGAGAAGAACAAATAGTAAAGTAAGGTGGTACACGCAGGACACAAAACCAGATGCTTCCAATTTTCCTACCATGATGCAGGATGGCTGCTGGGGTTCATGCCACTGAACTTGCAGTGCAGGGACTTTCTCTTTTTGCTCAGTGCTCCCCTCCAGTATTGACTCTGCTGATTACTATCTCTGTGCCCTTGTCCAAGGGAAGTAACATCTCTAGGACTCAACTTCCCTGTCTGTAAAATGATCATTTTTAACTAGTCCTTTAACAATTTTCAGTCATGTTCAACACTTTGTAACTGCTTTTTTGGGGTTATCTTTGCAGAGATGCTGTAGGGGTTTGTATTCCCTTCTCCAGCTTATTTTATAGATGAAGAAACTGAGGCAAACAGGGTTAAGTGACTTACCCGGGGTAATACAGCTAGGAAGTATCTGAGGCCATCCTTGAATGTGAGTCTATCTGACTCCAGGCCTGGCCATCTATCTACGACACCACCTAGCTGCCCAGATGACTTCTATGATCCTGTATGTGTTTCAATCAAGGATCCTTTGTTTCCATGATACTGAAGGTTGCAGAACAGGACCATTTTGAAATAATTCAAGAAACTCGTCTCCTGAAGCCCTAGGGCATTTCCTTGGCCTTCTAAGACATTTAGGTTTTATTCCAATTTAGCCAAGTCCCTTTAGTCATTGGAGGCTTTTTGTTAAGACTAGACATTGGGTCAGGAAAGGCTGGTACTACACATGAATCTCTTCATAGAAGTTTCCTACTTCCTCCTGAGACATCCATGTGATTGGCATAGGAAGGCAGCTTTGGTAGGACAATCTAGTGGTGCTGGAATTCTCAAAGAAAGGATGGCGCCAAAGTAGTCATTTTCAATAGAATATAGTACAGTTTTTTCCTGAATGTAAAAATCTCCATAATAAGACCTTGTAAAACACTACCACTTTCAAAGTGCTGTCTTTTGAGCTAAATTGCTTGTCACATTTGTCTTTTGGTTGAATGGTTTTGTAAGGTAAGCAGGGGGAACTGTAATAAGAAGAGGCAGGGTGAGCTAGTGGTTAGAGTTTTGGACTTGAAGTCAGGAAACATTGTGGTTTGAATCTAGCTTTGCCCGTATGATCCTAATTCCATCAATTAATATTGCTGACCCCCAACTTCTCTATCTTACTATACTATACTATACTATACCTATATATATAATAGTATAATAGCTATACATAATAGTGTTAATAATAGCATTTACCTCATATGGTTATAAAGGGACTGGACCTGTCACGTCATTGATATAGAAAATTCACAGTGAAGAAACTCTCTCTACCAGTGCAGGTCAGCACCCTCTCTGCAACTTAGATTCCGAGAGCATTGCCTCAAGTATTGAGAGATTAAAGGACTTACCAAGTGTCACGTGGCAAGGATGTGTCAGAGGTCTTACTTGAACCCATGAGACCAGCTCTCTCTATCTGTTACACCACACTTTCTCTCAATGTCTCCTAGGGTTATTAGGATCAAATGAGATAATGCAGGCAAAATTGCCTTTGTAAACCTTAACCTGCTATGTAAATGCCAGAGACTGTTATTGCACCCATTCTACAGATTAAGCAACTGAGGTTCACACCAGTTAAGTTCCCAAGATCACATGGCAAGTAAAGGCTGAAGCCAGGACTAGAAGTAGGATCTTTTCAATCAAAATCCCAGATCTTTGTCTACTATGTCATATGGTCGGTCAACTGTGAAATAGGTTTTTGAAACTACAGGCTTTTTGAAACCTCTGAAAAAAGAGAAGGGGAGAGAATCCAAACAGAGCCAGGGATCATAAGAACAGTTAACCACACGTTACATGTCCCTCCCCTGGCAGACAGATCAGGGTCAGCCTGTTGGCTTTTTCCGTATTAAATTATTTCAGCAATCTGAAAACGATAAAGACGACTCCAGCACAGACTTGATTGAATTTAGAGCTGGGCCGCACACCTGTTCTTCTAAATATAAGCAAATCTGCAACATGAGCCGCTGGCAGATAGATGTGGATAAGCCAGTGAACAGGAGAGCCCGGGGGCCCGGCCCTGGCTTGGCTCTCCACTTACAAATGAGGAAGAAGCCAGAGAGGGGCCACGCCAGGCAGAATATTTTGGCATTGCATTCTGGCGGTCACAGTGACCTTATATATCACTCGATGGATTATTATTATTATTTTTTCAAATGAGAATAGTCAGCTGAAGCAGCTCAGCCTGTGCTCTGGCTTGCTGGTCCTGCCAAGCTCTCTGGATTTGGCTCGGTTTGCAACTCACCGGGCATTCCCATGTTTAGAAGCAGTTCTAACGCATGGGAGTTGGTCTGCTGAGGGTCAGGAAATCAAAGGCCCTTGACTACGGCTTTGGGTGGATGCTTTAAATGAGATTCTCCTTTGGCTCTGAGAGTTCTCACTTACTGAAAAACTCACCAGTTTTCCTTGGTGGAAACTGGCCTCTCACACTTAATCATAGAGGAAAAGAAAGTGTGTGTGTGTGTGTGTGCGCGCGCGCATGTGTGTGGAGGGGGTAGAGAGAGGCATTCACAAAGTTTCTTGAAACATTATACATCTCAACAGCATAGAAGTTATAGAGTTGATACAGATCTCTGTGCATAGCCAAATCTGTGTACAGATTTGATGAAGGTCTAATTTTCCAAGGCTTATTAAAATAGTCCAGAGAGGGATGGGAGTAGAATTCCTGGTTTTTTCTTGATCAGGAAGTGGTTTTTTTTTTTGAAAGTCGAGATTCCAACTCAGATTTAGAGCTTGAAAGGGTTAGTGGTATCGTCTAATTTAACCCACTAATTTTATAGCTGAGTGAACTGAGACTCAGAATAATAAAAAATAGCTAGCACCCTATATTTGTTGTTCAGTTGTGCCCAACTCTCCATAATCTGATTTGGGGTTTTTCTTGGTAAGGATACTGGAGTGGTTTGCCATTTCCTTCTCTAGTTCATTTTACAGATGAGGAAACTGAGGCAAACAAGATTAAATGACTTGGCCAGGGTCCCGCAGCTAGAATCTATATAGTGCTTCATAAATGCCATCACATTTTCTCCTCACAAAACCCTGGGAAGTAGGTGCTGTTATTATGCCCATTTTACAGATGAAGAAATTGAGGCTGAGAGAGCTGAAGAGACACACCTAGTAAGTGTCTGAAGCTGGATTTGAACTAAGGTTTTCCTTTTTTCCTGGTCCAGGGTCCTAACTGCTACACCATCCAGCTGTCCATGAGCCAGGGTGACTAATACAAGCAGTTTTGAAACTTTGTGGTCTCAGGCCTCCTTTATGCTATTAAAAATTAGAGCGGACCTCAAAGAACTTTTGTTTATGTAGCTAATATCTATCAATATTTACCATATTAGGAATTAAAACTGATAAATTTAAAATGTATTAATTCATTAAAACAAAAATAATAAACCCATCACCTACTAACATAAATAACATATTTTTATGAAAAAAATCCTTATATTCTTCAGAGCAAAATTAACGAGAAGAGTAGCATTGTTATACATATTTTTGTAAATTTCTTTGTCTGGCTTAATAAAAGACAGCTGGATTCTTCTAGCTGTGTCTACATTCAATCTGTTGTTTTGGTTTAAGTATACGAAGACAGTCTGGACTCACACAGATATGTAATTGGTAAAGAGGAGAGCATTTTAGAAAGTGAAAACATTTTAGTGTTATTATGAAAACAGTTTTGACCGCAAAGATCACTTGAAAGGGGCTTGGGGACCTCTGGGGGTTCACAGACTATTACTTGAAGAGCCACTGGCCTGTTGGATAGAGTGCTGGATGGGGACCCAAGATGACCTGAATTCAAATCTTGATTTGAACACTAGCAGTGTGACCCTGGGAAAGTCATATATCATCGTTAGGCTTCAATTTCTTTATCTGTAAGATGGGGATCATAATAGTTGGAGTGTTTATCTCACAGTGTTCTGATTCTCCCTGGAAAAACACATCTAACATGCTCTGCAAATGCTCGAGCTCAAATATCCGATTGCTATTCAGCAGTCACCCAAGGCCACCCAAGTAGTGAGTGATATCCCATTAGACATCTCTATTTTTTCCCCGTTTCTCTTGTTTAAAAAAAAATTGATACTTTATTTTTAGTCTTCTCTCTCCCATTTCCACTACCCAAAATGCCATTTCTTATAATAAAGAATAAAAGAAAAAGAGGGGAAAAGCAGCTAAGTCAAACCAACTAACCTATCATATTTGGCTGATATTATATGTAATATTTCATACCCATAGTCTGCTACCTTTTCAGAGTATGCGAGGAAGGGCATTTTCTCTACTCTTATCCTCAGCCAAGCTTGGCCATTGTAATTACATAGCACCAAGTTTCAACAACATGGCATTTAAATGTATACACTGTACTCCTTAATACCCTTTGTTTCAAAACATTTGCCCACGACAAAAGACAAAGGGTTCTGTGACGCTCATTTTTGTTATTGATGTTTTTTTTTAGTGTTCCTTAGGAGCTATTTCCTGTGCCATAGTCTTACTTAGATACCTCATTGTGGTACAGAGGTGACCCTGGGATCTTGGAGGTGATGCCAGCAGAGCTGAAGCTCTGGCAGGTTTGACCAAGCTGGAAAAACCTCAACTACAAACCTGGCAACAAACTAGGTGTCTGTTATCCGAGGACCAGCCTAGCTGAGTGCCAAGAGGATCATCATCAGAAGGTTGGCCGCCAGGTGATGATATTTTTTGGGTCACAGCCATCTCTAAGGGCCTTCTCTCAAGATTTGTAGGGCTTGGGATCTGGATCAGTGGTGGAAGTACTCATAGCAATGGGACGAGAGATCCTTGAAGTCTTAATGTATGAGCCTATTTAGTGATTTCTTTTCCTATTCTCTCTCATAACCATGTGTTCATTGTTCATCCTCCCATCCAATCCAATCAAATGCAGTGCAATCTACCCAACCCAATCTAGTCCAACCCAACATTGCATTTATTAAACACCTCTATTGTGTGAGGCACTGTGCTAAGTTCAAGTGATGCAAAAAGACAAAATTTACAAAATTTACTCCTAGTTATTTTCTCTTTTTATTTTAATTCATTTTTAACATGTTTGGTTTTCAGCATTGATTTTCACAGGCGTTTGAATTACAAATTTTCTCCCCATTTCCTCCCCTGCCCCCACTCCAAGATGGC
>CM053626.1:45066091-45085009 GCA_028646595.1 Phalanger gymnotis
CTGGGAGTATGGGGTAAAAGAGTCCCCTACAGAAGAAGGGTAGGAGGGAAGAAGAGAATGAAGGAGAGGAGGGAAACAGGAAAGGAGGAGGGAAGGAAGAGAAGGAAGGGAAGAGGAGGAGGGAAGGAAGGAGGAAGGAAAGAAAGAAGGAAGAAAAGAAGGAAGGAAAAAAGGAAGGAAAAGGGTAGTTAGCATGTAGGGCTGATACTAAGGTACTAGGATGTTTTTCCCTGCCTGCTTCAAGAACATTACCTGCCCTTGATAGTTATTTCATTGCAAAGAAAATGTATTCATGAAATAGTAAGTGAACTAGAAAGGAGGATTTGAAAAAAACTGTGTCTGAGGTGCTTTCTCAGGTCAGAAAAATGCAGAAAATATCCAGGTGATGGATCCTTTCATCCAAAGTTCCTATGAGCAGGAAGACTGATTTCCTGACTTACTATTCACCTTCACCTGAACAAATGGAAACTGATTCTGTTGGTATTATTTCTTTGGCTTTTTTCTAAGTTCTTCCTCATTCCTGTTTCTCCAGGGTATCTGTTGCTTTGTGCCATTTTTTGGGGATTCAAAATCAGCATTTTAAAGAATTTTTGAATAGCTCACTGGTAGTAGTTTCTGCTTCCTTTCCAAATGATCATAGGATTTACCAGTGGTTTTCCTAAAGCACTTGTATCTTTATCTTCCCTCTCCTATCTAAGAACAGCGCCTAACTCATAGTAGGCACTTAATACATGCTTATTGACTGACTGTCATTTTCTTTCAATCTAAATGGTGTGATCTTGTGTCTAAGATTCAACAAATTTGGACAAGGTAAAATCTGAATAAGAACTTTAAACTCTTGAACTTTTAGTAATTTTTTTTTTAACAAAAATAGCAATTCAACCTAAAATAGATATGGCATTTAAAACAAATGAACCCAGCAACTAAATTTTTGGCTTTTTTTTTCCCAAGAATCTTAATGCTTATGCCTCACAGGTTGCCCCTGCTCTATCCAACATACTAGAGTTATCTACCATGGACATTTCTATTTCCTATATTTGATTTTAGAGGGGGTGCTTTGGTCGCACTACCCAGAACTGACTATTGAAGTGGGAAACCAAACAGATGCACTTTATGAAGGTTCTCCTTCCCTCTTAAATACATGATCCTTCTCCCTCTTTCTCCTCCTCACTTCTGTGGGAATCCAGTAGAGCAACTATAAGTGCAATTAAGGAGGCAATTATTGCCTTCAGCCAAAGTATAGACCTTGGACAATGTCAGACCATTTATTTCTATTGGAGAGTAAATCATGTACAAAAATTGCAGATTTATAAAGTCTGTTCCTCACAGCAACCTGACATGGCAGGTTTGACTCAGGTTGTTTCAGTATGTTGAACTACCTTGATATTTGAAGGAATCAGGGGAAAGTAAAGGGTTTGGCGGGCAAGCACATCTAGGTAAATGTCTCTGGAAGGATCATTGAACTTATTTGAACTGATGCAAAGTGAAGTGAGCAGAACCAAGAGAGAGCGTATATAGTAACAGCAATATTGTGATGATAACCAACAGTGAACGACTTAGCAATTCTGATCAACACAAGGAACCATGACAATCCCAAAGAACTCATGATGAAAAACATTATTCACTTCCAGAGAGAACTGATGGACTTGGGGTGCAAATATGAAGCATAATTTTCTCTATGTTTTTTCTGCAACATGTCTAATGTGGAAATGTATTTTACATTACTTCACATGTGTAACAGGTGTCATATTTCTTGCCTTCTCAATGGGTGATGGAAAGGTGAAGGGAGGGAAAGAATTTGGAGTGAAAATAATTTTTTTAAAGTAATAAAAAGGTCATGGAGCCCTTTCTTGACCTGCTGTGGCCTGCATCTTAGGTTCAATGAAGGCTCCTAGAGACCAGGATCTTCTTATATCCTTGCCCCTCTAGAAACTGAGACCCAGGTTTATCTTTTGTGCTGAATCCCTCTGTCCTCATCTCTGTTCTCTCATATTTGTCTTAACACAGACTGAGGAAGGTTTAGAGAAAACCAAAGTCAAGTACAAGAAAACATGGAGCTCACAGCAAGATAGTAATTAGCAAACCAGCTTCACTAAGAAGAGATACTAAAAAATGAAGAGCAATCATGGAGAACAATAGAAACAGGTCTGCTGGGGCCCTGGAAAGAATGAGGCACCATCTCTCCTAGCCTTCAGACCAGGAACATCTGGTGAGCTTTACAAGTTTCTTCTCTGGGTCTAGCGAGACCAGCCAATGGGCGAAGGGAGCAAGGAACTTGGACCTGGAGACTGGTTCTGATTCATGCTGATGGAGTGGGATTGAGAATGGCAGAAGTGGGGTGGGGTAGGGTGGGAGAATGACTGTTGGGATATTTAAGGTTATTTGATATTCGAAACTCCCCAATGGTGGAAAAAGGGGTTTTGAGCTGCTGGTCTTTTCCTGACAGAATAAATCGGTTTCCCTGTTAGGGGTCATTGTTCAGAGGATTGGGGAGGTTGCTGTATTCCAGTATCCTTGGGTGTTTCCATTTAGGCTTTATGCCTTCCCTTGTGTGAATGGAAACATGTTCTTAGGAACATGCTTTTAGTGTCCCTGACCAAGCTGGGTTTTTCTTCTTCTTCTTCTTTGTTTTCTGAAAGCCTCTCAGTCTCAAAGTAGCAGCTATGGACTGGAACCATACAATTTACAATTTATAAAGCACTTTCCTTTAAACCACTCTTGGAGATAAGTAATGTAAGTATCATTATCCCCATTTAAAAGTGAGGCAACAGGGACTGAGAAGCTGAGCTGTCAGCCTTAGAGTATTTTAGGGGATCATCTAGGTGAACCTCTTCATTCTGAATGTGAAGAAACCCTGAAGTATTGAGACTTGCCCAAGGTCATCAAGTTAATTAGCTGCAGAGTGGGAACTAAAACCCAGGTCTCCTGATTCCTATTTCAGTTATTTTTCCCAATATGTCTTGCTACTTCTGATCACGCTAATAATAAAAAATGAAACAAGCATTTATTAAGCTTTTACTATTTGCCAAGGCCTGTGATAAGCATTTTATGAATATTATCTCATTTCATAATAATGATTAATAACTAAGACCAATAGCAAACATTTGTATATCACTTTTAGGTTTGCAAAGTGCTTCCCATATTATCTCATTTCATCATCACAACAACTCTGTGAGGTAGGTGCTATTGTTATCCCCATTATTCAGATGAGGAAATTGAGGCTAAGAGAGGCCAGGGGACTTGCCCAGAGTGACAGGGTTAATAAATGTCCAAGCAGGTTTAAGAACTCAGATCTTCCTATCTCTAGGCCCAACAGTCTATCCAAGGCATTAGCAAGCTGCCATCTGTTCTAGAAGGTAGAATGCATGTAGATAGGGTGAATGTAGGTTGAAGGGGAAGCTAGATCAGCCAGATTTGTAAATGTGGGAGTGTCTGAGAATTCCCTTCTTCTCTGGAACCGTACAGTCTCTTACTGGCTCATTCCATCAGCGGAACTGAAGTACTAGAGTTCAGTTATTCAGCACAGGTGACACTCATAGGCTAAATTTACAGAGTGTGGCTGAAAGACCATGAGAATCCATCGATGTTTACTCACTGTGAGGAATGCTTGGTAGTTCATCGAGGCAACTCCAGTTTGTCATTCTCTAAATGTTTACCTGTGTTCAGAATATGACAATATTTGGCCAACATGTTAATTTGGCAATTCGCTTAGTAGATTTGTAGAGACAGTGTCTAGTATATGGTCTGTCCAATTGGAATCTCCTTACAGAGTTGGACATTTCAGTGTCGTAGAAAATGCTTAAGCCAGGCTAATCTATATGTTTATACAGATCAACTGTTTGTAGGAGATCACTGAACAATTGATTGTATCATACAGTCAAGCCAATTAAGTCATTTTCATGACTGAAATTACCACCCAGCATTCATTTACTCTAATCAATAATGCCACTGAATCAGATTGACCATTCAGTGACTAGTCAAATGACTCTGGAATTGGCTGTGAGGAGGGATGAAACAACAAATAGGTCCTAGAATGTTGGGAGAAGATAGCACAAAAGTATCCTGTCACACAACTCCTACAATCTTTGTACCTCCTGCCCGTACCCTCCTTTTCATGGTTCCTGGTCAGGTTCTCATTACTTCTTCCTTGAGGTGAACGCTGTTGACCATGCCATCTTCTCCTCTCGGTTTGGGTGGCTTCATTCGCTTTTGTTTCTCCTGCTTGTCTTAGCATTTCTCTTTTTCTTTCGCCAGAACATTATCCACGTCCTAGCTTATAACTACGGTTGTTTCTCTAGGCTCTGTCCTGGACTTTTTTCTCTTGCTCTTGACTCTTCTCATCAGCTTTAATATGTTCAGTTATCATACCTGGGCACTTGATTTGCATATGTCTGTATCAAGCCCAAGTCTCTCTCCTGACCTCTAGTTCCACATCACCAAATACCTATTAAACATCTCCAACTGGATGTTTCAAAAACATCTTAGACTCATCTTGTCCCCAACAGAATTCATCATCTTGCTCCTCTCCAAACCTATTCCTCTTCAAAGCTACTCATTTTCATTTAAGTGTTAGTCACTTAAATATTGAGTGACTTGACTTGTTAACTTTAAGGCCATCGAGATCCTTCCAATCACCTAGGTCTCAGTCTTAGAGCCACATTTGCCACTTCTCTTCTTCATAATTGTGTCTCCCATATCTGGTCAGTTTCCAAATCTTGTCAACTCTAAATCATCCAGAAATCTCACTTTTGTGACCTTCCCTCCACTCAAATGGTGGACACCTTGGTTCAGGGTCTCACCAGCTTCCACCCAGACTATTGTAACAGCTACTCTTGACTTGAACTCCTACCTCTAATCTTTCCCTTCTCCAGTCTATCCTTTATGCAGCTGTCAAGACAATCTCCTTAAAACAAATGGTTGTTCATTCATGTCACCCTGAACTCAAGAACCATAAGTGACTCAGTTTTGCCTCTTGGAGAAAACATAAACTCTTCATCTTGGCATTTAAAGCCCTTCCCAATCTTGCTCCTATATACCTTTGTGGGCTTATTTGACATTACCCCCCTTCACATTCTACATGTTTCAAGCAAACTAACCTGCTTATTATTTCTTGAATTCAGTATTCCATCCTCTGATTCCATTCTCTTTCCCAGTTATCCCACATCCCTAAAATGCACTTTCTCCTCACCTCACCTGTTAGAATGCCTGGCTTTCTTCAAGGCTCAGCTCCTGTGTCATCTCCTATGGGAAGCCTTTTCTCACTTCCCTGCTTATTAATGCTCTCTTCCTCCTCCAATTATCATGTCAGTACTTAGCAGTTTTCATGCTGCTCCTCCTTCTCTCTGAGTAGAATGTGAGATCTTTGGGCTGTTTTTCATTTTGCCTTTCTATCCTCAGTGCCCAGCAAAATTCTTTGCACAGAGTAGGCGTTTTATAACAAGCAGCTTGTTGTATTAGAGTAATATTCTATGTTCAGTTTCCAATCCGTCCTCCATAGGATTGTTGAAATAAGCTTCCAAACTCACAAGTCTATTCCATTTTCCTTGATCAAACACTTTGGTGGATCCCTATTGCCCCTAGGATTATATACAAACTGACATTTAAGGTAAATCACAATATAATTTCAGCCTATCTTTCCAGCTGTACTTTAGATTATTCCCCATCATGCACTTATACACAGCCCACTTACATCACTCATTATTCCCTGTACCTGACATTCAGTCTCCTAACTCTGTGCTCTGTCTTCTTTCTGTCTCCAGCCATCTCTTATGTTTGTCAATATATTTCATCTTCAAATGAACTTCTAGAAATCTTATCTTGTTTCATAGCTCAGCTCGGGTGTCCCCTTTTCAGGGTGGCCTATTCTGTCCCTCCCCTACCAAATCTCATACAAATGTATACATATATATTAATCACATACATATGTATGTATACATATATACATTTGTGTGTATAATCTCTACATGGGCAGCTAGGTGTAACAGTAGATAAAACACTGGGCCTGAAGTCAGGAGGACTCATATTTATGAGTTCAAATCTGGCCTCGGACACTTAGTAGCTCGGCAAGTCACTTAACCCTGTTTGCCTCAGTTTTTTCATCTGTCAAATGAGTTGGAGAAGGGATGGCAAACCACTCCAGTATCTTTCCCAAGAAAACCTCAAATGGGGTTACAAAGTCAGAAACAACTGAAAAATGACTCAAACTCATATTTACACAGGTATAGATGTATCTGTATATGTACACACATGCATGTCTAAATATATTACATGCTGTTTACATATTTCACTTAATTTGGGTCATTTCTTTGCCTCAATCGCTCCCTGTCTTTTTTGAGACTTATCTGTTTACCTACTGAACATCTCTTCAGCATAATGCTTACTCTTTGAGGGCAAAAGTGACTTCATCTTTGTCTTGTCTTCATGTGCTCAGCCTCATATATATATTTACTATGTGATTGACACACAGCACTCAATAAATGTATATTGAGTTGAAGTATGAAACATATATGAAGGATCTATAGGGGGCTGGGAAATCAACATCTCAATAATCATCTGTAACATGAATTAATTAATTCAACAAATAAGTGTCAGATGGAAATTGGGCTGGACTGTGGGACAAGATTTCTAATCTGGAAGAGCCTGGGACCTAAGATTAGGAATTATTCAAAGCTGAGCTATCTTTTTGATAATTCTTTGGAGCCCTGGAAAATTGGATTATATATATGTATGTGTACATGTATTTATATGTATTTATAGACCTATGTATATGTATATACATATGTGTACATATAAACATATATACACATACACACGTATGTATATATATATATACATATGTGTGTATATACACACACACACAACTATGATCAGAGCAGTATGATGTACTGGTTAGCGTGTTCCATGTGAAGGCAGGAAATTCTGTGTTCAGATCTTGCACTTGAGATCTCCTTGTTTTATGCCCATGGTCAAATCACTTAAGCTGTCTTCACCTCAGTCTCCTCCTCTGTGTAATGGGGGTATTGATACCAGTGGTATTTTCCCTCAGAGGGCTATGTTGAATATAAAATGAGATAATGCATGTAAAATGCTTTTCAAACTTTGAAATATTCTGCAAATGTCATGTGTTATAAACTGGGCTTATGAAACTTTTCAAGGAAGCAACGTGAAAGGAGTGAATTAGGGCATTCTCCTTAGCCAGCTTCCTTTGGATGTCTCAGAAAACTCTACAGGATGTCCAATTTCCTATTGCAACATAAGCCTGTGTTATTCATGACCACATATTTGGATGTAATCAGGTTGACATGTAAGTGACCTTGGATTTGATCCACTGTGTCTGTTTCCCCCTTCAAAGGCTCCAGGAAAGAAGCAGCCTTCTCCAGAGACAGCCCAGTCGATATCAGTGCCTTGCTCAACAGAATTGTGACTTTGAAGGAGCTGGACATGAATTCTCATCTCATTTGTGCCTTGCACAGAGATTAGCAGTCATCATAAGGGATATTCCTGTATGAAAAAGCCTTCCTCTGTGCTATGTTTGCCCGAACCATTCCATCAATTCAATACAAATTATTTCTGAGCTATTCCCCTACATTTAACTGATGAGTAATCCCAATTGCTTCTCACTGTTTCCAGGACCTTGATTAAATGATAGCCCCTCCTGATTACTTTATCAAGTCTGGCTTCCATGGATTATTGACAGTTCCATGTTAACGAACTGCCTTGTTTCTTTGGCAGGCTGCCAGTCGAATGGAAATGCAGCTGCTCCTTGAGATCAGAGAAAGAAATGCCAATTGATACAGTCCTCCTGGCTTTTGCAAAGCTGACAGACCATTAGCAGTCGTTGAAATTGTTTTGGTAGTTGTTAGCATGTTTGCTTTCTCCTCAGATTACCGAGGATTGTCAGACCAAGTGGAACAGACCGTTGGGAATATGACACAATGCCCTACCTCAGTACCTGGTTGAGTTCCAGGTACCTTGTGGGTTGTCTCAGAGATTAGCTGGATGAATGAAATGGACTGGTTTGGCCTCCTTCTACAGTACACGGAAGTGTGGTTCACAGAAGGTTTCAGAGACTCCTTGGGCATAAACCACACTCTTGGTTTATTTCCAGTATGTACTTAAAGTACTACAGAGCAGGGCCCTAGCCACTGACCGTTTGGAGGTTCCAGGACCCAAGCTGGACATGCCCTATGCCTATTTCTAGAACTGTATTTTTATAAAGATTCTGTGCAAGATGCTGCTGGACAGGCTTCTGGGAATTCTGATCTTGATGGAACCACTGACAGAGAAGAGACTAGACACATGTGGAATAATGTTAAGATCCCTAGATTTGACATTGGTTTGAAATCCTGACTTTGCCTGACTTTTCCCAGTTGACCAAATCAGTTATCAAAGGTGGGCTGGATTTAGATTAGAAGACCTATCATTGATTCTACCACCTTTTGTATTCTTTAGTCCCTCTATAGCTTCTATTTCTTCCTTGGGGGTTGGACTAGGGTAAGGGTCAGCAAACTATAGTGCCTGAAGCAAACAGAGCCTGTGCCTGCCTTGGTACAATCCATGAGGTATGAATGGGGCTGTGTAAAAGCAGATAGCAGGCTGCATTCGGTCCAAGGGCCATCGTTTGCTCACTCCTGGACTGGATAATCATTTAGATTCCCTATACTACTAAATATATCACTCCCAAACTCTCAGTTTTCTCATCTATAAAACAGGTGTAGATCAACTCTAAGATTTCATCCAACTCCAACATTCTGTGGTTTGATAAAGGGATTGAAGCAGGCTTTAGTATCTACTTAAATTTCTTGTGTGTGAACTCAGGCTACTTTTAACATGCAGTCAGCAATGATTGAACTGTGTTTGCATCATGTCTTTGACTCTATTCATCTATATTTCATATTTGGCTTATCATGTTATTACCTTATCTGAATCTCTTTATATCCGTTTACGTTTTCTTCCCTCCTTTTTTTCTGCCATAAGCTCTTCTCCTGTCCTGTGCTTCTTTTTACCTCTTTCTGTTACTGTTAAATCCTATTAGAAATATACAACTTAGTAACCCCATACAGCTTCAAAGTAGGCCACATACAACCTTTGGTAATATGCCAGGGATAGATTGAGCCAATCAAAATCCAATTTCTGTAGGGGAGCTCTGTACTGATATACCTTCCTACTAGCTTCCTGGTAACCCATTGGAATCATTATACACCATCTTGGAGCTAGTTAGTCTTGGACATGGGGGGAGAGAGAGAGAGAGAGAGAGAGAGAGAGAGAGAGAGAGAGAGAGAGAGAGAGAGAAAGAGAGAGAGAAAGAAAGTTAATTTTTTTTAATACCTGGGTAAACTCACCAGAATAAAATTATTCCCAGGGGCATGGTGTCTGAGTAGCAGTGATGGGAATACTGCCACAAGATTTTAGCCTTCAGTGCAGACAGAAACTGGATTTGGTATTTGCAGTTCTCAAAGTTATTACGTTTGCTATGCACTGGGCCAAATTGAAGCAAATGTTAATGTCAGGTGGGAAGAAAACAGTCAACTACAGTGAATTTCCTGCTTGGATGGTGATACAGCTAGCTCTGCACCAGAAGGCGTGACCAGAGATTCCTACTTCCTCGTCTTCTTTCTCGAAATCGATCTGTTGGAAAAGATCGATTTGTGGCGAGAGGCCTCAGCTGGGCTCCCATATGTAGATCAGGGGGCGGAATGTGCTGCATGGTGTAGAATTCATAATCTATGACGATTAGAAGTGCAAGCACCAAATTTCACAAACTGGCCAACTTCCAGCTTTTCTGAATGAGTGCCTGAATCTGAATGGCATACTGAAAGAGAAAAGAACAGCAAAACTGCTAAATGTGCAATTTAATGAGCTTCCCAAACTGGGTGCCTCAGAAAAGAACAGAGGGAAGCAGATCGGGTTGAGCCTCAGTGGACGTCAATCTTTTGCCATGTCAAAGCAACTTGACTAGCATCCCTCCTACAGTCAAGACAATCCTGATTTTCTTACACAATTTTTTTTATCATTTTAGATGAAAATGGTTGACATGAAAACAAGAGGAAGAGAGGAAAAAAGAATTAGAGAAATGAGCAGATGGTATGTAAGTGTAATGATGATCCAGTTACACCATATTATAAATGAACTATTACAAAATCTCCGGGGGAGCTTCTGGCCCAACACTTGAGCATAATGGAGAAAAACAGGCCTTCTTTTCTCCTAAGATTTTCTCTTTTACATCTTAAGAAAATGCAGGCAAAATGAAACACCTCCCTCCCTCCCTCAGAAAGAATAACAAAGTACATAGTATACTCACAGTAGAGAAATACTCTCCTTTACTTCATCTATCTGACAAAGATCATAGGTCAATTATATTGTAGTCTAGATTAATTGCCTGCAGAATGTTTCTAGGGCCTCAGAACCTTAAGGCATTATGGATTACAGGGTCCATAGGACAGAACACTGTTTAAAGGACTGTTTATCACTCAGAAGAGCTGAAGTTACTTCAAAACTTGCCTTTTCCTTATAATTGAGGGAAGCAAAGTATTTCCTCTGTCTCCAATGAAATCCAGTTTTCTGGCAGCTTTTGTAATTTTCCCATTTGATGGTAGGAATTGGTTCAGACTTAACTTTATCATGTATCTGGGATGTTCCCACTGAAGCTGAAATAGAGGTGTCACTTCTAATCGCTCAGCAGATGTGGAAAAGTTCTGCTGGGAGAATTTTCTAGTTTCATTTCACATGTAGCTCATTTCTATTCAACTGAAACAATAGTAAAGATAGCTGCAAGGCACAAAGAAGCATTTATTAAAAGCCTACTGTGAGCCAGATATTGTGGGAGGCACTGGAGGTACTTTCTGTCAGTCTGTTTAGATGTATTCATTTCAGTTCAAATCAAGAAATCTCCAAGCATCTACTGTTGGATAATGGAAGGAATGTTGTTTCTAGAGTTGAAGGAAATCTGGTTTCATGTCCAAGCTCCCTGTGGGACCCTGGGGAAGATAATTAATCTCTCTGGGTCCCAGGATCTTTATCTATAAAATGAATCAGTTGGTCTAGATAGCATCTAAGTTGTCTTCTAACTCTCAAGCTAATATCACATGATCTTATTCACTTTGTCCCCTCCCCAGTTTCAATGGAGGCTCAGAGGAGGCTGAGGAAGCCCCACTCTGTTTGGCATCAATATATTGGAGAGATCCTTATACAGGATAAGTTTTGTTATCAGCTAGCTCTTCAAGGCTTGTCGAGTGCTTTTCTGAAAGCAGCGCCTGTGAGAAAGATAGTATGAGCATTACTGTCTGTATTTTATAGGTGAAGAAATCACACCTCTAAGAGCTTAGGTAACTTGCCCATGATCACACAGCTTACAAGTGTCCAAAGCCAGGTGTGAATCCAGGGTCTCCTCCCTTCAAAATTAGCACTCATTCCTCTCCACTGCTTCTCTATGGAATTTTGGAATGCGGTGATCTTCTCGATCTAGGTATAGAAAAGTTAGGGAGCCAACTAAAAGAACTAAGAAGGAATGTTAGTGAGAAGCATCATGGTATGGTAGGAAGAACACCACATCCATTCAACTAACCCTGGATGCACAGGCCAAATTCTTGGTGTCTATTCCTGCAGTAGTCTTTCCAGATCTCTTACCCTTGTTCTGGGATGCTGAGATCTCATCAGGGATCCTTGATTGATCATAATGAAAAGATGACATGGCAATCAATAGCTCTGCACATTTTGGAGACATGGAAAATCATAAAGCCTTATTATTTGTCTTGCCACTGTCCTAAGGTTGTTCAGACCTTTCCTACCTCTACACTATCCCAACCCTTGGGTGCTGTCATCTTTCTTGCTGATACAACCTATGGGACCCATGAACCTTGTTGTGAGCCCTGCCGTTGTGCCCTTAGGACTTTTGAATCTTTCCATCTACCTTCCTTTTATTTGTTGTCTCCCCCAGTAACAATATGAGCTCCTCAAGAGAAAAGACTGTCCCCAGGGCTTGGCACAGTGCTTGGCACATAGTAAACAATCAATACATGCCTTTTTTCATTCTTTCATTCATTTAGAAGACTCGCCTGGATTTGGATTGGAGAAGACTCTTCAATGATTTACACTTGGTGCAATAGGTACCATGCTATCTACAAAATGGAGCATCTGGAGGACTTTACCATCTCTAGCCAATCTTTCTTTAACATGGACTTTGTGTTAGAGCCTCCCCATCACAATAAGCATGTGCCCCCTTGCTTCATGCCTCCATTGATAAGAAGAATTAAAAGATTGTTAAGGAAAGTCTTCTCTGTTACATCTTTCTAGGAACCTTATGTAATACCCTTACATAATTTACACACTTAAATTTATATACATATATGGAGAGAGAAGAGGAGAAAAGAAGAGAAAAGAAGAGAAGAGAAGAGAAAAGAGAAGAGAAGAGAAGAGAAGAGAAGAGAAGAGAAGAGAAGAGAAGAGAAGAGAAGAGAAGAGAAGAGAAGAGAAGAGAAGAGAAGAGATATCATCTTGTTAGAGGGGAAATTTCTTTCGGGTGTTGTTTTGCTCTACTGAATCCAATGCTTTAATCTGGGATTCTTTCAGCACATAGGTTAATTATTCTCATATACATTTTATATTCATGGGAAGTAGGTATATAAGTTGATATTTAATGTTCTTTTCTTGGTCTCTTTTTGGGAGAAGTAAAAAAAATGAGCTACCCCCCCCACACACATTGTGGAATCTTCCTGTCCTTGAAAATCAATTCCTCTGCGCTCTCAAAATTTTGTTTTCTCCAGTATTGGCCTCATCTTTAATCAGTAGGACTGATCCATTTGGTTTCCCCATCTTTTTCTTCTTCACTATCATTTCCACTTTCCCTTTAAGTACATCTGGGACTTTTGTTAGAGTTTAAATGTGGTGGCTCTGTCTTCCTTGATGGTGAAAAGAGTTTGTTAAAAATTTTTTCAGATCTTTTCTATCTTTCATTCATATATTAACCTCCTATTCTCATTATCAAGTGCCCTGAGGATGATTTTGCTGTAATAAATCTCTCACTGTCTTCTTTAAACATTTGCCCCTCTCCACCGCTTTTCACAATCTTCTGAGGGGACATTGATCATAAAATTCTGCCCTTCTTTTTATAGAAAATTTTTAAAATGAGTTTATATTCTGAACTAATCTTCTTGATTACTACAGTTTTCCATCTATTAAGTTCAGTGTCTTTCGAGTAGTTTTTAGGCCCTTTTGTTCCCCTTACTAAGGCCATTAATTTTTTTATAGGTTGCACTACTGTATAGAATTGTTGTAATTGGGGTCAGTATCTTTTCCTCCATTTATTTTCCATCTTTTTGCATAAATAACTGTTTAAATAAGTCAGTTCAGAAGTATTATAGTCACATTCCTCATTTTCTTTTTTTGGTTTGTTTTTGTTTTTATTCTGTCTTCTAGATTTGTACTTCTTTTTATATTTGTACTAACAAATCAGTGGTTCCCATCTGAGGGGAAAGAAATAATGTCTGACATTTTCTTCACAACTTTATTATCTTCCCTTCATTCTTGAAAATTGATCCCTCACTGACAGCTGATTCAGGAATAACTCCCACATCAGAAACAAGTCCTTTCTTGTCTGTTATAATATAAACTATTTATTTGTGTTATGTTACTCTGTTTAGTGCTTTCCAATTATTTTCTTAAAGAAAGAATTTATGATGAATATGTTTGAGGTTTCTGAATCATCTACAAGGATTTGACCTTTTTCACTCCTTACTTCTGGACCCTATTTTATAATTTATGTATTGCTGTTCTCACTTATTCCCACCTTTGGATTGAAGTCACTGAGTATGAATGTTAATTTAATTTGGAGGGTCTGACTTATTAATTTCTTCACAGAATTTCTGTCTTCATCTTCTGCAACAGATGTTGGTACATAAGCAGCAATTATTTTCATGGTGGTCTTTCTGCAAACACTTTTCTTAAGCACTACAATATGAGACAAACATATGTCCCATGAAATTGTATTTTTGTTGTTGTTGTTGCCTTTAGACATAAGGCTGAATCAACTCTTCTAGCTCCTTTATTTGCCTATCCAAAGAGAAGCTGTGAGGCATCCTTCCATTTAATTGCATCTACCTTCTGTTTCCCTGTTTCATTTATACAGAAAGTACAAGAGCGGTATGATTTGATTTCTCTAGTAGCACGTCTAGCCATGGGTTGTTGGACAAAGATCTCACACTTAGAGTACTAGCACCCCATTTAAAATTTAAAGACAATCTCTCACGTTCTCCACCTATTCTTCTGTGTCACTTCAGAATCATAAGGGGACCACATAAGACTGAGCTTTGTTTGTATCATGGGTTGCCATGGCCAAATGGTATGAAATAATTCATCACCAAGTGGCCAACATGTGTTAATGAGCCTCTGTACTTAGGCTAATTCTTGTAAAAGTCTCTTTCTGGAATTATACTCAGATATTTGTTGGCATCGTAGAACCTTCTGGAGTTTGCATGCTACTTCTGTCACCATCAAGAATCAAGTTCCACTTTTATGTCATGATGGGGCATTGGAGAAGGACTTAGTGGAAGGTCTTATTCATTAAAGGCACTTAATAGATTCTTATTGGATGAAAGATTATATGAATAATGGAATTGGCTTCTCCTTGCTGTAGACTTTCTGGAAAAGGCCATATACCTACTTCTCAGATATGCTGGAGAAGACACTCTTGGTCAGTTACAGGTTTGACTAGATGTTTTCTGAGGTTCTTCCAAGCTCTGAGATTCTGTGATTCTCAAATTCCTCAGAACTATCAACAGTGAGAGCTGATTTCCCAACATTCCATGGCATCAGAACTCTTAACCAGGATGCCAACTTAGTACTAGCAGTATACGATAATAATTGTTTTTAAAATAATAATAGTAACTAACATTTATATGACTACTTTAGAACTATTATCTCATGTTATCTTCACAACAGCCCTGGGAAGTAGGTGCTGTTATTATTATCCCAATTTTATAGATGAGGAAACTAGAGAATAAACAAGTTAAGTGAAATGCCCATGGTTGCCCTGCTAGTACGCGTCTGGCAGAATTTGAACTCAGGACCTTTGGATTTCAAGTCCTGAACTCTATCCAGTTTGCCTGGTGGGTATTTTATATAATAACCTTGATTCCTCTGAGGAAGAATTATCAATCAGTCAACCTATCTAGTTAAGTTTAGCATGGTTTTAGTCTTATGTGTTTTGTTAGATTTTACATTGAAAAGTGGTAGCTTGTATACAGAATACATAATTTAAAATCAAACCACATCTGGATGTATTTGGAGATTTCCTACTGAGACAGTGTTCGAAGACCCAGAATATTCCTAGACTTTAGCAAACAAGATCAATTTTACTCCATCTAGAATCTTCTGTTGATTATTGGAGTGAATTGATTGGTTTTCCATTTACTACTGTAATTCCAGTGCCAGAGCTTATTGGTTTAGGCTGTTGTTCAGTCATTTTCAGTCATGTCTGACTCTTTGTGAGTCAAAACCCATTTGGGGTTTTCTGGGTAAAGATATTGGAGTAGTTTGACATTTCCTTCTCCAGCTCATTTTACAGATAAGGAAACTAAGGCAAATAAGGTAGTGACTTGCTCAGGGTCACACAACTAGTAAGTTGATGAATCTTCTTGACTGTAGGCTGGGCACTCTACTTACTGTACCACTTACCTGCCTATTGCTATAAGACTCTCTTCTAATTAGTGGAGATCAATATTCTGAGACTGAATGAAGGGTGGGGCATCGATCTTCATCAATAAGGGGAGAGACATGAAACAATGGATTTGGGGGCTGCAATATTTTGCTATCAACCATTTTTGAATACATCTAATATAGAGGTAAATCTCAGTAGCTACACCTTTCTTAGTCAAGGGATTAATTGGTCATAGAGGCAAGGAATCCCTTTCCCAAGTCTTTTTTGGTTTCCTAAAATCATAATTTTCCTCGCTAAGTCTTAGAATATGAGTAACAAGCTTCCCCTTCAACTTCCCCCTCACACAACTCATAAATCCATTAATTAGAATATTTTAAATAACCAATGTCAACTGTAAAACATCAGGATGAAAACAGCATATGTCTTTCTTATCTATATTGTATTTGATAGAGATTGAGACTCTGTGATTTAGAGCCCTTTCAGGCATCAGACCCAGAGCTCAAGACAATCTCAGGAGAATTTATGCTGATAAACTCACGAAGAAGTCATATTACCCTGCTGATGGTGTCCACTATAAGTTCATGTACCTAATTTAGCAAGGCAGAGTGATTCAGTGTTAAGTATGAATTTGGAGAGTGAGCAGCGGGGTTTAAATCCTATCCTTGCTACTTACTACCAATGTCCCTTCTGGGAAGACATTCAATCTGAGTCTCAGTTTTTCATTAGCGAAATGAGGGAGTTAGTCTAGCTTTAATCTAAATAAAATCCCCTATAGCTCAAAAGCTATGATTGTATTATCCTAATCTCAACTGCACCCTTACTTGCTGCTACCTATTCAGCATATATATACATATTACATATGTATATATATACATATATTATATATGTATACATATACACATATTATATATTTATATATACACATATTATATATTTATATATACACATCATATATGTATATATATGTATGTGTGTATATATATATATATATATATATTTATATATATATATATATATATATGAACATTGATAGACATTCCATATTTCTTAAGGGTTATTCCAAACCTTATTTCTCCTCAACTGTTTCTCTACCTTGCATGACCCTTAGAACTCTTTTTTCTCAGCAGGTGCCATGTCCTGATGCCATGTTACTGAGAACATAGAGACCATCCACTGTGAACTCCATTATCTTCCATTTCTACTGCTCAAAACCTTGATACTTCTTTACCCATTTCCTTGTTTACTATTGTCTCTCAGGATGAGATCATTTTCTTTTCAAAGGCCAACCACCTCGCCTATTGTCTTGATCTTCTCTTAGTCTCTCTCCTCCAGATCTATTGATTCTACCTTCTCTCTCTCTCTCTTTCTCGCCTCCTCAGCTCCCTGCTTTCCAGAAGCAATGTCTTTCACATTATTACAATGCAGTAGCACTATATAGATGTTTATTAACTTGAAGTTAACTGTCCATCCTCCAAACTTCTCTATTTCTGGTGAGAGTACCACTATTTTCCCAGCTATACAAGCTCTATGACCTCTGAGCCATATTTGATTCTTCCCTCTGCTGCATTACTCAGAGCCAACAAATTGCCAATTCCATTGCTTTTAGCTCCATAACATCTCTGTCTTCCATCTTGTTCTCTTCAGTCATACAACCACTTCATAGTCTCTCATATGAACTCACCTGAACTACTATAACATACCCTTGGTTGATCTCCACACTTCTGGACCCTCCCTTCTTTATACCCTTTGTTTTAAAAATTAATTTATTTTTATTTTTCAACATTCACTTCCACAAGATTTTGAGTTCCAAATTTTCTCCTTGTCTCTCCCCTACCCCCACACCAAAGTGACATGCATTCTGACTACCCCTTCCTCTAGTCTGCCATCCCTTCTATCACCCCCATCCCCTTCCAGCTCACTTTCGTGTAGAGCAAGATAGATTTCTATACCCTATTGCCTGTATATCTTATTTCCCAGTTGCATGATAAAACAATTTTTAAGATTTGTTTTACAAACTTTGAGTTCTAGATTCTCTCCCTTCTTCCTTCCCCACCCACATTCATTGAGAAGGCAAGCAATTCAATGTAGGTTATACATGGGTAGTTACGCAAAACATTTCCATAATAGTCATATTGTGAAAGACTAACTATATTTCCCTCCATGCTATCACATACTCCATTTATTCTATTTTCTCCTTTGACTCTGTCCCTTTTCAAAAGTGTTTGCTTCTGATTATCCCCTCCCCCAATCTGCCTTCCCTTCTATCATCCCCAAACCCCATATCCTCTTTCCCCCTACTTTCCTGTAGGTTAAGATACCTAATTGAGTGTATATATAATTTGCTCCTTAAGCCAAATCCAATGAGAGTAAGGTTGACTCATTCCCTTTCACCTCCCCCTTCTTCCCCTCCATTTTAATAGCTTTTTCTTGCCTCTTTTATGTGAGATAATTTACCCCATTCTATCTCTCCCTTTCTCCTCCCAATATATTCCTCTCTCACCCCTTAATTTTTTTATATATCATCCTTCCATACCCAACTCACTCTGTGCCCTCTTTCTATATATACAAACACACACACACATATATATATAATACATGTATGTACACATGTATATATATATGTGTGCATATACGTATATATATATATATATATATTTCCTTTAACTACCCTAATACTGAGAAAAGTCTGAGTTACAAATATCATCTTTCCATTTATGAATGTAAACAGTTCAACTTCAATAAGTTCCTTATGATTTCTCTTCCCATTTACCTTTTCTTGCTTCTCTTGATTCTTGAATTTGAAAGTCAAATTTTCTGTTCAGCTCTGGTCTTTTTATCAGGAATGCTTGAAAGTCCTCTATTTCATTGAATATCTATTTTTCCCTTGAAGTGTTATACTCAGTTTTACTGGGTAGGTGATTCTTGGTTTTAATCTAAGCTCCATTGACCTCTGGAATATCATATTCCAAGCCCTTCTATCTCTTAATGTAGAAGCTGCTAGATCTTGTATTATCCTGATTGTGTTTCCACAATATTTGAGTTGTTTCTTTTTAGCTGTTTGCAATATTTTCTCCTTGACCTGGGAACTCAGGAATTTGGCTATAATATTCCTAGGAGTTTTCCTTTTAGGGTCTTTTTCAAGAGGTGATTGGTGGATTCTTTCAATTTCTCTTTTACCTTCTGGTTCTAGAATATCAAAGCAGTTTTCCTTGATAATTTCTTGAAGGTTGATGTCTAGGCTTTTTTTTTTTTGATCATGGCTTTCA
>CM053626.1:45085509-45119043 GCA_028646595.1 Phalanger gymnotis
TCTGGAATATCATATTCCAAGCCCTTCTATCTCTTAATGTAGAAGCTGCTAGATCTTGTATTATCCTGATTGTGTTTCCACAATATTTGAGTTGTTTCTTTTTAGCTGTTTGCAATATTTTCTCCTTGACCTGGGAACTCAGGAATTTGGCTATAATATTCCTAGGAGTTTTCCTTTTAGGGTCTTTTTTCAAGAGGTGATTGGTGGATTCTTTCAATTTCTCTTTTACCTTCTGGTTCTAGAATATCAAAGCAGTTTTCCTTGATAATTTCTTGAAGGTTGATGTCTAGGCTTTTTTTTTTTGATCATGGCTTTCAGGTAGTCCAATAATTTTTAAGCTATCTCTCCAGGCTCTATTTTCCAAGTCAGTGGTTCTTCCAATGAGATATTTCATGTTGTCTTCTATTTTTTCATTCTTTTGATTCTGTTTTATAATTTCTTGATTTCTCATAAAGTCACTAGCTTCTATTTCCTCCACTCTAATTTTTAAGGAATTATTTTCTTCAGTGAGCTTTTGGACTTATTTTTCCATTTGGACAATTCTGCTTTTTAAGGCATTTCTTCTTCTCACTTGCTTTTTGGACTTCTGTTGCCATTTGGGTTAGTCTATTTTTTAAGATGTTATATTCTTCAGTATTTTTTGGGATCTCCTTTAGCAAGTCATTGACTCATTTTTCATGATTTTTTTTTGCCTCACTCTCATTTGTCTTCCTAATTTTTCTTCTACCTTTCTTACTTGATTTTTAAACTCCTTTTTGACTCTTCCATGTCCTATGACAAATCCATATTTTTCTTGGAGGCTTTTTACTTTGTTGTCTTCTTCTGGTTGTATGTTTTGATCTTCTTTGTCACCAAAGTAAGATTTTGTAGTCTGATTTTTATGCTGTTTGTTCATTTCCCCAGCCAGTTACTTGACTTTCGAGCTCTTTGTCAAGGTAAGACTCTGCTTCCATAGTGGAGAGCGCTTTGTCCCAAGTTTCAGGGGTTTTGCACAGCTGTTGTTAGAGGTACTTCTATCACCTTCTACTTGGTCTTTGATGTTTGTGGATTGAGAAGTCTGGAAACCACCACAGCTGCCAGTGATTCAATCTCCTGAGGCCTATTCCACCCAGTCTTTTCTGGTACAGCCCAGGCTGGACTGTGCTCCACTCCCAGCCTGGTGTGATATACCCTTCCTTTAGCCTTCCAGGCTGTCTTGGGCTGGATATTTATTTCACTGTCATTTTGTGGGTTCTGTACCTCTAGAGTTTGTTCAGAGTCATTTTTACAGGTATTTGGAGGGATTTGGGGGAGAGCTCAAGCAAATCCCTGCTTTTACTCAGCCATCTTGTCTCTGGCCCCCTCCTCCTGCCCACCCTCCCCCACTTTCCATAATCTGTGAAAATGAGCTTTTAGAGTCACATATCTGATGACATTGCTCCTTCTGTTTCTCTATATTGCCTATAGGATAACATAAAAAAAAAACGCTTTAGTCTGGCACTTAACACTTTCCAATACAGCTTCCACTTATCTTTCTAGCCTTATTTGTATTACTCTTATTCATGAAAATCTATATTGAAGCTAACTACTAGCTTTTCCCCATTTTCAAAACTTCATCTCCGACCTCCATGTATTTTCATGACCCATGACCAGAACATTCTCCTGAGTTTCCTCAAAGCTCAATACAAATGCTACTTTTTCCCATGAAACATCCTTTGATTTCTCCTGTTGATTGATTGCTCTTTTCTCCTCCTCCTCCTCCTCAATTTTCCTTGTACTATACTTAGTTGTATCCTTTCCCCTTTCCACCCCTCTCCAAGTAGAATATAAGAACCTTGAGATCAGAGCCTGTTTTCCATTTTTATCTTTGTCTTCCAAGGGCCTTGAACATAATAGTCACTTTATTAATATTTGTGGAATTGAATTGAATTTGATTGATCATGGTCACTGATGGCTTGTGATTCAGTTTTTAAGATCTTGATCCACAGAGATTTCACCAGCCCTTTTGCATTCTGGTAATGAATTATGCCTTTGGCCAGAAAGTTCTATATGTCTAGCCTAAACCCCTCTTGTTAAAATTTAAATCTTCTATGCAGGTGGCTGACAAGTGATTCATGTTACCAGAAGAAATGCCTCCAGGACACATACAGTGAAGAATAATATTAAATGATTAGGTACTCCTGCAGAATGCTGGGAATGAGGAATGGTGTGGTTTTAAAGCATTTTTTTTCAATTAGCAAGGATTTATTTCCACTTTCTCCTTCCCTTCCCCACTGAAATAAAAAAAGAAAACAAATTGTGGCAAATATGCATAGTCAAGAAAAACAAATTTCTATATTTGCCCCATCCTAAAATTTCTGTCTTATTCTGTATATTTAGTCGGTCTTACTGCTTTGAGGAGATAGGAGCATTCTTTATCACCAGTCCTCTACACTCAGAGGTGAGCATCATTTGATTCTTTTCCAGAAAATCCCTAAGACAATAAACCAGAACTGTAGGGTCATGTTCTCTAGTAGTGACTATACCTGTAATCCAAATATGCACACACATATGTATGTGTATGTATATATGAATATATATGCACATATACATACATATAATACATATATGCATATATATTATCTATATCTCGATTACATGTGGTATGAGGTGATATGCAACCTATATTAAATTTCTGTTACTGCTTCCTGGAGCAGTTCCCCATTTCTCTATTTTCATCTACTTTTAAGTGTAAGATAGGGCTCCGTGATTCTTTTAATCTTCTACTTCTACTCATACACACACGCACACACACGCACACACACTCATATGTATACACCCACATACATGAAAGGCCTCAGGAGGTAGGAGGTGACCTTTGAACTGTGCTTCAATGGAAAATGCTAAGAGGTGAAGTAGAAGATGGAGTGCATTCCAGGCTTGCGGGAATGTCTAAGTAAAATCACCAATAATGAAATGGAATGTCATAAATAAAGAAGAGCAAACTGGCCAGTTTGATCATTGAATGTACACAAGGTAGTAATGTATAATATGTATAATAAGCCTGGAAAGATCTTGGTGAAATGCGCTTTCACAAAGTGAAATATTTGAGCAGGAAAATCAATGAACATGCCATTGTAATAGTCCAGATGAGAGGACATAATGGCTTAAACTAGACTAGTGGCCATAAGATTAGAATAAAGGGGAGAGATATGGATGTTGCTGAGGTGGAATTGACATGACAGATCCTGATTGAATCTATGCAGTGACTTTGCAAATTAGTGGGTTTGTCATTGTGGGTAACCTGAGCACCTTTAAGTTTCTTGGACTTCATGAAGAACTTGAAGTAGCATAGAACTGCTGTTCTTTGAGAGGAGAGGTGAGGAGCCCAAGAAAGAAAACAATGAAAAAAAAACCTATTGTCTCATCAGAATAATAAAACAATTTTTCTCTTCCAGGTACTACATACAGGAAATATTTTTAAATTTATTTCCCACATTTTCAAAGGCCATTTCTAAAATTTCATGCAGACTATTGCCAGAAAATGTATAATAGGATATTTGGTATATCTTTCATGGCAAGAAATTGGAAATGTCATTAAATATACTGAAGAATCCATGAGAAATCATTCCTGCCTATAGGAGTATCTTTTCCTCCCTGTCCTAACCTTATTATTGTGGTCTTTACACATTCAAAGCCTGACTCCCACATTGATACGCCTGTGGTAGATGGTCTCAGCTTAATCATCTTGTTGAATGCTCAAGATTAGGAAAGAAGTTTGTCCTTAAAATCCTTCTCCCTCTCTTTGTTACTCAACACACACACACACACACACTCTTACACACACTCGTATATATATATATATATATATATATATATATATGTATGTATATATGTACATGAAAGGCCTCAGGAGGTAGAAGGTGACCTTTGAACTATGCTTCAATGGAAAATGGTAAGAGGCAGAGTAGAAAATGGAGTGTATTCCAGGCTTGGGGGAAGATCTAAGTAAAGTCACCAATAATGAAATGGAATGTCACAAGGAAGGACATCTGAAAAAGTAAATGTAAAAGTGATATGATAAGGTCCCCATGATTTCTCCAACGAAGACAAAAATGAATACACAAGCATGACAAGTCATCGCAACTGCCCTTGGACAACTTCATCTTCACCTGTTGCTCTAAACATTCTTGAGTGCTACATTGTCTGAAATTGAGCTCGGCATCCATTCCGAAAAGCTTATTCCTTTTTCTGACTTCCCTACTTCTCTTCATAGCAGGATCATTTTCACCTCACAGTGATATTTAATTTCTCTTCCTTAACATTAATGAACCAGTTGCTAAATTTTATCCATTTTATGTGAACACTCCAACAATACGGTCAATTCATGGAGTGGGAGCTCCCTGTACCAACACACATCCCCTAGACAAGGTCTGCAAGGTTGTATGAGGTCACGCTGAGGTTAAGTGACTTGCCCCGGGTTAGATAGCTAATAGGCATCAGAAGCAGGATTTGAACTTAGTTCTTTCTGGTTCCAAGGCCAGTGTTCTATGCTCTACACTATACTTTCTGTGCAGTATCTTTTACATCCTTCCCTTTCTTTCCATTTCTACCTCTTAAGCCTTCATTACATCTTGTGTAAATTGTTGCAATATTTTCCTTACTCTTTTTCCCACTACTAGTATCTCCTCTTCCTAACTTTGAGATAGTATTTATGAGGCACTTACCCTAGGGCTAGGTGATACCAAAATAAGTGAGTGCTACCTGCCAAATAATATCTGCTGTTTTTAGCCTAGAATCCGAGGACCTCTACAATGGGATTCCAGCCTCATTTTCAGGTGTTATCTAAAGTAGGTACTCTGTGCTTCAGTCAAGTTGTAGTTAGCTCCGTTCACTGAATCTTCCCTCTTGGTTATATCACCCCATTTCTACTTCCTGAGAGTTTACCAGTGCCTTAAAATCCACACTTCATACCCTTCGCCTACACTACAATGATTCTCCCTAGACAGAGTACATTCCAATTTTGAATTATCTTTACAAATTTCACCTATCTCTTCATTACGTGGTTCTTATAATTACTTGCGTACATGTCTTTTTCCCCTAATAGATTATAAGCCACGTGGACCCAGGGGACGTAAGTGGAGAGACCAGTAGATTTAGAGTCAGGAAGACTTAGGTTAAAATCTGGCCTTCAAAACTTACGGCTGTGTCCCTGGACAAATCACTTTTCTCTTTCGGCTTCAGTTTTGTCACCTGTAAAATGGGAATATTAATAGAATCCATCTCAGAGGGTTGTTATAAGGATCAAAGGAGATAACACATATAAAGTGCTTTGCAAATCTTAAAAGTGATTTAAGATCAAAGGAAAAAACATGTAGAATTATGCTTGACCTTGGGCAAGTCATATCCATACAGTGAAGATGATAATACTCTATCTCATACGGTTGTTTTGGGGATCAAAAGAGATAATGTGTAAAGCACTCTGCAAATATGAAAGTGACATAATATAACAACAGTGACAATAATAAATGATGACAACAACATTAGCATTTAAATAGCACCTACCATGTACTAGAAAAGGTAGTTAGGTGGATCAGTGGATACAGTGTTCGGCCTGCAGTCAGGAAGCCCTGAGTTCAAATTCAGCCTCAAGATACCAGCCGTGTGACCCTGGGTAAGTCTCTTAGTATCTGTTTGCCTTTATCCACTGGAGAAGGAAATGACAAACCACTCCAGTATCATTGCCAAGGAAACCCCACGGACAGTACTGATATGCTATAGTCTACGCCATAGACTCTATGGGGATGTGAAGAAATGGACATGACTAAACAACTGAGCAAACGTACGAGGCACTGTGCTAAGCACTTTACAAATGTCTTATTTGATGCTCACAACATAAATGCAAGAGACTGATATTCATCCTGTGTCTCTTACAACAACAAAAGCAGAGCTTTACTTATTTAGTGAGGGATATTTTTCCCCAAAGAGTTAATCTCTGGTAGAAATCATATTGGCTGGACAAATATTTTCTCTCTAATCTTTCTTTGATTTTCTCCTGTGCATCATTTGTATTTACCACCAGGAATCACCAATGTTTCCATTTTGTCAAGCAGGTTTTCTAGGGCTAAGTGAGAGTCTTTTCCTGTAGCACTTTCCTGCACAATTATTTAGTCACTAAACGGGAACTGCCTCCCAACTTTGTGATAATTCGTATAGCTCCATGATAGGGATATTGGGCTAGTAATTACTACCAGTGTTTTAAGCCACTGGGAAGAAGATTACAAGAAGAGTACATTTATTAGGGGATTATTAAGAAGGTGGCAATCAAGGAAGCAATGGATGGGGTGTAAGAGAGGATAAGTGATTCCAGAGAAGGAATTATCGTGCAATTAAGGTATTCAAATAGCAATATTTTTTTTTAAAAACCAGGAATGACTCAATTAAACTATAACTTACTTTTATCTTCTACTTAAGTGCCTACTGTTGAGTTTCAAGTGAGGGGAGGAAGGTTTCAAGTTGATATGAAATTGAATGCAAAGGAACTAAATGGACAAGAGAGTGAGGAGTAGTGAAAAGAGATTTGTCCCATGGGTCAGGAGGAACCATAGGCTTCGAATTTGCCGTTGGCTGTTGGAGTTTGGGTCACTTGACCACTCTTCGTGCTTTATGTTCATTTTCCTCATCTTGAAAATGGGGGTGGGAGTCAGGACAGTTAAATGAGATGAACTTTAGGCTTCCTTTTAGCTCTAAGGCTCTGCTATAATAGAGATAGTGGTAAGGATAGGATTCGAGAGAGGTGGCATAGTGGATAGAGCACTGGGGTTGGAATAAGGAAGACTCATCTTCATGAGTTTAAATTTAATCTCATATACTTACTAACTTTGTGACCCTGGGGCAAGTCACTTAACTCCCTTTGCCTCAGCTTCTCATATCTAAAATGAGCTGGACAAAGAAATGGCAAACTGATATCCTTGCCAAGAAAACCTCAAATGGGGTCACAAAGAGTTAGATACGCCTGAAAAGACTCAACAACAAAAAGGATTATGGACAGGGATAGAGATGGGATTAGGGATAGGGATTGGGGTAGGGACTTCCCAGGTAAGGAAATTCCTTCTACCAATGCAGGTTCATTCTTTGTAACTTTTAATTTTTGAGAATCACCATGGGCAGTGAGAAAGTAAGTGATTTGGTCACTGATCAATTATCTATGGTAGGCAGTTCTTTAGCTTAGAACTTCTTGGTTTCAAGACTGGCTCTATCCTTGGTTGTCACTGTTATAGTAATGCATATTTAAGGTGCAAAAGAATAGTTTTTAATTTTTAGGATTTTTTTTCAGTGAGAGGAAGTACATGTGTGTGCTTGTGGGCCTTCCCTGGGGGAAAGTGAATATTCTTCCCAAAGTACTAGCAATATTACAAGGAATATGGAAGGATAAAGCACAGTGTGTGTGTGCGTGCATGTGTGTGTGTGTGTCTGTGTGTGTGTGTGTGTCTGTGTGTGTGGGGGGGTGGGTGGCAGAGGGTGGGGATAAGTAAGAACAGAAAGGAGATAATAGAGTGATTCTTGTCAACTCCATTTTCATCAGTGCTGGCTTGAATGGTTATTATTCACGTTTCTATAGTGCTTGAAGTTTGTAAAATATAAGCATTATTAGCCCCAATTTACTGATGTGCTTGAAAAGTGGTTCCGTGGCACTGTTTGACTTGGACTCATTCCAGGGCTTTGTGAATGAACAGAGTCAAGAGATGAATGAGAGAGCTCAGGGAACAGCAACTATAGCAGTTTAGGAAAAGATGGTGTGTGTGTGTGTGTGTGTGTGTGTGGCGGGGTGGGGATTAAACATGAGACATCTAGGTGGCACAGTGGTTAGAGTGCCGGACCTGGGGTCAGAGTGCCCTGAACCCAAATCCTGATTCAACCACTAGCTATATGATGCTGGAAAAGTCAATTCTCCTGCCTCAGTTTACCCATCTGTGAAAGGGTGATAATAATAGTATCTCACATATTTGTGAGAATGTAAGGAGAAAACATATACAAACTACTTTATAAGCCTCACAGAGCCATATAGATACATATTATTATAATTACAATTTTTATTCCTAGCATCTATCGCAGTGTGTTTTACATAGTGAGCATTGAATACATGCATGTTGAATACCTGAGAATTTATTCAATGCCTGTATTTTAGAGATGTAATCATCTCCTAAAATGATATCTATATTTATCTAAGTTTTATGATTTCCCAAACCCATAATAATATGATATTCTCTCCTCTTTTCCTTTTTGGACCAATTCTTAACTTTGAATCCCTTTCAAGTTCATTATTCAGATTCTTCTCATATTTCATTTTTTCAGTGGCTGTGAGAGTCCTTAGTAAAGAGTTAACCTCACTGGTGATGGAAATATTTTGCAAACCTTTAAGTGAGATGTAATTTTGAATAATTGTCATTATTAACCATCTTATTATATCCATTCAAAGACAAACCTGATGGTATGATTTTGTTTCCCATAGGGGTACTGGCTTTGTAAATGTCTTGAGATCATAATGAGGAGGGCTTAGAGGAAGGACATTTACGGAGACTTCTTAGATATGAGGATCCATTCTGCAACAAAACCTTTTGGAGACTAGCGACTGGCAGCCCTCAAAACAGTTGGGATTTGGGTTTGGGTAAAATTCATGCTCTTGTCAAAATAATTCACAATTTTTTAGCTCCGTTTTAGGGTTTGGGAAACTACTTCTTTCTGTTATTGTGTAACTGACAGCAACTTCCAAAAATAGCTTGAAATTATGTTACAAAATGTGTAATGAAGTATCAGTCCAGACACCAGTCGTACATATTTCAAAATGTATTTTGTGGGTTAATTTGAACATTGAAGCAAGAGGCCTATTTTAATATTTTAAATATTGCCTTAGTGTATTCCTATCCATCGTTTGGTTTATTTCCCTCCTGCCCCCCACCCCAACAAATTTCCAGAATAATATTCTAAAGAACTATTTCTTATTTTCCCATGAGATCACAATAAATTGACTAAGACAATAACTTGGTCTTCCTTATGAAATAGACCAATCACCATAGCAGTTATTCATTCCTGTTAATTTCAAGTTAAGTTTTGTTATGTTCATTTCATTTCAGTATAATGGCTCATACATTAAAACAGCAAGTGTTAGTGCGAATGTATTCTTAAAGATCACACATTCATACATACACATCTAATAAAATGAAATCCTTCCAATTTCTCTGACATTAGAAGGTATGAACAAAGCTTTGCTTGTGTTGTGGGAATAAAATATATGTCATATTTTATTTGAAACAAGATTATCAATAGTTATATTTTTCAGATCTATATTTTAGAGAAAATACAAGTAAAGGGCAATAAATCAAGGAGAAAATCATTGTAAAAACCTCATAGCATTAAAAGCTTTGCCTTTTGGGCTATTTTATCACCATAAATATTTGATAGGGTCATGTGTTGTGTTTCATTTTATCAATTACATTATAACAAAATATCATTTTTAGAGTATAGCCATAGTACCCCATCTAATATCATTAGCTGTTTGCATGAAAGTATTTCTGGTGGAAAAATGTTTTTATAGGTAACAATTAACAATTAGTTTCACCAGAAAAATGTATTAAACGCATTGAATGCCTTGTCAGGGGTGGGGAACCTGTGGCTTCTTAGGTCCTTGGGTGTGACCTTTTGACTGAGTTCAAGTTTAATAGAACAAATCCTTTTATTAAGGGGATTCAGTCAAAGGGCCACACTTGAGGATGTATAGGGCCACATGTGGCCTGAAGGCAGCAGGTTCCCCACCCCTGGCCTTGGTAGTTCATTGTCAAAACTTTATGGTTGTTGTTCAGTTATTTCAGTCATATCTGACTCTTCATGACCCCATTTGGGGTTTTCTTGGCAAAGATAGTGGAGCAGCTTGCCATTTCCTTCTTCAGCTCATTTTATAGATGAGGAAACTGAGGCAAAAAGGGGTAAGTGATTTGCCCAGAATCACATAGGTAGTGAGTGTCTGAGGACAGATTTGAACTCAAGAAGATGACTCTTCCTAACTCCAGGCCCGGCACTCTATCCTCTGTGCCATATAGCTGCCCTATAAAGTTACTGCCAAGCAACTTTTATTGAGAATCTCTCATGTGCAGTAATACAGTGATACTTTGCTTAACAAATTTCTTGGGGATAAAGGTTCATTATGCAGAATTAGCCATATCAAAACAAGTAAACAGACCACAAATGGTTTTCCTAGATTGTTTGGTCTAAACTTGCTCACAGTTGGCTAAGCAAACAGAGTGCCCAAAGCTTCCAACTTCTGTATGTCTCCATTCTAAAGTAACCAGGACCCACTTCATGCAAAATTGGGAATCTCAAAAAATTAGCAACGTTTTTGTTTGTTTCAGTTCTCAACTTCCTATGCTTTTTCTATACTCTTTACCTGCCCCTACAATATCAACGCAATGATTAACAGAATAATAATATAGGCAGTACGGCATAATGGAATGAACAATATACTCAACCAATGAGCATTTCTTAAGAACTTGTTATGCATTAGGCACATCCTCAAGAAGCTTGTACTGATATGCAAGCAGAAAACCAAAGTTCTAACTGTGTGTCTGCAACTATCTACTCATGGGACATAGAACAAGGTTTCTTCTGAGGTAAAATAGGTAGAAAGCTCACTCTGATGAGAAGACCTTGCTTTGCGGCTTGGTTTTGATACTTTTGAGCTGCCATTTTGTTTGGCGAGGGGGGAGTAGGCTAGGCAATAGTATAATTTGTTAGATTTGGACCTGGCTGAATGACCACATTTAAAGAGCAGTCATTAATGGTTGATATCTGGGAAATGAATATTTTTCCCTGGCCAAAGAAATCAAGCTTAGGGCTGACAGATATGTATATTAAAGGCAGGGGTATCAGGAAAGTGGGTGGAAAGCAATAACCTTTTCTTCTTAACTTACTTTTTACTCTGACTCAAATTCATCTGTATAGCCCAGAGTGGGATATTGGCAATATCAAACCCAGTCCAGTCTTTGGAGGAAAAAAAGAATTTATTTTAACCTGAGAACACTCTGTCTGGTTTTAGTTTGATCAATGTGGTGGCTACGACTAAAGATCTGTCAACCTAAACTTATCAGGGCTGGGTTGTAGCCTTTATACCACAGCAGACCAGAGCTGATGACCTTGGTGTGCTTGAAGAGATGAGTTCAGAAATTGGTAGCATAAAGGAATACTCTGCAGAGACTTTGTGCTCTTTGGTCACCACAGTACATTTAGCTGAGATTACATGCCCAAAAGTCACCAGGAGACTAGCAGTGAACAACAGAGCAAAATACCATAACCAAAAACAAATAAACAAGCAAACAAAACCAAAACCAGTGGTCCTGCACCATTAGAAGCATATATTGTTCCTCTATACATGGGTCCTGATACTCATGTGTGATCTCTATGCTTTCTTTCCCCATTGATGGCATTTATATGTGTTGTAGAGTATGCCTTTGGTTTTGGTGATTCGGGTTATTTTATTGTGATATTTCTTATTCTATCTCATTAAATGCTTTAAATGTGAACTAAATGTATCCTTTGGCTTATTGGAAAAAGGAAGCCCTTAGTGGGGCTCTTGAGTTATAGTTTTGAGTAAATATGAACCCAGAGAATATCTTGAACCTGGGAGAATTGTTCTGATGGCCCCACACGTGAGAGAGATATGACCCATATATAATACATGTAAGTTTGGAAGGTCTCCAGTAGAATAACTCAGGGTCTGTAATTGGCTCTAACACTTTTTAAAATTAATAAAAGCATTTGTACTTATCAAATTTTGGGGTGATACAAAGCTGGGAGCCTATCTAACATTCTGGATCTAAAAAGAGCTCAACTGCTTTGAACAATGGGCTAAATCTAGGCAGATGAAATTTGGCAAACATAATTGTAAAGTCTTATATTGGGTTTCAATGGTTGTCTTAAAAGGAAAAAAACATATGACATCATGGTTAGGAAGGAGTTTATTAGAAAGAAATCTTTAGTTTTAGGGTACCACAATCTGTCAAAAAGCTGTTAGTACACTGAGGAGGTAAAAAATGGGCATGGCTTTTGGGCTGCATTAGGAGAAATGTAGCTTCCTGGAACAATGAGATAGTTGCTCTGCCATCTGCTAACCTGGTCAGACTCATATGGGGTGCTGTGTTCTGTTCTGGACATAGTATTTCAGGCAGGGATTTAATAAACTATAGTGAATCCAGAGAAGTACAACCAAGGTGGTGATAGGTCTTGACTTCATATCATGTGTAAGTTAGTTGAAAGAACTAGGGATGTTTAACCCGGAAAGAAGTAGACTCAGGTGGGGCATTGGAGTTGTCTCAAAATATCTGAAAGGTTATCTTGTAGAAAAGGGATGAGATTTGCTATTTTTGGCCCTAGAAGGAAAAACTCAGATCAATGAGTGGAGGTGTCAAAGAAGCCAATTTAACTTTGATGGTGGGGGCAGAGGCAAACAACAATTGACAAAAATATTCACTAACAATTAGAGCTGCCCCAAAGTGGAATGGGCTGCTTGGGGAGCTGGGAGGTTCCTCTTCCTTGGAGGTCTAAATGAACACTTGACAGGCATGTTACAATGAGGATCCCTTTCATATATGGATTAGATTAAATGAACACTAAAGTCACCTTTCACCCTATAGATTCTGTGATTGGGTGACTTCGGCTCTACCGTTTTACAAAGCCAGCTCGGTCTAATATATCCCTTTTCCTCCCTCTCTCCCTCACTCTTCTCCTCTCCTCTGTCTCTCCTCTGTCTGTCTGTCTGTCTCTGTCTCTCTCTGTCTTTATTTCTCTCTCTTTCTCTTTCTCTCTCTCTCTCTGACATTTGAAACTTAATTTCTTTTGAACTCTGCTTATGTTTACAAATGTTACATTTTGACTGTCGTGTTCAACCTAAATTTATTAACTAGCAAAATGTTTTCTGCCAGCATGGTTTCTGGCTTTCGGTTCCTTTGTCCTTGAGTTCATTTTTTCCATCTGTAGTGTTCCCACCCTATGTAGCCACCCGATTCCTGCTGTGGGAGGTACACCCTCTGCCTGGCAAGTTCCTTAATAATCTGTAAAAGAGATTCGAGGCTCCCAGTGTGTGCTGGTAAGGATGACAGGGTTGAGACTGGAGCTCTGGAAGAGAAGAGCATGCTTGTTGAAATGAGAAGGCATCTTGTCACTCAGCTGAGAAGATTTTAAGGCAGGCTTGTTACCAATTTATGCAAGCTTCTGCCTCTCAACTAGCCTGACCATAGGTAGAAAAATAAAAGGAAGGCTTTCCCCCCAGATTCCATGTGGTCTCAGAAAACAGTATCTGCAGCAGATGTGTGTATAATGTTAATGCCACGTAGCACAAGGTTTTCCATTGCTCTGTGTCTTTCCAAGTCCCATTTGCATCTGCTTGCTGGATTAATATACTAGCTGTAATAAAACCGGCATGGATATTGGCTAGCTCATGATTTGCTAAAGGTCTTTTATGGCAACATGCTTCATTGTTTACCTAGGTGTGTGGCGATATTCCTCTAAAAGCAAGCACAGAGAAAGGCAGCAGTAAGGAAGGATTTGCCATTTAGAAACCAGTGCAGATGAGGCCCCAACAAACCTTCGCCAAGTCACAGGTGCACACCACCTGAGAATGTGAAATCATATGCCCAGGGGGCAAGGGGAGATGAGGGTGAGACGATTTCTGAGTCTATAATGCTCCTACCACAAAGCATAATTGTGCATCTGTTCTATATTTGGGTCTTTTTTTCAATTAGGCCTATTGATGTTTCTCACAGGTTAACATCCATCTCCACAAAACAGAGAGCTCAAAAGAGGATTGAGGTAACAGAATAGGAATGGGGAAGGCATCTGACTCCCGTGGGGAACATTTTCTAGCATTAGGAAAGCTGCATTGATGAAAGAGGAGGGCATCCTGCCCCTGTTTTTTCCCTCTTGCTCTGGTAATACTCTGTCTGCTGTCTGCCTCCGCTCTTTTCAGGCCCTAGCGTATCTCTGTTTTCCTTTTTTTTTTCTTTCTGGAAAGAGCTTGATTGACATCAAAGAGAATCATCAAGGCCAGGAGTTTGCTTAATGAATACTAGGCTCACACTAGGTAGAATATTTATCCTGGGTTTGTGGTAAATGAAAATGTTCTCATTTCATATCTAATGAAATATTTTTTAAAAGTTTTTATTTTTTCCTAACAATAGCAAGAACTATTTCATCTCATGAAACCTGAAGCTTCCTCTGACCTCTTAAGACTCTTGTTCTAAGCCCCCACCCCACTCCCCAAAGCTCTCTCTCTGACTCTGTGTCTCTTTCTCTGCATTGAAATATGAGAGGGAAGGTTATGAAAAGGTATGTTAGGCACCATTCCAGCTGCCAAGGGAGATCAAAAACAAAACCTTAAGTGAGGGGGTCTCTTCCCTAAAGGAGCTTATCATCTAATATAGGGGTAATGCAGAAACACAAATAATTTGATGATTAATATTCCATTAGATAATACACTGTAAATGTATACCACAGTATAGATGATGCAGTATATAAAGCACTAGGTCTGGAGTCAGGAAGACCTTAGACTCTTACTATCTGGGTGACCTTGGACCAGTCATTTACCTTCCGTTTGCTTCAGTTTTCTTAAATGTAAATAGGGATAATAATAGTAGCTACCTTGTAAGATTATTGCAAGGATGAGAAGAGATATTTGTAAAATGCTCAGTACAGTGCATTGCTCATAGTAGGCAATATATATTTATTCATTTTTCCTGTAAAGTACATTAGAAAGTTCTGAATTTAGGTGCTATGTGGGCTCTTAGGGTCATTACCAGGGTCATAGAACCTGAGTTGGAAAGGACCATAGCCTAAGGAGCACCAGAATGGGAATCCCCAAGAGTGGTCATCCAGACTCTACCTAAAGAAGGAGAATTTACTATCTCTGGAGAAATCCCATTCTAATTTTTTTACAGCTCTAAATGTTAGTAAATTTTTCATTACATCAAACCTGAATATGAAATGTTATGAAATTCTGTGACCCTGGACAAGTCATTTAACTCCAGTTGCCTCAGAAAAAAAAAAGAAAAGAAATCTTATGAAAGGGCAGATCATCATAGAACCAGACCCTACCAGAATATTAATCTCCCACAAAATTTGATGGTACCAAGTAGTACCAGAAGGTATAAAATGCTTAAGAAAGGAATACAGACATGCACGCACAGACACACACTCACACACACACTTTCCAGAGGCTTTCCTCATGCTAGCACACCAGGAAAGAGACACAGAGATTCCATCATGGGAGACAAATTTCTTAAGAAACCTAGAAATCATACTTTCTAGCCCTCATCTTTCCAGAGGCCTTGCCCATTAGATAAGAGAACACATCCTGGAAGAAGCTCCAGAGCTGCCTAATTGGTGCCTTTGTTGTCCCGATTGTCAAGAACATGGTGTTCTATATCAAGGCCACTCCAGCCCTGCTGCGCTCTGCTCCTTAGCCATCTTCTTATCAGCTGCCTTGAGGCCATGAGCATACTTTACATGCACCTTCTAACTACAGAATTCAGGTTCTGGAACCATAATCAGATCAATTCTGCTACTGACACTGGAGAAGTTATGTCATTGTATCATCTCTTCCCCCACCAGCTATAATCACAGTACCTGTAACATTCCAAACTAAATTATCTATTGATAGCCACCACTCCCCTATGTATTTTATCTTCCTCTATAAGAATACAATCCCCTAAAGAGTAGGGACTATCTTCCTCTTCGAATTTGTATTTCTTGCACTTAACACGGTAGTTAGCACATAGTAAACAATTTAATAAATCATCTTTCCCCGCCTCCTTCTCTCTCTCCCTTCTTCCTCCCTCCCTTTCTTCTTTCTTTCCTTCCTTCTTTCTTTTTTCTTTTATTCTTTCTCTTTCATACAATGGCATTCCTTCTTAACTCAGCGACTTATATGGTATGGATTCTCATTTTATCTAACACATCTATAGATACTAAGCCAATCAATCTGATTCAATCTTTCACTTGTGATAACATAACAATAATGTCTTTAGATGCACTAACTAATACCTCCTTCCATATGCTGTCACTGCCATCCCAGAGCAAGGCAATCTATGGCCAAGATTCTGTCTTTTTCACTTTCTGTATTCATAGTTCCTGCCCAGGAAGCTTACGACTTTTGTAATGATCCTTTAAATACCTTTCAGCTACCTCATGATTTGGATAATTCTGTAACTTTTAATAAAGATTGTACAAACAGAGAAGCCTGAAATCAGTGCATATATCTTTTTTTCCAAAGACCAGCCAAGTTAAATGAAGACAGAAATATAACCACTAAAGAGCTGGCTACAGGATGATAACATTTTAGACCACAATGTTTCATTGGTAGTTACTTAGGCATAGAGGAGAGCACAGTCTGTAGCAGCAGAGGAAGCACCCACCCCAAAGATATCATGATTTTTTAAAATGTTGAAGTACAATTTTATTTCTGTCTGTTTCTCTCATGTATGTGTATACTTATATATAATAAAAACTTAGGTATAATATGTAATATATACTTACAAATATACATTTATAGTGTAAATACACATACATGTGCATTTACACATTTTAGTAGGACCAAATACATTTATACCCACCTTATCTTTATTAGTTAATGGTTTTAACATTATTTTCTTAATATGTGACAGTGCCCATACAAATAAAAGATTATAGAGGAAGCCCTCCAGTTGTTTATGTATAATTTTCATGGAAGATTTGTGGGAAAACACGGACAAGAATTTTGTAGCTTAAGGAAAACTAGGTCACTCATAATCTGTACCAGTTGAAGAAATAGCCTCATTAATGAGATCACGGGTCCTTTTGACTACTGAAATGCTTCACTTATACAAGTTAATACCATGCAATCCTTCACTGAGAGATGGAATAAAGGATGGAAATGCCTCATTTTGGCGCGATAATGACCCTGAGTCCTCAAAGGCTTATCAGTCAGTCAATAAACATTTATTAAGTGCTTACTATGTGACAGACACTGTAATAAGTAATAATACCATAGAAAGTCAAACTCATCATTATTTATTAACACCTGAAGTACTATGTAATGATGTATGTGAATATGTGGACTAGAAACTGGGGGGAATGGCTCTGAGGAGCTCTACCAGACTATTTCCATGAGTATATTAACATGATGTTATCAGATTAATTAGACATTACTCTCTCCCAATGCCCTCCAAATACCTTAAGTAATGATTCTTAAAAAATTCTAGGGTGACGGAACCTACAATAAGATGGAATAAAATAATTTTCCAGCCCAAGCAACTCAGATGGTCTGCAGGAAAGGTCTGTTGCACCAGGGTGAGAGAGGAGCACAGTCCAGCTCAGGATGTGCCAGTGCAGACCGGGCCCCAGAAAGCCAGGAACAAGCCTTGGGCCACTCAATCAATGGCAGCCCACAGATGCATTGCCTATACTGGGATCTGGGTCATAGTCCTGGGTCTTAGTCCCAGTGTGAGGAGAAGCACTGGTATAGCAGAGTTGTGGCTCCAGGGGAGCTAGGACCTTGGTCACAGTTCCAGGGTTGAAAAGAGTGTTTGGGGTTGCTCATAAATCAGTGCGCAGTACAAGAGAGTAGCAAACACACCTCTCCCTAGATCATAACAACTTGGAATAGCTAAAAATTTACAGGTTCCCAGAATTACCTTCGAAAATAGCTGCATAAAAAAACCCTGAAAGTTGGGACAGTGCCCCCCTCCACTTCGGAAGCAAAGCCCCATTTTAACATAGTTAAAAGTCAAGAAATAGGCTGGGAAATGAACAAATAACAGAAAAAATTTGACTAGAAATTTAACATGATGACAAGAAAGATCAAAACACAAACTCAGAAGAAGACAATGAAGTCAAAATACCTGCATTCAAAGCCTGAAAGAAAAATATCCATTGGTCTTAGACCATGAAAGAGTTCTATAAGGATTTTAGAAATCAAGTAAGAGAGGTAGAGGAAAAACTGGGAAAAGAAAGAGAGTGATGCAAGAAAATCACAAAAAAAGAGTTAACATCCTGGTAAAGGAGGCATAAAAATACTGAAGAAGATAATACCTTAAAAACAGAATAGGCCAAATGGTGAAAGAGATGTAAAAATCCAATGAAGAGAATAATGCCTTGAAAAGCAGAATTGACCAAATCAAAAAAGGCATATAAAATTCATTGAAAAGAAGAACTCCTTAAAAAAGTAGAATTGGCCAAATGGAAAAGAAGGTACAAAAGCTCACTGAGGAAAATCATTTCTTAGAAGTGAGAATTGGGCAAGTGGAAGCTAATGACTTTATGGGGCATCAAGAAACAAACAAATGAAATTAAAAGAATGATAAAATAAAGAAAATGTGAACTATCTCATTGGAAAAAAAACTTACCTGGAAAACAGATCCAGGAGAAATAATTCAAGAATTATTGGACTACCTGAAAGTCATGATCAAAAAAGATCCTAGATGTTATCTTCAAAGAAATGATCAAGGAAAACTGCCCTGATATTTCAGAGCCAGAGAGTAAAATAGAAATGGAAAGAACTCACTAATCATATCCTAAAAATGAAAACTCCCAGGAATATCACAGCTATATCCCAGACCTCCCAGATCAAGGAGGAAATACTGCAAGCATCCAAAAAGAAACAATTCAAATACTGTGGAGCCACAGTCAGTATAACATAAAATTTAGCATCTTCTACATTAAAGGATTAGATGTCTTGGAATATGATATTCTGGAGGGCAAAAGAGTTAGGATTAAAGCCAAGAGTCACCTACCCAGCAAAACAGAGTATAATCCTTCAGGGAGAGAATGGATATTCAATGAAATAGAGGACTTTCAAGCATTCCTAATGAAAATACCAGAGCTGAGTAGAAAATTTGGCTTTCAAATACAAGTCTCCAGAGAAGCATAAAAAGGTAAAAAAAGAAAGAGATATTATAGGAGGTTTGATGAGGTTAAACCATTTATATTCCTACAAAGGAAAATGATATTTATAACTCCTTAAAACTTTCTCATTATTAGGGCAGTTAGAAGAAATATACATAGACAGAAAGCAGAGGTGTGAGTTGAATGTGATGGTATGATTACCTAAAAAAATAAAATCAAGAAATGATAAAGAAGAATGCACTGGAAGAAGGGAAAAGGGAGAGGTAGAATGGGATAAATTATCTGATATAAAAGAGTCCCGAAAGAGATTTTACAGCAAGGATGAAAATGGGGGAAGTGGGAAGGGGAGCACATAAATCTTGCTCTCTTTGGAATTGGCTCCGAGAGAATAATATACACATTCAATTGTGTGTAGAAATCTATCTTACCATAAAGGAAAGTAGGAAAGGAAAGGGATAAGAGAAGGGGGGAACTGATAGAAGGGAGGGCAGTGTGGGGGAGGTAAAAGTTAGAAGCAAAACACTTTTGAGAATGGACAGAGTAAAAGGAGAGAGAGAGAGAGAGAGAGAGAGAGAGAGAGAGAGAGAGAGAGAGAGAGAGGACTAATTCTAGTGAATGACTATTTAGCTATGGATCCTCATTTTTGTACTATGTCCAAACAAAATTTAGGAAATGCTAATTGTATATATATGAAGGGATAATTTAGTACTGTTTATCACACAGTTCCTCCATCCCCTACACCTGAAAATCTGATCAATACATAGATATTCAGAATAAGACCCATATAATGGTAGGTAGACAGTGGCTAGAACATCTCAGCTAACCCAAATGAAAATTGTAGCTCAAATGAATGGGGGTTGGGATAGGGTAGGTGAGTGCATAGCCCAGCAAATAATTCCTACTAATGACTTCCAAACCCATCCTGGCCTTTTCTCCCATATTTATTGACATCCTATCTGGATGCTCTCTCTAAGACTTTTCCAAATTTTAAGAGTTATTTCCTGCATTTTAGAAGGGCTTCGTGCCATTGGATGGCCCTGGGGAATTGCAATGAAATGTTTTGGTGCTCGATGTCAGGGAATCTAGGTTCAAATCCCGGCTTATCGACTTGCTGCTGCATTGCCTTGGCAAAGGTGCTTAACCTTCCAGTTTCCTCATCTGTCAAATAGCAATAATAATAGCACCTACTTCATGGGGTTGTTGTGAGAATCAAATGAGTTAACAAAGGAAACACTTCGCAAACCTTAAAGCCTATGGAAATGCCAGCGATTGTTGTTATTTTTGTTAATTTCTAATCAAAATGGAACATTTCCTTCAAATACGAAATCAAAATGAAACAAAACATGATTCTGAGAAGGGTCCCCTGGGTTTCACCAGATTGTCAAAGGTGCCCAAGACCCCAAACCCTTAGTCTAATTAATCTGTAAGGTTCCATCCACAGTCTAAAGCTGTATTAGACCATCAGCTGCTCAATGATTTTCTTATCAAATGAATGTTTCATTAAACAAACCCTATTTTTAATTGAATTGCCCTGGAGCTATTTAAAGGTTACAAGACTATGACTACATCTAGGAGAACAAGAGGTTCTACTAAATTGAATGATGAGCTCAGTCAAATGACCCTTTCGGTGACAGTCCCTGAAGTCACAAACATAAGCTAAAGTGGCCAGTTTGAAAGAATTCAGGGGAAAGAGTCAAAGTATTTATGCATTTGTAGAAGTGTAAATAAAGCCATGAAAATCAACTAGGATGAGTCAGTCAGTAAGAGGTTATGCCTCCCTAAAGTTATATGAATGAGAAATGTGAAAATAACATCCACACAGCCGTTAACAGCCACAATTTTGGGTGATTTTGAAAGACAAACAGCTTTCTTCCACCCTTCCTCCCCAGGTGTATTTAATATCAGACAGAGTTGCATGCAAAGATACTTTCCTGATGGTCCATCCATCTGGTTAGCATTTACTGTTTGAACACACCATGATGAATAACTGATTTTTAAAATTTCCAGGTGGAACTGTCCTTGAGATTGGCTCCACTTGAAAAGAAAGTTAATACTCAATATAAGGACAAAGCAGCTTTCCTCCTCATGCAGAGTTCCCAAATCCCAGCAATGGCCCAAGCACAAACCATTGTATAAACAAAGATGTGTCAGACTGATTCCACAAGTGAGCTGACAATAAAGCTGTGTTTTAAGCTGGGTTATGTAACTGTATTTGTGATAGCATTCTCTTTTTAGATAGTATCTGTGCAACTTCATAGCCTCTTTCTGAAATGCACATAGGAACCCTGTTCTATTTTGATGGAAAAGGGGGGAAATCATTAGGAAGGAATCTAATTCCCCCATTGCTTCTGGGCAAGCAACTCTAGGTAGTTCTTTAGGCAGGAAGATCTCTGCTTTGGTCAGTGTGCTGCATTTGGAATCAGAGGAAATGGATTTGATTTGTGACTTACCACCTCTATGACCTTGGGCAAATTACTGAACGTCCCTGGGCCTCAGCTTCCCCACTTGTAAAATGAGATAGTTGGATTAGATGCTCTGTAATGTCTATACTAAGTCTAAATCTATGACCCTGTGATTAGAGGGCTATGTTCTTAATAAATTCTCTTACCAAACCTTTCAACACCTAAATCATCCTAAGAAAGTCAAAGCTGATTTTGTTGTTTATTGTTTTTATTTTCATCTGGGAGAATTTAAGGAAGGTTGTTTCTACTGGATTTTCACAAAGCAAAGAAAGGAATCTTCAGAAATTTTGCGGAAATGTCACCCACAAGAAATTACTCTTTAGTAGATTTGGCTAATCTGAAAAATGCTCTTAAGGCTGACATTCTCCATGGGCCAAACCTCCCTAATTATAATGAGGGTGTGAGAAGAGTTTACAAGTGAAATAGCATTGCCAAGGCTGATAAGGCCAGTGCTGGAGCCACTTATTTACCTTATATCCATTTTCTAAGCCCATGGAATTCTTGATAAGTGATGTTTCCAATGCTTTCCCAATGCAAACGTCACGATCTTTTAAAAACGCAACCATCTGTATCAGAATGCCTTGGAATGCTTGAGCTTTCTTTGACTCCTTCAGAGGATCCCTCCATGAACAAAATCACATATCCTTGGCAACAGAGTTATTCTTTGTAATTAATTGTCAAACATGTCTGCTTCATGAAACAAGGAATCCTGATAGATGTTTGCTTGTTTGCCTTGAAACATGCAAAAAGGTGATAAAGTATCAGATTTGGAGTTTGAAAGACCTAAATTTAAATGTGGCCCCAGACAATACTGTGTCACTGAAGCAACAATCTGGCTAGCAGCTGCTGTAGGGGTGAAAGACCAACACAAGCCCAACAACAAGAACGCTGCCAGCACATGTTCTTTTGATCTGCTTTACTTAGGAAAGCAACGTTAAGGGGTTAACAATCTTATTTCAATCCAACATACAGATATCATTCACTTAGTTCAGGGGAAAAAGCCAGCACCCTGAACTTCAGAGCAAATACAAACACATTACAAACATACATTATAAACAGACCAAATACAATTCATAGTTACCAAGAACATCTGGGTTCACAAGCTGGAAGGCTCTTAACTACAGCTGCCCAGAGTCTCCAAATCAACATTCCTGCAAGAGTGAGAGCCCCAAACAAATAACTCTGTTCTCTCTTTTTATACAGTCTTTGGATGTCATCAAACATCATCTGAGTGACCAGAACTTAGGCGCATACTATTGGTTCTGATCTTAGCAACTCCCCTTAAAGCCCTCTGGGCTTCACATCCACATGGGTTTAGCATCTGGTAAATAGGGGTTTGGGCCTTAGATAGGAGCTAATTTATATAGCTAAAGGGCAAGATTGAGTCTTGGCAAGCTTGTAACCCAACTACAGCAGGCTTTCAGGAAAGTTGGCCACCATTCTGCTCTCTGATAGATGGGTTGACAGTGGTGAAGAGGTTAGAGTCCTGGATGCAAGAAGGCCTGAGCAAATACAGTCTCAGATATTTACCAGATTTGTGACCCTGAACTAGTCTCTTAACTTCTGTCTCGGTTTCCTTATATGTAAAATGTGGGTGATAATGATAGCACCTCCCTCCCAGAATTGTTGTGAGTATAAAATAATATATTTGTAAATCACTTTGCAAATTTTCAAGTATTATGTAATTATTATTATTATTATTATTAGTGCTTTAGCATATTTGTTCTTTGAATAATTCATCCAGGGTGGTAGTAATTGATTTTAGAAGTTGTGGTTTTCTTTTTTAGAGTCTGGGCTCAGCAGTATAAGTGACTACAGAAACACTTAGGCTAAATTTACTCATACATTCTGATTTTAATTATTTTCCTCAAATGCATGTCCTAATTACTTAGTCATTTAAAACATGACACTCATTTATTTGATGGAATATTATCATTTTGGAGATGAATATACAATACTTGTTTTGTATCTGGTGCCAACACTTATTTCTGTGCCAAAACTGAATTTCCTTTTCCTAGCACTTGCTGAGAGTAATTTGTTTAACCATTCCACAGCACATCCCTTGTATGAAATTCTTTTGTTACTATAATGCATTCCCTGGTCTCCATTAAGCACTTTGAGTATAGCCAGATGCTAGGGTGTTGGGGGAAGTACAAACTCCTCTAATACATTTTAAAAATTAGATCAAAAAATAGCATCACTGATATTTGGCACTTTCCATTTTTACAAAAATAATCTATGGCTAAATTCTGCCACACAGTTTTCACATATGCTTCTATCAGAATCAACAAGAGCTGAGCATATTAATGAGAATCAAGTTTGGCCATATTTTTTCCCCTCAGCTTTCAATTTCAAAAAATTTGAACTACTTACTCATTATTGGAAACAAACAACAATTTAAATACATTAAAAGTATTTAATAATGCATTTCAGAATGTCTATTTTTAGTGTGAACTTTCCTGGTTGGTATTATAGATTGCATTTATCCCAAATGGAGGTTTCTAAACACCATTTCAGGATGTTTTTCATGAAGTTGAAATAGTTTTGTAATAATCTATCAGGCAAGCAGAAGGCCTCTATTTACAAGATGTTTAAATTTGCATGATAAAACAAAAGTCCTCTGAAATAGCCTTTTAAAAATATGTTGTGTCTCCTGGAGAGAGTGAATGGGAATATTGAAGGCTGTTACTGTCCATAAAGAAGGATCAAGAAAATTCAGGATAGATTCACACAATCACAGAATCAGAAAGGCCTACCCTGGCTGATTGATCATAAAGGCCCTCAGAGATTGTCTACTCCAACCCTCTCATTTTACAGATGAGCAAGCTGGGATGAAGTGACTTGCCTAAAGCATGAAAAATGGAATTGAATGCAGACTCACTGACTCCATTCAGTATTAGTGCTCTTATCTCTGTAATGTGTTGCCTTGGAGGCTAACTATTACAACCATTACCAGAATAGGACTCACCCTCTACAGCATATACCACAAATGGTAAGCTAGAATTGAAGACCTCTAGTAAATGGTACCCCACAATCTTCTAAGGTGCCCCATTTCATTTTTGGATAGCTAATGTGTTTTTATTTTTCAAAAGGAAAGAAATAGCTGTTATAATGGAGGGAAAAAGGGAGGAGGTGAAAAGGAATGAGTCAACTTTACTTTTATTGGATGTGGCTTAAGGAGGGAATAACATACACACTCAATTGAGTATCTTACCCTACGGGAAAGTAGGGAGTAAAAGGATAAGAGGGGGGAATGATAGAATGGAGGACAGATTGGGGGAGGAGGTAGTCAGAAGCAAACACTTTTGAAAAGGGACAGGGTCAAAGGAGAAAATAGAATAAATAGGGGGTGGGATAGTTTGGATGGAAATATACTTAGTCTTTCCCAGACTATTATGGAAAGGTTTTGCATAACGACACATGTATAAGCTATATTGAATTGCTTGTCTTCTCAATGAATGTGGGTGGGGAGAGAAGAAAGGAGAGAATATGGAACTCAAAATTTTAAAAACAAATGTTAAAAATTGTTTTTACATTCAATTGGGAAATAAAATGTACAGGCAACGAGATATAGAAATCTATCTTGCCCTACAAAAAAGTAAGAGGGAAGAGGATAAGAAGGGTGGGGTGATAGAAGGGAGGTCAGATTGGGGGAAAGGACAATTAGAATGCATGCTGTTTTAGGGTGGGGAGAGGGGAGAGATGGGGAGAAAATTTGGAACCCAAAATCTTTTGCAAATGAATGTTGAAAACTAAAAATAAATAAGTTAATTTTAAAATAAACATTTATTTTAGGAGAGATTGCCTGACCTGCTTTGGGTTTACATCTTATTTCTGACACATATTAGCCATATGACCAAGGACAAGTGACTAAACCTCAGTTTCCTCATGTGTGAAAAGAGAAAGGTTGGATGCATGAGCTCTCAGGTACCTTCTAGCTCTAATTCTATGATTCTGTGACTCGAATGATTTTTATCATCCCTTTCTACTCTGAATGCTGTGATTCTAAGCTGAGATAGGGATTCCTGAGAGGCCAGGTTCTAAATGACACCTATCCACACAAAGCTAATGAACCCAGAATCTTCTCTGACAAGCCCTGTAGGGAAATTGGAAAGATGCCAGAATTGGGAATAACTAGCAGGGCTCTCTGTTCTTCAGCTGAGTCTGGCTGTTATTGGGTGCTTTCTTCAGGGAATGAGAGCTGCTGCTTTGTTAATCAGTTGAAGCATCCTCCTTGTTTTTCTTTCCTCACTACATGTGTATGATTTCAGAAGCTGGACAGCCCCCTCTGTCTCTCGCTGAAGCAGATGACTGAGTCATGCCATTGACTCATCTGAAGTTTGTTGGGAGGTATTGATTGGGAAAATCCCTCAACAAGCCAGAATGGTGATCTGTGAAACATGAATCAGGAGAAATTACAAGAGGTTTGTGTTCAAATACTCTCTCTGACTCTTAGTACCTTTAAATCTCTGATTCTAGGAACTGGCATTTTTAACAGCCACTCATACTCATATGTTGAGGATTTGCTGTTGTAGAAACAGGTATAAAGTATACAATAACAGTTCACACTTCAAGAGCTCTCTAAGATTTTCAAGTCCTTTTCCTCAGAACATCTTTGCAAAGCAAGAAACATATTATCATCCCCACTTTAAAGATGAGGAAATTGAGACATTATAGGATTGGGGTGGGTGCTTGCACAAGGTCACACAGCTAGTGAATAGCAAGATCAAGGCAGGATCTTAGGCCTTCTGATTCTAGATATCATGTTCTCTGTAATGGACTGCGTAAGAGACAGTTAGGGTAGACGGCTAGCCACAAATTCGGGAAAACTTCAGTTCACTTTTGCATTGGACACCTTACTAACTTGCCAAGGGCAAGGTTTTGAACTCTCAGAACCTCAGGCAACTCTCTAGTTTGCCAAGTAGCATGCAAGTGGCTCCTCTGCATTAGTAGAGGGAATTTATGCACTGAGAGCATTCTCTTCTCTTCTCTTCTCTTCTCTTCTCTTCTCTTCTCTTCTCTTCTCTTCTCTTCTCTTCTCTTCTCTTCTCTTCTCTTCTCTTCTCTCCTCTCCTCTCCTCTCCTCTCCTCTCCTCTCCTCTCCTCTCCTCTCCTCTCCTCTCCTCTCCTCTCCTCTCTTCTCCTCTCCTCTCCTCTCCTCTTCTCTTCTCTTCTCTTCCATTCCATTCCATTTCATAACTTTCCATTCCATTCTATTCTATAATATTACACTACATTATATATGTATGTACACATATATATCTACATATATACACTCATATATATACAAACGTATACATACATATGTATATCCATGTACACACATTTATATGTATATATACATATGAGTAAATTAACCCATAAAGAAAAATACTACATGCAAATGTTAAGGTACGTGGCATCATCCTTTTCAGGCTAGCAATGTCTTATTTCACACATAGAACATATATAGTATGCCCCAAATGTCTTAGTGTAATTTTTAAGCTGTTAAAGCTTATACAACTATATGCAGACATAAACATTTGTATGTATATATATATATATTGTATATACACGCACACCCCCCATATATATGCATATACATATATATATGTATATATATATATACACACACACATATATATATATATGTCTACATTTGTTTTAATGAGTGGAGGAAGGCATTTCCAATTTAGACAGGATGAATACATATGTCTGACGCATACACTTAGAGAAGCCCATAGCGATTAATCAAAAAGCCTTAATGAGTACTTACTATATTCCAAGCACTGTGCTAAGCGCTGGGGAAATAGAAAAGGAAAAAAAATAGTCCCTGCCTTCAAGGAGCTTCCAATCTAATGGAGGGAGACAAATGTAAAAAAATATGCACATAGAAGATGTATACATAGGGGAGATGACATAATCTCGGAGAGGGAGACACTAGCAGCTGGGAAGATGAACAAAGAGCTTCTGTAGAAGGTATGATCTTTGAGATGGAACTTGAAGGAGGCTGAGGAGGTTAAGAATGGGGAGTAAAGAAGAAGATTCCAGGCATAGGGATGAGCATAAAAGAGAAAGAGAAAGAAGCATGTCTTAAGCACTTAATGTGAACCACACATTGTGCTAAGTGATGGAAATATAAATATTCTTTAAAGTGACAGTCCCTGGACTCAGGAAGTTTAGATTCTATTAGAGAAAGATGACAAATATACGGGAGGGGTGAGCGAGGAAGAGATTTTTGTTCCTAGGAGGTAGATAGAAATAGGGTCACATGTGTCTGGTGGCCAGCATATGGTGAGATTTGGGTGGATGGCAAAATAATACGTAAAGGTGGACATGGTCTAGCATCTATGGCCAGAAGCAGATACGGTGGGCAAATATCCCAGGCACATTAAGGCTGATAGAAGGAGCCATCTGGCTTCCTGTTCTGCATCAGTTTTGGAAGGGTGGAAGGCCTCCTTTGTAACCTCTCTCAGAGTAAACAGGATGGAATCATGTCCCATGTCTCTCTAAACCTTCTTCTTTGGGCATATACATTAACAACATTAGTATGACCTGCTTAGACCCAAATCAATCTTGCTCTTTAAGCCGGATATTTTCAGGGAATTTAAAGTTTTTTCCCCATAAAATAAAGAAAATAGTAAGTCTGGCTGGAGGATCTGAGATCTACACCCCTTCTCTAGCTCCCATTATTTAGTTCCCAAGATGGAGTTTAAAATGCACGCCTCTTCCTCTTCCCCTGACAGCTGGGATGATTGCTCTGTCTATCCCTCTTCTCTTCACTGCTCCAAGCTAAGCATCTGGAATGAACACATCCTCCATTTCAGTTTTGGTTGATGCATCAACCGTGACATTTGCCTTTTACATATTAAGAAGAAGAAGATGTCCCCTTATGTGCTGCTTGTGCTAAATCCCCAGACACGTTTATTTTAGATTTATTGCATATTACACTTCAGGTCTTTAATTTATATCTCTATGGTAAGCAGACAGCATCAGGAGAATGTGCCCACCAGCCTCCAATGTAACTGAATTTGTCTGTACTTAAGGAAAAGCAGTGAGAAAAGAAAGAATTGTGGCAGCTGAATGTGTGTGTGTGACAAAGGATGCATACCCATAGTTTGTTTCTCACTATTTTGTGCTTTCTTTGACATAAGGAATACAAGGAGATATCGTCTACTATGACCTTGTGATTTCATGACTTATATTTGTATAAATGAGGTCACTTTTTATGTAATGAATGTTCACTTTATGTCATCACACACTGAACCAGGAGGTTTTTATTTGTTTGTTTTTAAAGAAATTTTGAGACTGTCTTCATTGAAATCTTTTAGTTTTTTGTTGTCTTGTCCTTTTATGCTAAATAAGGAATATGCTAGAATCTCTCTGATATTATATTCTTTTTGGATCAGAGACAAAGATTAAGCTAAAAGAAAGGGATGCTGCATTTTGATGTGAAGACATGTGGCATCTTCCCTTTTAAGCTGGTAGCAGAGGATCATGGGATCATCTGACTTCTTACTGAATATTCTGAAGTTTACCAAGCAATCAGTTATGCAATAGAGTCCAGAGAACAATGAAGTTTAACTAGCCAGGAAGGAGGCAGCTAGGTGCCTCATTAGATAGAATGTTGGGCTTGGAGTCAGGAAGATCTGAGTTCAAATCTGGCCTCAGACACTTGCTAGCTGTATGACCCTGGGCAAGTCACTTAATCTCTCTTTGCCTTAAATCCATTGGGGAAGGAAATGGCAAATCACTCTTGTATCTTTGCAAAGAAAACATCATGAATAGTATTAGCATCCTATGGTCCACAGAGTCACAAAGAGTTGGACATGATTGAACAATGACAACCCCCAAGTACTACCAATGCTTTTTTGGGGTCAGGGGGATGCAGCTAGGTGGTATGGTGGATAGTGTGTTGGGCCTAGAGTCAGGAAAGACTCATCTTCTGGCCTCAAATTTGGCTTCAGACAGTTACTAGCTGTGTGATATTGGGCAAGTCACAACCCTGTTTTCTTTGGTATCCTCATCTATAAAATGAGCTGGAGAAGATGATAAACGACTGTAGTGTCTTTGCCAAGAAAATCCCAAATGGGGTCATGAAGAGTTGAACATGACTGAAAACAATTGAAAAACAAATTAGCTAGCTCAGAGAACTTGAGTGACTTGTGTGAATTAGTGAAAACTCAGAACTCAAGAATATTGGATTTCATTATGGGAATACCCAAAGAATCTTTGATGTTTTCAGCTTGGGGAATTTCCTCCAACAACAGACATGGCACCCAATCTGTGATTTTGTAAGCAGTTGCCTGAGATATCTAGAGGTTAAAAGATTAGCCCCAAGTTATAGAACTAACAAATCCACAGGCAAGAATTGAACCCAGGTCTTCCTAAGCACAAGGCCCTTCATACTATCCTCTACCCAAGGCTATTTCTTCTTTCCAATATACAGGGTGTCCCAAAAATCTTAGTGTAACTCTAAGTTATTGGTTAACATTGTGACTTTTGTGACACCTTGTATAAGGAGAAATAGCTCACAAAGTCTCGTTGCCAAGTAGATATCTTGCCAAGCACACTTTAAAGAAGAGCTCTTTTGCTCTCATTTCTTTGAACTATGGGGGCTGAGATGATGAAAAGTGGGAGTTGTGGCTAAATTCTTGAAAACACTTCATCCTCTAAGATAGGTTTGGTACTTTCCCTTCAGAGTCATATTAATAATATTGTTTTGCTTTTCAGACCCCTTTTCATAGCATAATGACAAGCTTCTGCAAAGTCTGAGGCAGATTTCAGCAAACTCACTATTATGTTGCTTTCAGTTAATAAACACTCCCTCTTAACTGCCACACCTGTCCTTCTATAGTGTGCCATGACAATGGATATTCACAATGATGTCCCTGGGGCACTCAGATATTCTGAAGTATCTTCTGAATCATCAAAGAAAAATTACGTTCAAGGTAGCTTCATCGTTATATATGTATTTTTTAATCTAATTCTTTGAAAAGTGGAAATTGATATAGCAAATAGCCAAAAAAATCCTTAATGATGCCTGAACGCAGAGGATTCATTGCAACATGGTATATGAATTTGTGGAAATTCATAAGGTTGTACAAAATCAAAAGAAGAATTGGTCATTTTTTAACATTTTAAATATTTTTATATTTTTCATATATTTATTTTACATATTTTAAAGATGAAGATTGGTAATTGACTGATACACAAGGCCATTTAGCTGCTACACACACCAATAAATTCTAATTAACAAACATTTGCTATGTGACTACAATTCTTTTGCTGGGCATTGGATGTGATCTAAGGTTACATAAGATATGATGCCTGCTTGAATGAGACTTACAGCGTGTTAGAGGAGAGTTACCTATATGAGGATTAGAGCACATAGGAAGAAGAACAAAAAGGCTGCTTTGCATATGTGAAACCACAGTCAAGGTGAAGTATAATGCAGTAAGAGCTAGAAAAGGGAGACACAAGCAATAATGTATTTGATGACATCTAGCAGAGAGAAACAGACTAGATAAAAATAGGCAGGTCTGCTGTCTTCGCTGGACAGGTATGCAAGACTTGTCAGATAGGATGGCTATTATCTGTTTCTTGTCTTTTAGTTATTCATATGGTCACAAATGATACTGTCAGAAAGGATCTAGGAAGCAATACTAAAGGTTAGAACACCTTGGGCAAGAAGTAAATGGCTCTCTGAATCAGGTGGATGGTATTTTTATCACCGTTGTTTATGAAAGAAAACAGTTATAAAAAAAAAGAAACTTTGGGGAATGAATAGCAAATTAAGGAGATATTATCTGAAGATGGGATTTGTATTTCTGGACTGTGACTTAAAATGCCACAAGGAGAGGTCACTCACCCAGGACGGCATGCTGCTAGCAAGATCTGGCAAGAAGGGATTCACTTGGAGTCTTGCAAATCTAATTAGAGAAGCTTTGAGCTGAAGAGAAAGGGGAGGGAGAAAATGGCTTACGGATATACGTCAAGCTAAGCACCACAGAGAGTAGATACAACTTGGGAAGAAAAGCCGTAGAGGCAATAAAAAGTTCACCAGGGGCAAAATCTAAGAAAGGGACCGGTAATAAAAACTATGCATACAGGAAGCCTAGCTCTAGAGCAGGAAGCGACCTCAAAGTTGGTTCTTGCAGATTTCTCGGCACACTCCTGATGCCACTATAACGATAACCTGACTGTAGCCATCACTTGACTATTCAACAGCTAAATGTAGTTAGAGTGTTAGTGACTACTGAGGTTGTGCGAAAGAAGAGCTTCAGTTGGATCTTGTGGTTTTAGAATGGAAGAATGTGGCGGTCATTGTTACTGACTTAATTATTCCTTTTGATAAACAATAATGTGCATTTGAAACTGTCTGAGTAGGCGGAAGATGAAAATACCAAATGCCCATTGATTATGGTCTAGTGTCTACCAGAGACATCTCCTATTGTACGTTACTGCCTTGTCAATACATAATTAGAGGTACAAATGGGTTCCCCACTTTACCTACCTAAGTCCTCATTATACTCCTAATTCTTTTATATTTCAGGTCTTATGGCTACATCTTCATCCTTCTATTATCTGCACCCAGTATTTTCCTTGTTACTGTTTATGCTCAAAGTCTCCCTCTTTGTCCTGTGCCTACCATTCCAGCTTTGAGGTTTGAGGACTCTACCCTGGTCCTCTCACCAGTGCCCAGTACTTTACTAATGGTCAGAGTTCCTTCCCCGGCCTCCACCTTTCCTAAATGTCTTTGAACATTAACTGCTAGAGGAACGCCCTCTCTCTTCTACCATTTGGCTCTCTAGTGGCTCTCTTCTGTCTTTCTATTTATGATTTGTAGATCACTCAGAGCCTCAATCTCTTTCTCTGTTCTTAACTTCTGTTTATAAAATGCACACACACACACACACACACGCACACACACACACACACACACACACACAAATATTTAGGTGGCAGAGCACAGAGCAAAAATGATGTATCCCTAAACCCCCACTGCTTCCCATTCAATAAAACCCCAGTTTTCCAGTTCCTGTAGTACCTTCTCTGCGTGCAGAGACCAAGGCCTCCCTCTGTTCAGGCCATACAACAGAGTGCCTTAACTAGATATTTTCTCCACCAGGGGGTCTGCATATGTAGTGAGACTTTGACTTTACTCTTCCAACTCACATCAAACACCAGCAGGTCAGTTTCTGAGGGCTAAGTTGGCTACATTTCTTCTTTTTTTTATTTCATTGAGTATTAAAATTTTGAGTTCCAAATTCTCTCCCACTACTCCCCAACCCCTTGACAAGGCAAGGAATATAATATTGGTTATGCAAGTGAAGTCACACAAAACATTTCTCTATTAGTCGTATTGCAAAAGAAAATAAATACATAAAAACAAGAAGCATAAAGAAAGTTTCAAAAAGCATGCTACAATCTGCATTCAGAGCTCTTTCTCTCTCTCGATGTTGCTAGCATTTGTTCATCATGAGTCCTTTGAAGATATCTTGGATTAGAGTAGCCACGTTTTTCACAGTTGATAATCCTTACAGTATTGCTGATACTTTGTACAATGTTCTATTGGTTCTCCTCATTTCACTTTGTGTTGGTTTATATGTCTTCCCAGGTTTTTCTGAAACCATCCTGTTCATAATTTCTTATAGCTCAATAGTATTCCATCACAGTTAATTTAATTTTTTGGCATCACAAAAGAGCTGTTATAAATATTTTGTACCAATATGTTCTTTTGACTTTTCTTTGTTATCTTTGGGATACAGGCCTAGTATTTTTGGGTCAAAAGATATGCATAATTTTTAGACCTTCGGAAATAATTCCAAATTTTTCTACAAAATGGATGAACCATTTCCAACTCCACCACCAGTTCATCAGTATCCCAATTTTTCCACATCCTCTCACACTTGTCATTTTCCTTTTTTGTCATGTTAGTCAACCTGATAGGTATGAGGTTGTATCTCAGAGTTGGTTTAATTTATCTAATCAATAGTGGTTTAGAGTATTTTTTTCATGTTAATAATAGTGGTGATAAAGGACATCCTTGCTTTACCCTTGATCTTATTGGAAAGGCTTCAAGTTTATACCATTGCAGATAGCACTTATTCTAGCTTTTAGCTAGATACTACTCATCATTTTAAGAAAAGTTCCATTGATTCCTGTGCTTTCTATTGTTTTCTTTTACAGGAATAAAAGTTTTTCTGTA
>CM053626.1:45119543-45143374 GCA_028646595.1 Phalanger gymnotis
AAAAAAAAATCACCCTTTTATAACAACATGAAACTTTGGCATAAAGTAGACTTTGCAGCATAGATCAAAGAAGTTGGCATCTGATAAAGAAAAAAGAAAGGTTGATGTGATGAATGGCTGCATGTCTGAGCCAATTTTTCTGCATTTGGCCCTTTATAAACAAGCCAGAATCATCATCAGAATGCATCTATTTGGAACCAAATCCCTGCCCCCCACTCCTTTCTAGCATCAGTCCAGCTACTCTTTTATGACCTAAATCTTTCTGAGCATAAACTGTCTTCAGGAGTTTTAAGAAAACCAATAAATAAAAATTATTGATTTCCTTCATTAAAATTTCATTAAAGAAACAATTGGTACAGATTGTTGAAATTCATCTGTTGTATCATAATATATAACACAAAGAAAATATGCTATATCAAATTTCAGGGCCAAATAATATCAAATAGCTTCTAAGTATGTCCTCTTAATTTTGCATGCATAATCATTTACAGAAATGTATAATAGAATTTTGACATATTAGTGATTTATGCACACAAACAATATTTGTGCCAAAATGTGAGCTGACTCTACAAGATCCATTATTTCTTATTCATAAAGAGCTACATTCAGTACTCAGTTAAGATGATATCAAAATTTGGGCCACTAGGTAATATTAATTTTACCTGAATTTCAAACGACCATTTGTTTCCTTAGGCATGCTTGGAAATCTGAAGAAATAAAAGCCATCTGAACAGATACTCAACGTAAAGAGTCTTTGAGTTGTACTGCATTCCTATATTGTATTTGTCTGTATTTATCTGGAGAAACTGACTTTTGGGTTGCCCATCTACAGCAGAGTAACAAGCACGGCCCTAAACCTTGCCCTACAAATACTGGGGCACTGAATAATGGGAAAAAAATGAAAGCCTTTTATTCCCCATTATACAAAGTTGTCACTTATCCCTGGTTAGGGACGTGTTGTTTATTTCAAAGAAGAAACTTTATTATGAACTTCTCTTGGTGATTATTTGTTAAAAATTTTGAACATAGGATTAGTGTTTTAGGTAAAAATTGGATTGGATAGCCTTTGGATCCTTCCAGCACCGTTTTTGCTTTGAAGGACATGGGAATCATTTTGTGGGTCAAATAATTTATTAAGACAAAACATTGCATTCAGCGGTTGTGTCTCTCTGGCACAAAATTGTGGAGTCTTAGGAAAGAAGCCAGGCTCCCAAAAGGAAATGCTTAAGGTAAATCCCTGTGTGTGTGTGTGTTTGTGTATGTGTACATGTGTGTGTATGTGTGTATGTATTTATATATACATATATATACATATATTCATACACACATATGTATATATTTATCTTTCTCAGAGGCACCACTTATTTTTCAAGACCTACTTCTGTGGAATTTGTCATACCTGTAAATCAGTTCTGTCCCTAAAAGGGAAAACACTTTGGGCATCTTAATGAAAATACTGAGTCATTAATTCTGCTATTTGCTTTTCATTTCCAGAATAAGTTTGGCTTTTATATATAGCTCATGTGTATCTATAAACTTTTCTTTGTTCCTCTAATCGCTTCGTAATACCATGAAATCTAGATATAAAAATCAGTTCCAGTGGTCTGTATGACTATGGCAGGAATAAAAAAAAATGATTTTATTCCTTATGTTCCTATGCTCAGTCAACAAACATTTATTAAATGCCATGTTCATGTATATCAGACCTGTACAGAATAAAGCCTGTCGGACGCTACAATTGTAGACTGCCAAAGGATTTTGGGCGGCCCATGAAAAATGTAGGGTTGTGACTGCACACTGTCCTGTTTGTCACGTGACCCACGGCAATCAGCCATCATCAGTCTTTCTCTAGTCTACCTGTGGCCCCCGAAGAAGTTTACAAGTTGTGCAGGTCTGATGTACACAGATCTGTATCTTTAAGATATGTCCCTTTCAAAAAGATTCCAAGGATGAGGCCAAGTTCTTTGGTTCTATTGAGAATTGCTGCATTTAGTGTTGCTTGAATGAGTTATCCATCAACCGAATGGAGTACTTCTTGTTACACTGAAATTTTTGTCATGGGATTTGACCTAGTTTTATTGGTCATGACATTGTTTTAATTGCTTCCCTCTGAAACAACAGAAAACATAAGAACAAGTTGCAAATGTAAAGGCCAAGTAAATTTGAATTAGAGGGATGAATGAGTGACAACAAATATTAAATTCAATTCTGGCTTTCATATTGAGATAACTCATTTAAAAATTGACCTTCAGTAACATCTTACTCCAAAGTCTCACCATGGAGTAGCCCTAATGTTCTTGAAGACAATGCTAATGATGTGTAAGCCTTGGCAGGTTATATTATCCTGGGCAGGTTTCCGTCTTGGGCCCAGTGACAGATGCCATAGCTACTATCCCAGAACCAGAACTTACTCAGGAAGGCTCTTGGATAAGCTAGCCTCAGGGTAATGAACTTGTCATTCAAAGAAACTTTCTCTTTTTAATTCTTTTTTAAATTAAATTAAAAAAAGAATCAGTTCTTCATTTTTTTCTCTCCATTTCTCTCCCTAAACCCTAACTGAGTAAACAAGAAAAATAATACCCCTGCTACAAACATGGACAGCCAAACAAAACAAATTAAAAATACTCTTAAAAACTATCTTTCTCATTTACAGAAAATGTACAATATTAGTTCCTAGAGGAAATGCCTATATCATGAAATCCTGTATCCTTGAAGTGATGGTTAAAATGTAACTATTAGATTTCAATAGCTTATTGGATTTGACCAAATTATATATAATTTTAGTTTTTAATGTATGAGCAGTGCATACAACCTGTTTCCATTGTGAATTGGGTGGGCTTATTTAAGTTCTGTGTCCAGAAAGGAAGGAATAAGCTTTTGGTTTCATCGTGATCTTATTGTTGGGGATGATTGCTGTGTAAACCTCAGGACAGTTTTAATTCTGGATTTTCCAGGATTCAATAGAGTTTTTTGTTATTGTTATGTTGTAACTGAAGGGTGAGAGGTGAAAGATGAAGGATTTTTCAGGGCAAGAAAGATTTCTAAAAAGGTTTTTTAAGATCTGGATATCAACTCTGAAAGACAATACAATATTTACAAAAGCAAAATGAAATGCAGAGTTGATAAATTATCCTTTTTGGATTCAGGTTATGAAGATAAGGAATGATTTGGGCCTAGATTACTCTTCTCTTTTTTCCCCTGTGATTTATAGTAATTTGGATAGGATTTATCAATCTAATTCCCAGTATCTTCTTGCCCATACTGATACAGACATGATCTTCCTGTTTAGGAAGGATAATAGAGCACAAAGTGCAACAATATCAAGGAAGAATATTCAGTAAACTATTAAAATGAACTAAATCAGGTGGGTATATTTCAAGCATAATAGTTTTGATATGAATATAAGCATGCCTCGTAAAATAGCTTCTGTTTGTCAGGGGAAGAGAGTAATAGGAGAGGGCAGGTAGAGGTTTGTGTGTGTGTGTATGTGTGCGTGTGTGTGTGTGTGTATGTGTGTGTGTGTGTGTGTGATGTAGATGCTTGCGTAACTTGTACGTGCTGGTTTAGTTTGGTGTTCATTTCCTTAAGAAAATAGCAATCGTTATAGTATTCATATTCTCCTAAGTCAGGCATTCTTCTGTGCCTCATTGAGTGAAATGGTGTCTTTCCATTGGTAAGCAGTTTCTCAGAGCTCTTGTTTTTGAAGGAGCTTGGGCACATCTTCTGCACATCTGCCAAAGTGCAGGTCTGATCACAGCACTCCTTCACTCAAGAAACTCTGATGACTCCCTCTCACCACTCTATTTAGCTTTCAAAGCCCTTCCCAAACTGTCTCTAAACTACTTTTTCAGCCTTATTGTGCAATACTGTTTTTCTACCTCACTCCATAGTCTGACCAAAGTGTCTTGCTCTTCTTCATGCATAACCCACAAGCTCTAATCTCTGTGCTTTTGCCCTGTTTCTCATACCTACAATGCACTCCAGCACCACCTTTGACACAATTCATAATTTGCTTCAAAATATGAATCCTTTCCTGATCTCCCTAACTTCAGTGCCTCCCCTCCAAAAAATTGCTTTGTTTTTATGTCATACATGTTTAATATATTTTAAAATTAATATTAATCAATAATTAATTAAATTGGAAAGTTTAATTAATATTATTATTTCTATTTCTCCCAATAGAATGGAAGAACATTCTTGTTTCATTTTTGCCTTTGTAAGACCTCTGATGTCTGACAGAGTAATTACTTAATAAATGATTGTTATTTGATAAAATGTACTTTGATTACTTTCCCTTTGTTTATTACTGTAATTGTTGACCTCCACTGAAATTCTACTTCAATATTATATTATGACTTGGACGTGAGTCTAGATTCTAAAAGATGGTGCTAGGTCTAGATTGCCAGCAGTTCTGGAACTATAGCTGAAAAGGACAAAATAAAGGCCGATTGGCTGCCTCCATGTCTGTCAGCCAAGGACTGGCCTAACAAAATTCAGAGATTCTCATTACTAAATTGATTACCAAGTAAAAACTTCTCTTATGTCCATAGTAATTCCTAAAGGCCCATATACTAAGTTAAAATCTCTGATGATGAAGGGAAGAATTTACAATAACAAAATGATGGGTTGAAATACATTAGTTTCCTTTCACCAAAATCAACTCAAGTCCCTTAAGATTTCCGAGGAAGTCAGTAGGAAAACTTTGCCAGTCTCTCCCTTTGGTGGTGTCTTCCCTCCAAGATTACCACCAATTTGCATATATATATGTATATATATATATGTATACATATATATATATATACACATACACACATATGTATGTATGTATGTGTGTATGTGTGTGTATATATATACCTATATGTGTATATATAGGTATATATATATATTTTTTTTTCTATGCACATAATTATTTGCCCCATGAGGGCAGAGACTGTTTTGTCTTTTTTGTGTACTTTTTTCCAGTACTTAGCACAGGGCTGGCGCATCGTAAGTCCTTAATAAATGCTTGTTGACTCAACTTACTTATGTGTTCAAATTGGATGGACTTACAAATTTGTTTGACCAGATTCACTGATATTCATTAATTTAACCTAAAAAATGGGAAACCAGTATTCCCGGATCTCTGCCAAGCCAGACAGGTGGATAGATAGCCCTATGTGAATTGGCCGGTTCCGTCTCATTTGACAATACATTTGCTGATGTTGCATAAGACAGAATACTTTAAATAAGGCATATCCAGATAATTTATTTTACCAGCCTGTTTTTTAAGGACAGCCTTTTGGAGGAAATGTCTTATCTGCCCTGAAGCTTATGATGTTCTCTGTGTGGGAACTCATTGTTTAATTTTGGGAAAAATAGTTACTTTGTGTTTGTTTGTTTTTGCTTGGAACTCTTTGGTCAAACCCTGAAGCAGTGTGAAAGGTTATTTAGCTGTTAGTGATTGTTTATGTCAAGCATGGAAATTCATGCAAGATGTATGAAATTATCCAGGGGTTTAAAGGATATCAGGCTACGGCACAATGGAGACTTTTTATAAGAATGGAAAGGGTCCTGGTATGTTCCTTTTCCCTGGTTTTGATTGAGAATCATAAGATCCAGTTCCATTTGGCTGATTTTCATTCCAATCCAACTAACATATAATAAATGTCCAATATGTACCAGGCTCTATGCCTAGTGCTGGGGATGAAAGACAAAAATTAAACAGCCACTACTAACCAAAAATCTTAAATTCTACTTAGGGGTAAAGAGAATAACACATACTCTAATCATAAGATCATAGATTCAGAGCTAGAAAGGGCCTTAGAATTTATCTAATCCAAATCCCTCCCCCAACCCTGGGGCCGAGAGAAGTTAAATGACTTTCCTGAGGTCCTACAGGTAACCAAGGTGCAGAGTTGGGATTTGAACAATAACTGTCTGGATGCAAATCTAGTGGTCTTTCCACTGAATTATGAAGATAATACAAAATGCAAAATATAATTAAGGACCGTGTATGTGATTTAATTGATTTAGGAAACACCAATATGAAGAAACTGTGTCTATCAACATAGTCTGGCTCCTTCTCTGCAATTTGCTAGAAGACAGAGAAGTGCCAGAATGTGCCAGAGGTGAGGCACAGGTTTTTCCTGCTCCCAGCTCAGTGCTCTACTGACTGAAGCTCAGTGTTCTTCAATGCACACGTCATAAATACAAAGTGTTCATAAGAACTCTGACAGTGGTGGGGTGAAGGGATTCAGGAAAGGCTGCAGTTTGGAGTTGGCATAGGAACTAATTCTTGAAGAAGCGTAGGAATTCCAAGAGATGGAAACTACGATAGAGGATATTCTAGGCATATGAAGTTAAGAGGCATAGGTCCAAGAAATGGAATTCTGCTCATGATAATTCGTGAGGAGGACAGGTTGGCTGGAATGATGAATGTGTGTGTTTGTGTGTGTGGGTACATACAAAATTAGTCTATAAATATAGGTTGGAGCCGAATTGTACATATAATTGTTTATAATTTAACTTGAAAGCAATAGGGAGGGGAGCTGGAGAAACCCAGCTGAAGCCTCCCAACATTCCCCTCCAAACAACTTTAAAATAACTCCTCATATCAAATTTTGGGGTGGCAGAGTTAGCAAAAGATCAGAGTGAGACATCATTGCAGCCTAAGCAATTTAGGAGGTCTGCATGAGAGGTCTGTAATACTGGGGTGAGAACTAGCCCAGAGTGCATAGCACAGCATAGGGATGGTGGTGCTTTGTGGTGATGCTTGCCACAGTAGCAGTAGTAGGAGCTTCGGGAGCCCTCAGCTCAGAGATGATAAAGGAATAACACAACTGGTCAGAAAGAGATTTTGCTTGGACTGACTGTAGCTGTTGCTGATTGGCGACTTTATTGCCCATAAGCAGTACTGGGACACAGTTCCCTTAACGGGGGTGGGACGGGGGAAGGGGCACTTTTGGTTAGTCACAAGCTGGGTTGGAGAGGAGGGCAGATTATAGAAGGTAGTAGTCAGAAGCAAAACAGATTTTTGAAGAGGAACAAGGAGAAAGAGAGAGAGGGGGAGAAAGAGAGAGAGAGAGCGAGAGAGAGAGAGAGAGAGAGAGAGAGAGAGAGAGAGAGAGAGAGAGAGAGAAACAGAAGAAAATAGGATGGAGCAAAATAAACAATAATCATAACTTAAATGTGAATGAGATGCTGTCTCCAATAAAACTGATGCAGATACCAGAATGGATTAGAAACCAGAATCCAACAATATGTTGTTTACAAGAGATACACTTGAAATGGAAAGACACATATAGAAACAAAAATAGACCCAATTAAAAGAGGTAATCTGGGGAACCACATTTTGCTAAGAGGCATCATAGACAATGAAGTAATATAAAAATGTATAACAAGTTTCTCTGATAAAGGACTAATTTCCCAAATATATAGGGAACTGAGTAGAATTTATAGAGGAGAAGCCATTTTCCAATTGATAAATGATCAACAGGCAGTTTTCAAAGAAACCAAAGCAATCTATAATCATATGGAAAAAGTGATCTAAGTCACTATTAATTAGAGAAATGCAAATCAAAATAACTCAGGAGGTACCACCTCACATCTATCAGAAATGACGAATACTGGAGAGGCTAAGGGAAAATAAATCCACTAAAAAAATGTTGGTGAAATTGTGAACTGGTGCAATCATTCTAAAGGGCTATTTGGATCTATGTCCAAAGGGCTATAAAACTGTACAAACCCAGAAATATCACCATTAGGTCTGATCCCAAAGAGGTCAAAGGAAAAGGAAAATGACCTATATGTACAAAAATATTTATACCAGCTCTTTTTATAGTGGCAAAGAATGCGCAATTGTGGAGAATGGCTGAACAAATTGTGGCATGTGACTATGATAGATTACTGTTATGCTATGCATATATATATATATATATATGTATATATATATATACACACATACATATACATACGAATGACAAAGGAGATGATTTCAGGAAAAAATGGCAAAATCTCTATGAACTGATGCAAAACGAAGTGAGAAGTACTAGGAGATCCTTGTGCAAAGTAACAGCAATGTTGTAATGATGATCAACTGTGAAAGATTTAGCTATTCTCATTAATGCAATGATTCAAGACAATTCTAAAGGACTCAAGATGAAAAAATTCTATTCACCTTCAGAGAGAGAACTGATGGACTCTGAATACAAATTGAAGTCTAATTTTATCACTTTATTTTTTTGCACTTTTTTGGCTATTTGTCTAATATAAAAATACTTTTTGCATTATTTCACATCTATAGTTGGCATCATTTTGCTTGCTTTTGCAGTGGGTGGGGGAGGTATTGGAATGAGGGAGAGAATTTGAGCTTGAAAATATAAAAAGAAAAGAATGTTTCATATATATGTATTATATCTATAATATATGTATGTTTAAAAAGAAAGTAGTATAAAAATTTAAAAAGAAAGTAACTGAAGATTCCTGAGAAAGGGAAGTGATATTGCCAGATCCATGCTTTAGGGTTAACAGCAGTATGGAGGATTGTTTTGAGAGAGAAGAAACTGATGATCAATTAGGAAATACTTGAAATCATGCAGATGAAAGGTGATGAGATCCTGATGCATCATTGCTTTGACACTTTTAAACATGAAATAAGCCAAAGCAAAAATTTTACCCTAATAGAAATTTATATAAATATGCATATTTTAAAATCACCTAAAAGAGGTTCATGATATTCTATATTCCATTTGAAAGTTATCACTTAAACTTCCAAACAGGTGGTCTGAGTATTAGAAGCCCAAAGAAAAGCTGAGCTGTTGTTGATGAAAGGCAAAAATAAGACAGTATTTCGTGAAAAGTATCTTTGACATAATAGAGCTCCAGTGGAGTTTGTAGAGTTGGAGGATATGCTTGAACAAAAACACTTGGTTAGTTATATGGAAGATGAGTTGATGAAGAGTAAAAATTGACCTAGGGATATCAATTAGGAGTATATTGCTTTAGGCTGGATAAAGAATAGTCATTGGCACAGACATCATTTTATAACAAACTTTAACTGTTGTAAACCAATTGCCATGATGAGGAAGACAAAAAAGAGCCTATTAACTACCTTAACTAACAAATGCTTGATCTCTTTGCCAAATAGAGAAATAGAACAACTGAGGACAGCACCGTTTTTAGAATATAAACACATTTTAAAAATCTTTCAGAGAAGGATATGTAAAATTTCAAACATTAGCACCTCTTACCAGTGGAAGCAGAAGAGGAAAGTTTGCCTAGATATTCACTTACAGCAATTTCCCTGATCCGTAAAGGTTTTTATAAAAGTCTTTTTCTATATCAAGGATAGAGGGCTACCATCTTTGTATTCTAATTACTTAATCCCCGATATGAAGCATGAGGAAGTAAAAGGAAAGCAAAGGTGGAAATTTTTTCACTACTACATCAAGTATACCAGAAGGAGGTACATACTAGAAAGCTCTAAGTGATTAATTTTCAAGTTAAGTGATGGAAGGGAGGATTCTAATACTCAAAAATATCCCACAGACTTCATCATGATCAAAAAAAGCAACAAAAATGTCAATAGCTACCAAACCGTATGCCTACTTTCTCATCACCATGAGATCTTTAAGAGAATAATCTATACATTCATTGAGGGCATTGCCGAGAGAAGTATGAGAAAAATGTAGTTTTTTTTTAGCAAATGAAATTCTTTAATAGAGGGTATGTTTACAGCAATGTAATTGCTAAGAGGTATAGGGGATATAAGATACCATTATGTTTATTGTTTGTTATTTATACCTTCCAATATGTCTCTTAATTCATATGTAAAAGAATCCTTGAAAAACATGACAACAGAAATAACTCCCCTCCCCCACTGATCTGAGTTTTAATATTGAAAAGAAAATAGAACATTTAAAGCTATGCTCATGAAAGATGTGTCCACTACCGTCAAAGAGGTCAAGTGTAGAATACAAACGAGAGAAGGATTCCTAATTGATGATGAGGTCTTCCATATGTCGATGGATTGTTTTGGCTGTATTAGGCCTAGAAACACTGCAGACACTCCTAAATCAGATTTATTTTAACTTGAGAGTTTGGCCTAACTATGAACACAGGAAAAATAAATGAATGAAAAATAAATATGGCCCATTTTATATTATGTGGTTGATTGGAAAACATATAAAGACAGCCCATCTAAGTCACTCAGTGGGTAAGATCTCTGGCCCTGGCATCAGAAAGACCTAAGTTCAAATCCTACCTCTGAGTAGCTATGTGACCTTGGGCAAGTCACTTGACCTCTGTCTCCCTGAGTTTCTTCATCTGTAAAAGGATGATCGTGTTATCACCTATTTCACAGAGTTGCTATGAGATAATATATGTGTAACACTTTGCAAACTTAAAGTGTAATAGAAACACTGTTGTTGTTTGTCCTTCATTTTGAAGAGAACCAAGGACATCCATGGGTGTTGTCTTGACTCATGGATGAATGGTATTTAAGTGAGGCAGAGTTGCACAGTCTCCAGCCTCACTCTCTCTTCCAGAGTAATCAAAGTCAAGTGGTAAGACAAAAATCAGGATGAATGGTGATAGCCTGCGATGTAGTGGATGACCTTGGCATCTTCAATGTCTGACCAAACTCTAAGAGCTCCACAGAGCCTGCTTCAGCCACCTTTTTGGCCACAGGAACCAGTTATTATCCTCCTCCCTTTCACCTGGAGAATTCTTTACGTATTCGGGGGAGACACCCCTTACTGTGTTTGAGGCTGATGGCTAAACCAGGCTAAGGGTATAAAGTACTATAATTGTGATAAAGTTATGAATATGTCTATCATTATAGAAACATAATAATATAGATAGAGGTATAGATATGAATATAGATTTAGCTATACAACATGAAAGGACTCTGTGGATTGACAATGTTAACTGAAAACTAATTGCAAGTTGGACTTCTTTTAAAGACCTTAACATAAAGACAGTAGTTGAGAGCCCCATCTTGTATTACAGCTTTGTCAGGAATTTACTTATTGCATGTCAAAAGCAACTGAAGAATTTATGCCTAACAAAAGTCCAGAGTCAGCTCAAGAACGTTAAAGAACTTCAAATATGGCCTCCGATAAGTATGATGTGTGAGAAATGCTGAATAGATATGTTATGTTTGTGTTTCTGCTGGTGCCAAGTTATAGTTAGTCATGCCCAGGTACCAGGTGGCTTAGTATATAGAACACTGAAGCTGGAGTCAGAAAATCTCAAGTTAAAATATTATTACTTCAGATACTTACTCCCTATGTGACTTTGGGCAAGTCATTTAACTTCTTTCTGCCTCAGTTTTCTCATCTGCAAAATAGGACAATATTTGCATCTACCTTCCCAGGGTTGTTATGAGATAAACTAAGTTAATATTTGTAAAGTGCTTTGTAAAGTTAAAGGACCACATGAAAGCTATCATTGTTATTCTCTTCTAGAAAAAATAGTGAAAAGGCTGGGTGAATGTTTCTCTACTCTCCATTTTACCAAGGAGAATTACATATTCCTGGGAAGTATGGAATAAATGGTCGAAAATAAAAACAAGGAAGAGAAAAACTGGAAAATTCAGTGTAGAATTCTAACCTCTAACAAGAGGTTAGCCCATACTATTGAAACTTGAAGGTAGCATTATAGAAGAGTAGATTTGGGAACTCACTTCGTCATTAAGAAGATAGTGTTTGAGAATGGTATTTAGATTTCTCAACTATATTGTTTAAGGTATAGGAGGATTTTATTTAGAGATGGAGTGCATTTAATGAGGGCCAATAAAATATATATGCATGCATATATATATATATATGTTTACTTTTTATGAATTTGATGTAATTGGTTTTAAAATGACAATTGAAGAGGCAGAAAATTGCCCCTATATATGCCAAGCCAGATACCCCAGACTCTGCAAGGGTGGGGAACCTGCAGCCTCAAGGTCACGTGTGGCCCTCTAGGTCCTCAAATGTGGCTCTTTGACTGAGTCCAAACTTCATAGAAGAAACCCTTTTATTAAGGGGAGTCGTTCTGTGAAGTCTGGATTCAGTCAAAGGGGCACACTTGAGGGCCTAGAGGGCCACATGTGGCCTCAAGGCCCTTTACTCCATTCTTTCAGCTTTGTCAGTCAGTGGGTATAATGAATGAAGAAGACTTAGCAGAGGGAACTGAAAGTTGGGAGAACACAGTATGCGAATCAGCAATAAAATCTATTGCTTGTGTGGTCTATACACAAATACACAAAAACTAGAGATCTTAATGCAAGCAGGTAGATTCAAAATCATCAATATTATGGAGATTTCACTTCTGTCTGCCTTAATTTCCTCGCTGTAAAATAGGGAGAATAAAAACACCTACCTCCCCAAATCATTGTGAAGAACCAATGAGATAACATTTGTGAAGCCCTTAGCACAGTGCCTGGCACATGGTAGTCACCTAAGAAATACTTGTTCCCTTTTTTCTGTTTAAAGAAATAAAGAATGGCTTAAGTAATTGAGTGGAAATTTGTATTTTGCTATTGGACTGAGCCAATATGATAAATATCGAGCTATCACCTCAATTTTTTACGAGTCTAGTGCTATACTAATCAAGTTACTGAGGGATGTATTTTATAACATATATACAATAGCAACAATAAACATGGGAGGAACAATAAGAAAAGAAGCAACTGAATGCTGTATAATTATAAAGCTTGATTTTGATCCTGGAGGAGAGTGTACAAAATGGCTCTCCTTCCTTTTGCTACAAATTGGGGGAGGGTAAGGGGAGTGTGGGGCCTGTGGGGGTGGAATGTTGCACACATTATCAGATGTGGTCAATATGTTAGTTGATTTGCCAAACTGCTACTGTGTTCTTCTTTTCAAGGGTTGACTCTCTGGGTTAGAGCAAAGGGAGAGGGATGTATTTGGGCATTGGTATGCTAACAACAAAGCCATTAGTAAAATGTATTGTTTTTTTTAAAGCTGCATAGAGTGTTTAGAGCTAGGGAGGCTTTGTCAGATCACGTTGGGATTGTATTCATTTTTGTGCACTGTATTTTAAGAAGCTCATCGGTAACTTGGGACATGTTTGTGGATGACCACGATGAGAAGAAGACTGGCAGCCATGCCCCTTGAGTTTTGTTGAAGAAGCTGGTATTGTTTAATCCAAAGAAAAGGAGATTTATGGAATGTAAAATGACTATTTTCAATTATCTGAAGGGTTGTCATGTGGACGAAGGAGTAGATTTGATTTGCTTGGCCCCAGAATCCAGAAGATACTCTAGAAAGGCTGATTTTGGCTCAGTGTAAGGAAGAATCTTCTCAACAGTTGGAACTTTCCAAACATATAGTGGGCTTTTTTAGGAGGTGATAGTTTCCCCTTACTGCAGGCCTTAAATCAGAGGCTAGATCACTAGTTTTGGGGAACGGAAGACTGATTCTTGCTTGGGTAATGTTGAATTCAGAGATCCCTTCCAACTCTGAACTTATATTTATTCTCTGATTTTCTTGTCTTCTAGTAGGCCTTATGTTTGAAGAAACATTTAGGATTATTTAAAATCATTATAATGATTAACGATAACTACAGAAGAACTAAATCTTTGTTGAAGTTGGAAATATTTCTATTTCTAAAAAAATTCATTTAGACCATGTTGGTTTATTATTTGATGGATTGTGTTGAAGCCAAGTCAGACGTAACTTGACACTTTTATGATTTTGAACAGTATTTCAAAGAGTTTTGCAAATATTTCTAGCAATTCTGCAAAAAATTCTTTATGCTTGGGTAAAAGTTACCTGGCCATTTAAGATATCTACAAATGGGAAATTACTATGGAAGGACCAACATGAACAATAAATTAGGGCCCTTTATAATTATAAGACAATGAAATTGAGGCCCAGAAAAGCTAAATGGTTTGTCCAAAGCCAGGGTTCTTTCCATAATTTAGTGCCTCCTAACCCTTTGGGACTGCAGTTTTTCCTATATCTAGGCGCGTCTCTGTGTGTGAATTCAATTGTTAAAACATATAGGAATATATGATTCCTTACTGAGTAGAATACCGTATTTATGAAATTTACTTACTATACTTGCTACAATATGAAATATGAAAGGCTCTTAACATTTACAGATGTAGCACACACCTTATCAGATGCTTCTAACCACAAACATAGAGTGACCATAATTAGCATTAATGTAGTGCTTTACAAACAATGCCTCATAAAATCCTTATAGAACTGCATGAAGTAGGGGCTATTATTGAATTCATTCTACAGATGGGAAAACTGAGTCACAAAGATGAAACGATTTGGCCAAGGTCACATAGTTAATAAGTATGTAAAGCTGTATTTGAACTCAGGTTTTCCTGATTTCAGATCTAGTTCTCGACCTAGTTGCAAAATTTACAAAAAATTGATTCACAATTTTTCCCAATTATCCCAGATTTAGCAGAGATATTGACTAAATTCTTCAATTCTATCAATGGGATTAAAGGGGCATTATTTTTAAATCTACAGAAACTTACATATACTGCAATAGATTTCACAAAATAATCTGTAGGTTGAAAAATGTTTTCAAATGATTTTTCAACAAAAAGAGTTACCTGCAGATTCCATTAGGAAAATAGAGGCATTTAAATAATGTAAAAGTTTACTTTTCTCGCAAGATCCATCTACAGCCTTGTATTCCCACCTTTACTGTCAAGCTGCTCACTTTGAATATGGTGCACTGGGCTTGGGGATTTTCCCGTCATGTGAAATCCTGGTCCCATGATTGTGATTGTTTACAAACTATGACAGCTCCCATCTGCCAGGAGATTGTCTAAATGCCTTCAAGCATAGCTTGCACAACTCATTCAAATCTTTGTTTTCACTTGATAGTGTTTAAATAATCCATCTTGGTCATTTTTTGCTGATTACAGGAGAGACTTTTATTGATGACACTAGGCAGGATTTTTTTAAAAATTTCTCTTTCTTTCCTAATATGTGAATGAAGGTCAAACACTATGACACAGTTCCATTCTAAACAGCAATCTCAGAGGCTTTCTGCAGTCAGGATTGACTGAACTGTGGATTTCTCATTCAGTATATGGTGAACTCCCACCCTAAATGTAATAATCTCATTATTATCAACTACCCACAGAACTGGTGTCTGATGGGACCTCAGGGAGTCTATTCGGTCCAACTCACCCCCCAGAAAACTTCTTTCTGCAGTATACCTAACAAATACTCACGCTGTCTTTTCCTGAAGACTTCTGATCAAGAGAAGCTGCTACCTCCAGAAATAGCCTGTTCCAAATTTGGATATTGTCATTGTTAGGAAGATATTCCTGATATCAAGCTTAAATTTGTGACTTTGTAACTTCCAACCACTGCTCCTTTAGGTTCCAAACTGAACAAGCCGAATTGCTGTTGGGAGGGATGAATAGATTTCTGTCTCTAGATTAGACTAAAATAGAATTATAGCTTGGTATTTAACATCTTTCATATCATATCCCCCAACCTTCTTTTCTAGATTTATTTCACATTACTCTCCTTCTTACACTCTGTTCCAACTAAAGCAGCCTACTTTTTATAGATAGAACTGAACATTCTATCTACCGACATCAAGCTTTTGCCGAGGCTGTATATACCCTGTGCTGAGAATACATTCCTTTTCCTCCACATCTTAGAATGACTAAATTGTTTCCATAAGCAACCCATGAACCCCTATCTACTGGAAGTATTTTCTTCACCCTCCTCACGTTCTTTATCTTCTTTCTCTCCTCAAGTTATGATATATATAGATATAGATATAAACAAATCTGTTTACATATGTTTTCTTCTCTGTGCATTGGAAGTATCCCAAGTACCTAACAGAGTGCCTTGCACATGATAGGTTCCTAAAATGCCTAGATCATTTTCAAACCAATTATTATCTACATCTTTCTCTTCTTGTCCTTTTAAAGTTGATTTCTTGAAAACATCTGCAATTCTTTCTATCATCACTATTCAACCTGATTAGATTTCACCAAATGCTAGAATTTCTTGGATCTTTTTGGGAACATTGTGTCTGGACATTTGATATGTAGACCATCTTTGACTTTACCCGTCATTAATAAAAATGCCTGAGGTACTCTGAATTAGATATCCTTTCAATTTGACATAGAGACATAGAACTATGGAACCATTCATGACTACTCTCAAAACCCAGAATTCAACACATCCTAAATCAATCTAAATTTACTACTGTCTAATCTACATTTTCCCATTATTTTCACCAAAAATAAGATGAGATCACTTACTAAACCCTTTCCTTAAACCTAAGTAGACCATATCAACAACATTCCCATTATCTCTAAATTTTATGACCCTGAAAAAGGGAAAGAAAATTATCCACCCATGATCTGTTATTGTTGGGGCCATTAACATTTCTCTGGGGCTACTGTTTCTTTAACAATATGCACGTTCTAGAATTTTACTGCAAATCAGATCAAGCTAGTTGGCCTAGATTTTGCAAACTCTATTCTCTTTCTTCTTTGAAATTTTGGTTAATATTTGTCCTGGTGTAGTCCTGCGCCAGCTCCTCCATTTTTCACAGTCTTTTAAATCTCAGTGACAGTGGCTTAGAATCAAATCCACTATTCTTTCAGTACCTTTGACTTGGTGACTTGAATTTATAAAGGGAAACAAACTGTGTTCTAATTATCTCCATATTAATATTGAGTATCGACTCCTTGTTAGCCATTTCTGTCCTGTCTTCAACAGGCACGAGCATATTGACTTTTGCAAAGAAAATAGAAATGAAATAGAAATTGATCAGTTTTGGTATAATTTACCATTTATTTTCCCATCTACCAAAAGCGGCATTCCTAGCCCTGATTTGATCGTGCTCATTTCCCCAAGACAACTTTAAAAGTTCTTTCACTACTAAATCTTGCCTAATTAGATTCAGCCAAATGCTAGAACATTTTGGATTCTGACTGTCATTTAATATACTGTCTTTAGCTTTTTTGCTAGCTTTTTCAGCTCATTCTTATCTTTAATATACCTGATGTGACTTTTGCAATATCACACCCTAGCAGTTTTTCTTTTGAGGGGAAAAGGCAGGCAATTGGGGTTAAGTGACTTGCCTGAGGTCACACAGCTAGTAAAATGTTTGAGGCCAAATTTGAACTCAGGTCCTCCTGACTCCAGGGCCGGTGCTCTACTCACTGCACCACCTAGCTGCCCCTCATAGCCATTTTTAGTGTTCATTTTGTTACCTGCCCTTGCTTCTGTCTTCTATATACCTTTGAATACCTATGTGTGTATATACACACATACATGTTTGTGTGTGTACACATATATCTATCTTTATCTATATATATATGTATATGCCTTTATGCTGCTTTACATCACAGTCATTTCCCTATGTTCCCTTCCAATTCCAACCATCTCTCATGAAAGAGAAAAAGTCAAGTAAAACTGGCCAATACAATGATCAAGGCTTCTATTTCTGCTCCATATTTCACCTGTAATCATCTGAACTCTGAATTCAATATTAGTCATTGCATTTCTTCTGAGTTCAGTTTTTTCCAGTTATGTGTATATGTATATGAATGCACATGTTGTTTTAATTTACAACATTTTAGCCATAGTGAATGATTCTGCCTTCTCAGCTCTGCATTGGTTCATAAAAATCTTCTGACCTAAAGAATTTTCTTTTGCACTCAAGGCAGACTGATGGGTAACTTTAAGACAGAACTTTGACTAAAATGACTTGGGAAACATAACTTCATATTCTGATATATTGACCTTTAGTTTAAAATTTGCCTCATAAAGTGTAAGAAACCAATTGTGTAACATAGTGGGCTGTATCCTGGACTCAGAGTCAGAAAATTATATATATATATAATTTTCTGTATGTGTATGTGTGTGTGTGTGTGTGTGTGTGTGTGTGTGTGTGTGTGTGTGACCTTAGCAAATCATTTAACTTACCTGGGCCTCAATTTGGTCATCTGTGAAAGAAGCAGGTTAGATTAGATGGCCTCTAAGTTTCTTTCCTATTTTAAATTTATGAGCCTGTGAGCTCTCCTACTAATTAGCAGTCTATCCTTTAAGCAAGTCATGTAACTTCCATGGGTTTGAGTTTCCTTATCTCTATAATAAGGGGTATAGGGTAGTAGTGGGGGGTGGCCTAGATTATCCCTAACTATAGATTATCCAGTTTGAACATTAAATGTTTCCTTATCATCCTTTATAAAAGGATGTAATTTCAGGATTATTATAAGTAGCTTAGAAATGGTGGGATTTAAATAATAACTCTGATTACTTCCCTTTTAGGTAGGCACGAGGCAGTAGGTGAATTTGGTTACTCTGTTTTCTTGGCTGTCTGCAGTATGATAAAGGGATGTAGACTAGACTTGTGATTTTGCTAATATAGTGAACTCCCAGGTGAGGTAACTCCCTTCGCCAATGTAGGACAGTGCTTTTTCTGATGCTTGTAAGCACTTAATGCATAAATCTAAAAGAATAATATGAGTGGTAGATTAGCCTTGGTTGTGTATGTAGAAGCGAAGGGCCACAATCTAATTTTTGTTCTTAATGAAAGGAGTCCATAGAATAAAAATGTTGGGAACCACTAGACCAAATGGCTTCTATAGTCCCTTCCAGCTTTGAATCTATTATGGTACGATTCTTTATATTCACATTTTGAGAAGCCACCAAACATTTGACATAATACCATTTTTACCTACAATTTCCTGGAAATCTGATTTCTCTAGCATGAAATTTGAATAATTACCTCATCTTTCACTTCTACCTGTGATTTTAACAACGTATAAAATCCTACTCAGAGTGAGGCCTCTTCAACTCTGAACTCCTTTTCCTCTAAACTGAAGGTTCTTAACCTTTTTCGTGTCCAAGAACCCATGCTTCAAACATGCTCATGCTTGTTGTCATAGGGGCAATAATATATTTGTAATAAAATTGGGCAATTATTTACTGCTTAAGGCATCATTAGAGAGGTTTTATTGTGAACCCCCTATACCATTGCCAGGAATCTCTATGGGGTTTGAGAACCAATAAATGGTGAGCACTGGTTTAGTCCAACTGTCTCATTTTGCAGAGGAAGAAACTGAAGCCTAAGGAAGTTAACTGATCTGATCAGGGCTATAAAGGTGGCATGTGATATATCCAAGATTTCAATGAGTCCTAATAGCAGTCACCCCTCTCCTCTCTCACAAGGAAAACATTCAAGGCCATTGCAAGTCTAATGATTTGTTGCCTCATTATAAACCCTGTTGGGTCCCACAGAGGCTACTCTCAAACTATCATCTAAAAAATGTTAAGTGAGACAAAAACATCAGATTCTCTCAGGATGACTTTCCCAGTATTTTTTGGAAAATGAGTCTTTAAAAGTGTGTTGCTGTTTTTTTTCAATATACTGACTTCTAATAAGGGCTTTAGGAAACCATATCGATGACTAATTACTTTCCCGGTAGTAAAAAAGAGAAAAGAAAAAAAAAACATAAAAGACTTCTAGCAAGATGTAAGAACAAAAAGATCCAGTGGACTGTGTTTCACCAGAGCCTCTCGACAAAATACACAGTCCTCCCCACCTTGCCAAAGAAAGAAAATGAAAATCCCCAAAAACAATGGGAAAAAAAGGAAATGTTACTGCCATTGTGATTGTGCTAATTGAAACAATACCTGATCACTCCAACCATAGCTCAAAAGTCTAGGCAAAAATTCACAATGTTGTCAGGGGTTTTCAGCATTATCTTATTAGAATATAGTAAACTCAGTAAAATATGTGTAAATATATATACACATACATATAACATATGTGTACATATATATACACAAACATGTAAATACGTATACACATATATGCCTGCATATGTACATGCATATATGTGTGTGTATGTATATGATACCATAGTTAGGAATTATTTGTTAAATAGGTTAGAAATAAAAAAACTAAATGAATTAATCTAGTAACAGATTTTCTTCTTAAGCATATATTGAATTTTTATTAAAAATGGTCACAATTCACAGAAAGACACTACTGCAAAATTTTTAAAAAGCACAAAATGATGCATAATATAACTTACTTCAATACCTGGGAAAAAACTTGAGAATAGTCCTAGCATATGCTATGTCCACTGGCTACATATAAATGCACACACATACATTTATTTGTATATGGTGAGCGTGAAATTCATGAATTTCTCTGGCACAAATCTGATTTTTCACCTATATATGTTATAGCTGTCCAGCTAATTTCCATACAAACTGTACTAATAATTATTGTAATAAAATAACCAGCATTTCTATAGCACTTGAAGTTTACAAAGTACTTATCTAGATCATTTCATTTAATGTTCATAACAACCCTGTGAGGTAGGTTATTGTAGTGGGAATAAGAGTAGAAGGAGGAAGAGGAGGAAGAAGAGAAATACCGATAATGAAAGTAATAATAAGCATTTATATAGTGTTGTAAAGATTGCAAAGTTCTGTACATATCTCATCTGAGATAAGACTACATAGTATATATGTGTATTATATATAGCTACATGTATATATAATACATATATCAAAACAATATAGAATAAACACACAAAAATTTGTGGTAACACCACAAAATTCTATGGGATGCAGCCAAAGCAAATCTTAGCAGAAAATTTCTTGGTTTAGCCACCACAGTAATAGAGAAATGGAAAAAAATGGATCAATTTTATATATAAATAAATTAGCAAATGGGCAAAGTAATAGCCTAAAGGAATGTAAATAAAAATAAGCAAAGAGGAGAAATAAATATAATAGAAAATGAACGATTAGATTAATAAAGAAAACCAAAAACTGCTAGGAACGAGCAACCATGTTGACAAAAAATTGTTCAACTCAGTTCAACAAAAAAGAAAGAGAACACAAATAATGAAATTAGAAATGAAAAAGAAAAAAATATGAGAAACAAAAAAATTAATTTCATCAGAGTATATTACTGAAACTGTATTATAACAAATGAGAGAACTTAAAACACACATATATTTACAAAATTATAAGTTACTATTGTGGACAAAACAGTAAATTGGGGCTTTATATAGAACAACTCAGAAGAAAAAAAATAGAAAATTGTCAATAGATTACTCTGTAAAAAACACTTGGCTCAGACAGATTCATGGTTGATTTTTTTCAAGTAATTAAAGTGCAAATAATTCCTGTAAAATTTGAAAATCATAAATGATTAAATAATGGTTAATTTTATATTTCATTATTAATTTTCAAATACAAAGAAGAAAAAATAAACAACTATATACAAATAAGTAAATCTTTATTACATACAACTTGGGTTTTAAAAGTACATAATTATTTCAACAAATTCATTTCAAAGCTTCATTGTGTATATTTCCTTTTGAACTTTCTTTTTTATATGCATTAACAAATGCGTCAATGACATTTTTCTCCTTTTTTTGCATCACTATTAACTATCTATTACTCTTCCTCCCCCAAAAGCCTTCTTTTACAGCAAGTAGTACAGCCTAGCAAAATAAATTGCATATTATCAATGTCTAAAAAATGTATGTCTCATTTACCACCTCCAGCCCATCAGAACTCTGATAGGAGGTGGATATCATCCTTCTTCATTGGGCCTCTGGACTTGTGATTGTTCATTGCATTCATCAGGGTTTTTGTCACTCAGAATTACTTTTCTTTGTAATTCTGTAGTCCTTTCATGAACTGTTCTGTTCCTACTCATTTAAATCTGCTTCTGTTTGTACAAATCTTCTCATGCTTCTCTGAATCTATCCTTTTAACCATTACTTATGGCAGAGTAATATTTTGTTTGTCCATATACCATTTTTAAGCCATTCTCTGACTGATAGGCACCTCTTCACTTTCAGTTCTTTGCTATCACAAAAAATTACTGCTATGAATCATTCGTTTCATATGGATCTTTCCATCTTTATTTGTTCTCTTTTGTGTGCATGCCTAGTAGTGGTATCATTGTGTAGAATGCATAACTTATTGATACTTTGTGTATACTTACAAATTGCTTTCCAGAAAGTCTGAAACAATCCATAGGTCCACCAACTCTGTATTAGTGTTCTTGTCTTCCTATGTAACTCTGTATGTAATTATGTATGCAACTATGTAACATTGTCATTTTCCATTTTTGTCATCTTTGCCAATCTGAGAACTATAAGGTTGAATCACAGTATTTTTTTAATTTTAATTTTTCATTATTGACTTAGGACATTTACAATATGGTTTAAATAGTGTAGATTTCTTCATTTAAGAACTATTCGGAAGAGATAAATTAGTACCTCTGGGCAAACATAGAGCCATGAAAACAAATAAGAGTAGGGCTGGAACAGGGGTCCTCTTGGGACAATCAGAGAAGCCCTGAAGAAAAACTCCCAAGACTAGATTTCCTCCCTATGAAGAGTAACCAGAATATGTGTAGTGAATGCCAAAGCAGTGGGGTGGGGATGCCCCTGGCTCTGGTCACTTACTGGAGGCTGGAGGTTTTGGTTTGAGTACAAGGTCAGAGGGGATAATTAAAGAAGATCAGAGGCCAGAGGCACCATCCTCCATAGCCCAGGACTAGGGGTGATTATAAAAACTAAATTACTACCAAAAATGCATAGAAAGAGGAGAAAGAATTCAAGCATAGACAGCTACTATGGGAATAGAGAAGACTGGGGTTCATCTTCAGAAAAGGATACTGAAGCAAAGAAAATCTCTTCAACCCCAAATAATAATATCAAATGGTTAACTGCTCAAAAAGAATTCTTTGAAGAACTTTAAAAAGACTTTAAAAATCAAATGAGAAAGATTGAGGAAAAATTAAAAAGAAAAATAAGAATAATACAAGAAAAACAAGAAGATTGTGTCAAGAAAGTGAACCAATTGGAAAAAGAGATCCAGAATATTAAGGAAGATAATGACTCCTAGAAAATCAGAGTTTGGCAAGGGGAAACCAGCAAAATTATAAGAGCTGAAGAAATTTTAAATATATATATATATATATATATATATGAAACATCTCATCAGAAAAGCAATGGATCTAGAGAACAGATCAAGAAGGGAAAACATAAGAATACTTGATCTACCTGAAAGTTCTGATCAAAAAAAGAATCTTGATACAATAATACGATAAATAATTAAAGGAAATTTTCCTGAAGCATTAGAACAAGAGGGGAAAGTAGAGTAGAAAATATCTACCAATCACCACCTGAAAGAGATCCTACAAGGAAAACTCATAGGAATATTATAGTTAAATTCCAAAACCCCCAGATCAAGGACAAAATATTATGAGCAACAAGAAAGAAACAATTTACCTATGATGATGTCAAAATTAGAATCACACAAGACCTAGCATTGGCAACACTAAAAGACTGTTGGTCTTGGAACCATCCACACACACACACACACACACACACAAACAAACACATATGTATATGTATATGTCTACATATATATATATATGTCTACATATACATATATATATGTACATACACACATGTATGAGCAAAAGAACTGGGCCTTTATCTGAAAATATCATACCCAGCGACAATATTCTTAGGAGTTTTCTTTTTGAGATCTCTTTTTCAATAGGTGCATTCTTTCAAGTTCTATTTTACCCTCTGGTTCTAGAATATCATGGAAGTTTTCCTTGATAGTTTCTTGAAAGATGATATCTAGGCTCTTTTTCTGATCATGGCTTTCAGGTAATCCAATAATTTTTAAATTATCTCTCCTGCATCAATTCTCAAGGTGAGTAGTTTTTCCAGTGAGATATTTCACATTGTCCTTCATTTTTTCCTTCTTTTGATTCTATTTCATAATTTCTTGATTTCTCATAAAGTCACTAGCTTCAACTTGCTCCATTCTAATTTTTAA
>CM053626.1:45143874-45160397 GCA_028646595.1 Phalanger gymnotis
TGTTAACCAGAGCGATGACCCAGATCCAAGGAGGGCAAAGCAAGAAAACCTTTCCTCAGCGCCAGCAAAACTCTTCCTGTACTCTTGCTCTGATCAGCTGCTTGATTCCTCCCACTGGGTGGTCTTGGGGCTGGAAGCATCCACCGCTGGTGCTCTGGAAGCAGCCCCTAGAGCTTCCTGCTGCTGCCACTGCACCATCTCTGCCACCCCCAGGGCTGGGGACAGACCGAACATTTTTCTCACCCAGATCCAGCAGTTTTTCCACTGACCTGCTCCATTGTCATTGGCGTTTGTGGGTTGAGAAGTCTGGTAACCACCACAGCTCAGTGATTTAGGGCCCTGAGTCCTACTCTATCTGGTCAACTCTGGCCTGGTCTCTTCAGGTGTGGCCCAAGCTGGGCTGCATTCTCGTCCTAGGTGATTCTGCCTCTTGTGATTTTCATTATTTTTAATATGGATATAATTTCTTACATAGTTTCCCTAGTATTGAAGAAAACCTGAAAATATGTTGTTGTACCATTTAATAAAATTTTTGTTTAAGCCTACATTATCTTACTTGCTGTAACCTTTATCTCAGCCTCTACAAGTCATGGTGGTTTTTCTGTTCAATTCTTGACTGGATGGAGAATCTTATGTGTGTTTCTTTTCTTTTGCTGGGTTATGAGCGGAAGAGCTGGACTTCTCTACTGCCTTCCCATCATCAGGTTAACCCCATATGTGAGTTGAGTGAATAGGAAGTGGGCTGGTCAGCCCCAGTGGCATCTCCTCTTCAACCTTGTAGCGGCTAGATGGGGGAAGGGTTGGAGCAGGAAACAGACTTCTCATCCTCCTACCACATAGCTTAAACCAAACTCAACTTTTAAACACAAACCTTATGAATCTTGGAATGCCACAGTCTTTGAAGAATCAAAGTAGGGAGTGACCTGAATGTCGATGGAAAGGTGCACTTGGGGTATGAGTAGGCTGCAATAAATTTCTGCTGATGGCCTACAGTATGTGCCAGGAGTGGAGTAAAGGATATTATTGAGGAAATCTATGACTAGAAAAGGAAGTGGGCTGCTATGTAGGCAGAATAAGGGAGAATATATAGACAGTTTCAGTTATGTACTGGCATTCATAAAATGTAAAATGTTTCTGCAGATCTCTGTGGAGGATCTGTCAAAGAACAGAGGATTGGAATCATAGAATACAAGAAGCTATGGATGGGTTGTGGGCTGTACTAATGGAGGAAATATCAATATTGTTAAGTGCAAAAATCCATTGAATTATTGATCTGTTCAGAAATAAAAAATTGCAAAGTTTTTCAACACCTTTTATGAGAGAAATATGCTATTTAGTTTAAAACCTAGCAAAGACAAAATTAAGAACAAAAAGGATATGTCAATCTTCCTAATGAAAATATATACAAGCATATTAATCTCATAGTCATACATTAGAAAATACATATGTATATATACATACATATATACATACACACACATATACATATATATATATATATAGAGAGAGAGAGAGAGAGAGAGCGAGAGCTGCCCAGATTTATACAAGTGATGCAGATGGTTTTAGTACCAGAAAAGTAGAAATTATATATATATATATATATATGTATATATATATATATACATATATATCTATGTATATATGTATACATACATACATACAAATATATACATACATACATATATACACACATATATACATACATACACACACACACACATATATATATATATACATACATACATATATATATATATATGCATATATATACTTTTTTCTGGATCTATGACTTCACTGATACAGGGGATAGCTATTGAGAAAACTCCATCTAATAAAGCAGATCAGCAACTATTCAACAACTTACACTCTTAGAGACGTTCTTGGGGGTACTGAGAGGTTAAATAACCATGCTTAGGCCTCATAGCAGTTTTGTGTCCAAAACATAACTTAAACCAAAGTCTTTCTGACTTTCAGGCTGCCTCTTGGCAGCATGTGATTTTTTTAAAAGGCCTAACACCATATCAATGGATAGCCTATCAATGAATACTTACGTTTACCTTTGGTAAAACCCAATGTTCTTCAAAATTTAAAAACAAGCAGTGAATCACAGTAGAGGGATGTTTTCTCCTCAAGACAATAAAAAAGGATCAGTTAACATTTTATGTAACAGTGAAACTATAGAAATATTACTGCTTAACATATACTAAAAACACTTTTATCACTTATATTTGAAATAATATTGGAAATATTTGCAATTGGAACAAGCCAGGAAAAGTGCATTAGAGGGACTAACATCAGGAAGAGCTGAAATGCCATTATTAGTAATAATTGCTAATATTTATATAGCACTTTAAGTTTGAAAAAGTACTTTACATGTATTATGTCATTTGAGCCTCACAGAAACACTGTGAGGTTAAGTACTTGTTGTTATACCCATTTTCCAGATGAGAAAACTAAAGCTCATAGAGATTTAATGACTTTTTCCAGGTTAAACAATTACTATGTGTCTAAAGTCATATTTGAACTCAGTTCTTCCTAACTCTAAGTCCTGTGCTCTATCCGCTAGCCACATAGCTTCTATTTCATAGTATATTATTATTGACAGTATACTCAGAAAACTAAGCTTTCAATAAATTCAGAAAGGTTACAAGGCATAAAGTAAATTTAAAAAATTATTCATATATCTTGACAATAAAAAGTAGGAAAACTTTGTTAAAGCAATCTCACTTAAACACTGACTTTGTACTTTGATATTTCAGTGGATCTCAGTGAAATAGGTCTTCCCTCCAAAGACATAGATTAAAGACCATCCCATATTTTGTCATCCTAAGGAATTTTTGTGAGATCCTATAAATCTTCTTTAGTAGATCCACCAGACAATCAAAACTGACAAGGTCATCAGATCCTGATAATATCAACAGATAAGTAACTGGGCAATTCAAGACTTCAAATAGGACATCTGCAAACACTTTAGTGTACTTCTAAGGAAGACCCCAGATCTCTTGCCATTGTGCAAATAACAATGGATTACTTATATGGTTCATTAGTGATCACATGATCTCATTCCCTGACTGACCCAGTCGTTCACAAAAACACATCTTCTGAGGAGAGATAGATGAAAGAAAGCTGAGAGAATAGGAAGGAGGAATGCCAAGTTATCACTGACAGTTTATATGTTGAATGTGATTCATAGATTTAAAGTTCATTTTTTTGCTGTTAAAATTAAGGTTATTATAACCTAATAATAAATATAAGACTATCTTCCATATATTTGATATGTCTTCTTTATACATAGTAATTTACATGTTATCCTCCTCATTAGAATGTGAGCTCCTGGAGTGTAGGAATTGTTTTTGCTTTTCTTTGTTTCTTCAACTATTAACCAAGTGTAAGGGCTTAATAAATTCTTATTTACTCATTACTAAAAAACCCTACTAATCTAATATTCTCACATTAAATATGCGTGGCAGTTTTCATAAATAATACTTAACAAATTTAAAAATGTGTGGTAGGCTGCAGTTTTTAAAACCAGTATCTGATTTTGGGAAAAGCAGGCTTTTCCTAGTGAAACTAACAATTTTAATTGAAATACTCCTTTGTCCTACTTAAATGTGCTTTAATAGAAAATGTTTATTTTTTGAGTTATGTTTTATTTAGAAAGTGGTTGCTGGAGTCAATGAGGGATTAACAAAACTAAGAAGCTAAAGATCAAATTTTAGGGTTTTTAATAAAAACTTTTCCATAAACATACATACTTTAGGAACATTCTTTTTAAAGGAAGAACCAATTTACTTTTTTTTTCTTCATTAGAGGGATCATAAACTGGTTCTAGATGTATTATTTGAAGCCTTAAATTGTCTAGTTTCTTATTTTTTGATAATTCCAGCATCTCATACCTTTGTCAGTTTTGGATACATTTCAGTTTGCCACCAAAACAGAAAGCTCTTGTCATTGAAAGTGGATGGCAAGATGTATCAGAGTCAGCAAAAGTGGCAATCTAATGCCTTCCACTTTGCTAACCCCATTATTTTGCAGAGAAACTTAATAACAGTACTTTGATTCCTGTCAGACACCAATTTACCAGATTTATTAGCCTAAAAGAGTATGTTAAATAATTATGCAAAACCTCTCAGCACAGATTAATTAGAGGTTTTAGTGCAGGATTCCCTCCCAGCACTGAGAACAGCATGAGGAATCACATACTGTTTTGAATAAGTGTTAAAATTCCCAGCCATGTCTGTGAATCCATGGGTGAAATGGTAAAAATAGCTTATATCTGTTAATTGTGTTCACTCCCTTTCTTTATCCACTAGAGGAGAGTACATTAGGTTATATACAACCATAGAAATTTACTCTCAAAATTTTTGTGTGTATGTGGTTTGTTATAGGTGTTGTGGGTGGGAAGTGGGGAAGCAGCAGAAGAATAGAAGAACTGAAATGAAAATTCAGGTAAGTTTTGCTTTGTGTAGTGCAATAAATATTGGTGTAGCCATTAATGATTCTTAGTCATGGTAGAGTTAGAAAGCAAGCACTTTTGCAGTTTGAGCAAAGGAAGTTAGAAAATCAAAGACAGTTCTCTTTCCCACAGTAGGTAATGAACTTATGGAACAAAGTTTCCCAAGAGACAGCATAGACAGGAAATATTAATGGATTCGAACAGGATTTGGATCCATTTATGAATGACAGTCATGAGTGACTCCTAAGAGAAACTATGATACATCTTAGCAACTCAGGTATACTCTTCTTACACATGAAGCCAACAGAAAAGGTATTCTGGGTTCAAGACACTTTATGAGGCTGTATCTACTCAAGCATAATTTAAAAGCCCCCACCAATGTAATTGCTATCACTTATCTGCCACGTGATACAAATAGAGCAAAGCCATTGAATGAAATTGTATAGTAAGAAAAGTAGCAGTAGAACATTTATCCCATAAACACGAGTCATATTCTATTCAAATTACCCATATTATCAGTGAGAAGACTGGAAATCTCTAGAGAACACATATGAAGAGGAACATGTATGGAACACGTATAGGTAGGACACAGGTATAAAGGGACAAGCTATCCCTCTTATGATTTAGAGCTGATGGTTTCTGTTGCTACTACACTTTTTCCTCTGGGTCTGCTCTCCATTAATCTTATGTAGCATGAAGTATCTGAAAGTCATGCAGTTTCTGCCAGGAGTGTGGGCATAGTCTCTGCTGCTTTTTGCTGCTTTGGGCATCATGTGGTTTCTACTAAGTGGTGTCATGCTGATTTCATGGTTGCTGAGTTTTTCTTTACTATCACCTTTTGGGACTTCTCTCTTTATTATATTTGCTATCTGTCTTGACTCTTCTCTCCCAAAGTATAATGGTTCAAAAGTCTCTTCCTGAAAAGGTCAGATAAAAGCTTTTTTTGTTCCATCACAGCCATGGCTATGAGCTAGCATATATATATATCTAAGGACCAAAAGCCAGAGAGGCTTCTTCTAAGTTGGGATTAAATATGAATTTTGGAATTTGTTTTCTTTGGCTATGATGAGTCATGTCATGGGCTCCTGTATCTCTCAGGGCCACTCATCACTTCCACTTAATTCACTTTTGGAAACCCTGTGCTTCCAAACTAATTTCAAAGAACACTTCCAAAGAAACCCCCCAAATATATGTGTGTCTGAGCTGCCATGTGTCATATCTAGCCCCACAAAGTCCTTTTGGCCTTGTCAAACAAATCTCATCATATGCAAAAACGAAGTTAAGAGGATGAGGTTAATGTCCTGTCAGGGATCATTATTGCATTGATTATGTATACGTGATTGGTAATGAACCTCTCAGGTTTTAGACCTCTCTACAACTTACCATTAAGATTGATTGCAGGATGAACAAGCATATCTTTCCATTAATTTACTCATAAAAGTCTCTGTTGGTGGCTGAATATTATTAGACTTAATGGCCCAACAATCTTCCCAAATTTGGTTTTTCCTGTGTTTCCTACAATAATTAGTTGTTGAAGGATAGGAGAACATCTTGGCCTTTGAATCCTACTTCTCTTTTTATTCTCATAGTCAGGAAGGTAATGTGTATGGTTGATTTTCTTTCTCCTCAAATCCAAATTTTTCTTAAGTTCTTTGTCCATGTTGAGGCTACCACCTTTCTCCAGGCATCCAAGTTTACAAGTCGGTGTTATCTTTGACCCCAGACTCTCATTCACCCCATTTATCCAAACAGTTGCAAAATCTTTTTTTCTTCTGCTTTTGTTATAAAATGCCTGTTGAATTTGTTTGTTAAAATAGATTAAAATGATATTACGGTAGAAACTGCGTGTATTGGTAGGTTGGTAAGGGGAGAAAATATATTGTTATTTCACAATAGGAATAAGAAAAGAAAACAGGGCTAGGTTAGGACACTGAAAATGAAAGCTAAAGTGGGAATGGGTTGGAGATGATTCATCTTAGTTTACAGTTTAGTTGCTCCTTTGTGATAATTGCTTTTTGATTGGTGTGTGTGAATTAGAAGTTGAATTGTAAAGGGAGGATTGATGACACATCAGGAGAATTTCTATTAAGCTCTAAGCAAATCATTTGTTTGCAAGAAATATATTTAATTATCACCCATCATAATAAAATACCACAATTTCATATTTCATAATTCAATAAAAATTCCTGAGGATGAATGAGATGCTATGTATGAAACACTTGGCTTGCTAGAAAAAACATACCACACAGTTGCCAGGAATTTGGATGTGTTTAAAGATTTCTTATTTCTTCTTTGTTGACTGTAATTTTCAACGTCATACAGGACATTTATGTCGAGTGGACTGCAGATCGCAGAAAAAAATCCAAAATAACTTTAATCATCTTTTTAAAATGTACATCAAGGGAAAAATAAATCTTAGAATAATACTTCCTTTTTACTCCTTTACTTTTTACTCAGTGATGAATATGAAAAAAGAAGTTGGGCATTGGTATTTTCCCACAATGGAAGATAGACAGTAGCAGGAGATATGAATTTTGACTGGGTTTCAACCACAGGTCTGCCCTTAATTATCGATATTACCTTGAATGATCACAACCTCTCAGCCTCAAACATGCTCAACATGGCATGGTGGACAGCATGCTTGACTTTGATTCAGGAAAACCCGAGTGTGGATCGTATTTTAATATTTCCTAGTAGGGTGGTATTGTTAAGTCATTAACTTCTGTGATTCTCCTTCTATAAATACCTGGATGTTTCAACTATAGTGCTAGAGGTGATTGTAAGGATTGAATGAGATAATGTATGTATAGTGTTACATAAACTTTAAAGTGACAAATGCCAGTTTCTATTATTATTTGCTAGTGATGTGACTTTGGGCAAGTCACTCATTTTCATAGGACTTCCTTTTCCTTATTTGTCAGATGTCAGAACAAACATGGCAGCCAGGATCGGGAAGGAAATAGAGAGAGATCTCCTGGCTACTCTCGATGAATTCAAATCACCTGGTTCAGATGAAGCATAGCCTGAAAAGTCCTGAAACAACTGATGTGAAAGCTAAATAATTATCAGTGATAAATGAAAGAGTATGGAAAAGAGGAGAGGTACTGCAAGATTGCAAAAGTAGATGTCCTGATTCTCAAAAAAAAAAGTAAGAGAATAGAGTCTTTAAACAACAAATGTGACTTCAATTCCTGGCAATATGATAGAATGAATTATTAAATATGTGGTTGGTAAACACCTAGAAAGTAAAGCATTGATTACAAAGAGTTAGCATGGCTTGATCAGAACAGGTCAGACAAGACCAACCTCATTTTATTTTTGGACAGGATTACAAAACTATTAGATGAAAGGAACAATATGCATAAAGTTTAATTAGATTTAAGCTAAGATTTGATAAAATACATCATAATATCCTTTTAAAACAAAAAAAAAGTAAGATGTCAAGTAGATAACACAATTAGAAAGATTCACAACTACTTGGATGGTTGGATTCAAAGAGTAGGTGTTAATGTTTCAACATCAACATTGCAGTAATTCTCCGGTGTGGCGCCCCAGCAATCTCTGCTTGGTCATGTGATGTTTAACATTTTTTTTTATCAATGACTTAGATGACAGCATAGATGAGATACTCATCACATTTGTAGATGACACGAAGCAGAGAGGGAAAAGCTAACATATTTGACTACTAAACTAGGATAAAGAGATCTATAGCATCACTATAACAAAATTCAATAGAGATAAATGAAATGTCTAAAACTGGGGTATGAAAAATCATTTCCCTAGTATGAGCTGGGGGGGGGGGCATTGGCATGTATAGATAATAACAATTTTTTTTAAATGACAAAGAATTTTTAGTTATTTCTATTGATATAAAAAAGACTTTTGAGAAAATACAGCACTTATTTATGTTTAAAAGCCTCTATAATTAGCCTATATAAAAGCTTCTATAATATTCATGTTTAAGAGCTTCTATAATGGAGAAACACTAGAAGCTTTCTAAATATAAACAAGGGAAAAGCAAAGGTGCAATTTTGCCCCAATAGTATTTGACATAGTTATAGACATGCAAACAACAGCAATAATGAAATAGAATGATGTTTAAACTATAAACTCAGCGAAGAAGAAACACATTCATTCCCATTTGGATATGACATGATATATCTTTGGAAAACCCATGTGAATTAGTGCAAAAACTAATTGAGGTGATTAATCTCTATAGCAAAATTGTAGGGTATAAAATAAATCCCCTAAAATCACTAGCATTTCTATAACATAATAACAAAAACTAGGGAAAAATCCAAGAGAATTTCTATTCAAAATAACTATGACGTACACAACACACACAAATATATATTTTTAATAAATTTGACTCAGTTCCCTATATATTTGAGAAATGAGTTCTTTGTCAGAGAAACATTATAAACATTTTCATATTACTTCATTTTCTCCAGTACCTTTTAGCAAAATATAGTTTGTCTGATTATCTCTCTTAAGTAGGTTTTGTTTTTGCTTTGTCTGAGATCATGATTGCTACCCAAGCCTTTTTTTTCATTCATAATAGATTCTTTATTTGCCCTTTATTTTTTTGCCTTTTTATTTGCCCCTTATCTGCCCTTTATTTTAACTCTGTGTCTCCTTCTGTTTAAAATTTGTCTCTTGTAAACAATATATTGTTGAATTCTTGTTTCTAATCCATTCTGCTATCCACTTCTGTTTTATGGATAAGCTCATCCTATTCCCATTCACAGTTATTTTTACTGTATATTTTTCTCCATTCTATTTTCTTCTGTGTATCTTTGTCTCTTTTTTATCCTGTTCCTCCTCAAAAGTCTGCTTTGCTTCTGAGCACTGTCTCCCTTAATCTACACTCCATTTTATCACCACCCTCCTATATCTCTTGTTCCCTTACCTTCTTATTTTCTATCCGGTAAGATAGATTTTTATACCCAATTGAGTGTTTATATATATTCTTCCTTCTTTGAACCAATTCCAATGAGAATGGAGTTCAAGCATTGCCTACCATTCATCCCCATTTGCTCCTCCACTATAAAAGCCCTTCCTTGTGTGGCTACTTTATGTGAGAACATTTTCTCTGTTCTACCTCTCCCTTCCCCCTTCTCCCAGTTAGTCCCTCTTTCTCCCTGCTTCATATATATTTTTTTAAATCATCCTAACATAATCAATTCACATCCATGCCCTTTGTCTATATATACTCCTTCTTACTAGCCCTAATAATGATAAAGCTATTAGGAGTTACATGTATCATCTTCCCACATAGGAATGTGAAGAGTTTGACCTTATTGAATATCTTATGATTTCTCTGTCATAGTTTACCTTTTCATACTTCTCTTGAGCCATGTATTTGAATGTCAATTTTCTGTTCAGCTCAGGTCTTTTCATCAAGAAAGTGTGAAAGTCCTCTATTTCATTAAATATCTATTTGCTTTGAAGGATTATGCTAATTTTTTTTTGGGGGGGTCATTCTGGGTTATAACCCTAGTTCCTTCCAGAATATCACATTCTAAATTTTGTGTGATCTTGACTGTGGCTCCATGATATTTGAATTGTTTCTTTCTGGCTACTTGCAATATTTTCTCTTTGACTTGGAAACTCTGGAATTTGGCTGTTATATTCCTGAGAGTTTTCATTTTGTGGATCTCTTTTAGATCAGTGTATTCTTTCAATATCTATTTTATTTTCTGGATCTAAGATATTAGGGCAGGTTTCCTTGATAATTTCTTGAAATACAATGTCTATACTCCTTTTTTATCATGGCTTTCAGGTAGTCCAATAATTCTTAAATTATCTCTCTAAGAATCTATAACATGAGAATAAGAAAATGGAAAGGTGGGATAAAAAAAATCAACTTTGCTGTCTCCTCAATCCAAAGGCATAATAGAAAAAAAAGAAATTGAACAAATAAATAGGCAATCTAAATAAACCTGAACACCAAGTCATGCATTGGTCAGGACTGATAGTTCAAGTAATGAGTGCATAGGGTGCCATAACAAATTTGAATGACAAAGCAAGAAGGACAGGCTCTAGATTAATTGTAATCTCAGAAGATTCCCTTAGCCTTCAAGCTAGACATTGTAGCTGAAGCTTTAGTTAGAGAAAACTTTGCATAATAGACAAGATCAGGCCACATGCTAAAAATAGAATAGAGAGGAACTCTGAAATGGGAAATCTAAACTATGACTCAACAAAGCACATGATTGTTAAACTGAAAATTCCAGAAACAGAAAATAAATTCTCTAAGCAATGAAAAGGCACTACTAACATTCAATCATGCGAAAATACTAAGAAAAATAGGAAATGAGATTTTTTTTCAGAACAGTAAAAAATCTTCTTTCTTAAACTTCAATTTAATATCATATATAATGAAGAAGCAGAAGCATTTCCACTAAAACCAAATTAAAAATGCCCAATTATACTGTTTTCATTTGATTTCATATATTGACTTTCATTCATATAAATATAGTAAAAATAAACTTGACCTTGATCAAACTTACTTTTCTTATAGCCATACTTTCCCTTATAATGCCACTAATTTTGGACTAGAACCACCTATCATCTGATTTTCACATCCCTGTAATTAACAGTCAATAGCATTTTTGCTGGTTGAAATCCTTTGGATACTTAAAGGCCCAACTCAGATATAATTCACCCCATTCAGCTTGCTGTCTTCTCCTAGCTGAAAATTATCCCTTCTTCCTTGAAAATCTCTCTTTCTCCATAATACAAACATACACCTACACATATGTATGTTAACACACATACATACATGTATATATACATGCATGTGTACATATATGTGTGTATATATACATATACATATATATATACAAAGTAGATTCATCATATTTTAGGGTTTTAGTTCTTTATATCTGTATTATTACCTTTGGTAGTGTCTAAACTCCTTGAGGGCAAGAACTGTCTGATTCATCTTTGCATTTTGACCGCCTGGAATGATGAACAGCTAGATGGCAAAGTGGATAGAGCACAGGTCTTGGAGTTAGGAAGATCTGAATTTAGTTCCTACTTCTGATATTTACTATCTGAATAACTGTGAACAAGTCCTTTAATTCCAGGTTCCTGATTTACAAAATGTTACAAATAATGTTACCTATTCACAGCATTATTGTGAGAATGAAATGAGATGATAAAAATAAAGTACCATATAAATATTTGCTATCATTAACTACTTTTGTTAAAATAATATTGAATAGTAAAGACTTCGATTTTTGCTTTATTTTCATCACCAAGTTAAAATGGGCCCTTTCTCTCACACCACTACTTTGGTGGATCCGTTTTCTCTTCAATGTGGGCATTCCCTCCAGGGGAACAGATTACGTTACATTTGTGTCTTCTCATCCTGTGATATTCCTGCTCATGTTTTCACATTAAAACACTTTACATCAAAGATTTGCCCAGCACTGGAAACCTTTTAGGTCTTTTATCCATCTGTTGATGCCGTTACCTCCATACATGTTCTGTTCTGATGTAACGACATGGGTTTGCAAAATCAATGCCACTATGGTACAAACCCTAGAAGATTCTACCAAATTATAAAAAGCTTAGAGCAGCATTCAGGGAAAAGACTGTGTCTTTTAGCTGAGGATCCCTCTAATAAAATATTGTAAGACTCATCACTATTAGGTTGACAAGTATTCATTGCCCATGGCAACCCAACTTGTAATATGGGGGAAAAGCAATGATGTGAATAATACATTTTTCATTTTGCATCTTATTTCTGCCAAACATTTTACTCCTAGTACTTGAAAGAAACATTTGTATTAGTTGACTATCATCTTTCTTTCTAGAAGCTCCTCAAAGAAATGGCTCACAAAGATTTTCCCAGAACCTAAGATGCACCGATGCCCACATCAGTACCCTTTACTCTTAAGCCAATGAGTGAGATGTGCAGTTTGAGTACACTTGGAAGAACATGCCTAGCAAGTGTCAGCACTCTTTTCAAGTCAGATTCGTATTAGAAGTAGAGAGTTGGAAGACAAGCTTCAGTTCTATTAAGGAGATGTAGTTTCAAATTAGATTTCAAATTTATATTTAGTAGCATTCAAACAGGAATTGATGAATAATGTATTATTGGAGTTGCCATTATGTTTGGGAAATCTTTGGTATTTAAATGCTGATTTTTAGCTTCCTGTGATATTTTTTTTAACACTATTCCAGAACAAGGTTTATGATCTGATAGAACACTTATATAACAACATATATTGGAACATTTCCAATTAAGTAAGAAGTTCAATGAGATGTCTGAAAAATCTATGATCCTAGGAATCACTTCTTTTAATGGAAAAGTCATTGGACTTAGAATCAAGCAAGAAAGCAATCAACATTCAGTAAGTGCCTAGTTTGTGCCTGCTTACAGTATTGTCAATGGGGATGCAAATAAGAAAGCAAGACATTGTCTGACCTTACTATTATAGTAGTATAATAGTCTATTCTCAAAAGACTTTGGTCCCATTCCATTTTTGTTATTCTCTAGCTGTGACTCCATGGTTGCATACCTTGTCAGCAAAATAGATATAATAATAGCTATACTATATATCTCATGGGATTGGGGAGAAAATACTTTATAAGTCTGAAATGACCATAAAATGCCAATTATTATGAGGGACAGTATAAGTCATTTAAGTGGGATTAAAAAAAAAACTTTTCAGATCTCTAACCTCACCCACCAGTGATATATCTCTCTTAAAATTTATTTTATTTCATTTTTTCTGTAAGGCCCACTATTACTTTTACTGTTTCTAGCACCTTGTAATTAGCAAAGCAAACTTTCACAGTCATTATTTCATGCAGTCCTCAGAATAACTTTGGGAAATCTGCAGGGAGATGCTAATGCCCTCCATTTTACAAAAACCTACATCAGATAAAACTGATTTGAACATCATAAAGGATTTGAACTCATGCTTTCTGAGTCATTTTCTAATGTGAAAAACTCTGTTTAACTTTTCAAATGAGCAAAAATTGTGTGATGGTATCTTTTTACTTTTTTCCCATTTTCTTTTTCTTTATCACCTACTTCTTGAGCTGAACATCTTTTCTCTGGTAATTTCATGAAACCATGAGACAGTTGTATCTATATGTCAATATCACCTCAGAGACTGGGAAAGACAGTCCTGCAATGAGAAAAGTAATTTTCTTAAAAACTTAGAAAACGCATTCATGAGTAGAGAAAGGGTAAAATATATTGAAATTGATGATCCCCTATGATTATAAAATAAAGCAACAGCAGCAAAGCAAGACTTCTAGACATAATTTCTAAGTTTGTCATTTATCTGTAAGACCCTCGTCACTTTGTTGTACCCTCAATGCTCAAGAAAGTGTTAATCCAATTTGAAGGGGGTAGTGTGTGTGTGTGTGTGCGTGTGTGTGTGTGTGTGCGCGTGTGTGTTGGGGTATCTGTTTTCGTGATTTACTCAGTTCATGGAATTTATACAAGTGAGAAAAGAGGAAAAGATAGATTGGGATATTATTTGAAAATATTACGATTTCAGGAAGGGACTCATATCCTAGTCCCTGCCTCTTCCTCTACCTGATGTCTCAAATGCCACCCTTAAATCTTCTCCCTTTTAATATTTCTGCTGTCCTTCATTTTGAAATACAATGCTATAAATTATAAAAGAGAAACACTGTAAATTGTTGCCCAAAAGTTACACTTTAGTGTGAATAGGATCTAAGAATAAATTTTTACAGGAAAGCCAGGCAGGAAGGATAAGGGCATAGGAACCAGAAGTGAGGGAGGTAAGGACACCTTTATGTTGAAGGTGGATTGAGGCAGTAGCAACAGTGTAGAGAAAAGGAGGATGGAGGGAAATGGGAGGTCGTGGTAAAGGTTATCAGATCTTTGTCCCAAGGTGCTGAATTTGGAGGGTGCCAACACTTGCCAGCTTCCAGAAGCTAGAGGCAACATCAGATTTTTACACATAAGAACAATAAATTAAGCTACTGTATGGAAGGCTAGGGTGAGCCTTGGCCCTTCTGCCACTATGCTACTTACCATTTGGCAAGGCAGCCTTCCCAATAGTAGTCAGTATCTTGGTAGGGAAAGGCAATGACCCACTTACGCACTTTCAACTTAAAACACCATTTGTGTTTGGGAGACTTGCTTATGGTACAAAAATTCCTAGTCAAAACTCTGAAGGTCAGTAAGCCATGTTTAAGCCTTGGGTATTTACAAATTTTAGTGCATAGTTTGACATAACCTTAACCATCCAATCTATAGCTAGAAGAAATGGTTCAATAACTTAGAAGACCTTAGAGTGAATAACAAATAAGCAGGTGGGGACCCAGAAATCAGGAGGAAAATGACAATTTAAATAAGATGAAAAGGTGTATGTGCCAATATGAAACTTTAGCATTTTTTTACATAAATCATTACTCTTCATTTGTCTTGTAGACAGGGGATCCTCACAGGGATTTGAGAATAAGAACAATTAATGTTTCTGCTAAAGGAAACTTTATGAGGCCAGGATGCTTTGCTTATCTGTGCTCTTAGCATACTAATGGTTGTATATTTTGAGTTCACTACTCTTAAGTGTTCCTGTCCTCTAAGATAATACAAGATATATATATATATATATATATATATATATATGTATATACATGCATGTATATATATGTATATATTATGCTACATCTTTGCTTCTCAGTACAATTTCTTGAGGTAGCATGTAACTAACATATGACCTCCTTTGGGTTCTATGGTAATTAACAACCACTTCTCTTGGTAACATGAAAGTTACCTTGAATAATCTGTCCCTACACAGAGTTCTATTGCCAGCTTTACAAATCACCACAAATGGCTCTGAAGTAAAAACCACAATGGAAACTTTCCAAAATCACATTCTTGGCCCTGGATCACCATCTATGTCTTGGCTGTTTGCCAGTTCCCTCTTCCTTCAGCTTTCAGCGTAGTTTATGAAAATGTTTGTATATGTCGATATTGAACGCTGGCACCAACATTATTTCCTCCACATTTATTGCTGGCAGCTACTGTGATACTATCAGGAAGGAATGAATTAATGTCAGTCTAGCAGCACATCTATAGCAAAGAAATCTTTCAGTAGCTTAAATAAATGATGGCTTTTGATCAGGTGGGTCTGTCTGGTAGGGAACAGCCTGTGATTAAAGAAATGTATTGAGACAAATAGGAATTTGTTGATGGGGAAAATGTTGCTGAAAATTATGGGGTCTTAACAGGGTTAATTTTTCAATGGCTAATTTTGATTCAATGCAATTTAATTAAAAAGTCATTATGTGCCTATTACATGATAGGCACTGCATTGGTGTTGGGGGGATACAGTGACAAAAAATAGTCCTTGCCCTCAAGGTGCTTAAATTTTTCACAAGCATATTTCATATCTATCCATCCCATCATGTCCTGCCATCTGATATGCCACTGTGAATGTAACCCTATCCCACAACCCCTTTCTAACTATTTTTCTGGAAATGGTAATTGAATCAATGTCATTGTTATAGAAGACATGATTTTTCCTGCCCGATGACTTGACTCACTATTCTTCTATCACCCCAGACCAAAAGTCTCCTCTCAGCCAGTATTCCCTTTAAACCTATTGTTTTTCCCTATTAGAATGTAAGCTTCTCAAGGGCAGGAACTGTCTCACTTTTGGCTTTCCACACAGTGCCTGGCTCATACTAAGAGCTTAATAAATGCATTGCAATCCATTTGTCCATATTTAATTAATTTTTTTTGCAGGGAACATAGGTGATTAAATATAAATACATACTAAGTTACTTCAGAGTGGGAGGAAACACAATGTTCTAGATCTGTTTTTCTAGAGTGTACATTTTGGGAATAATTACTTATATTTCTAAAATATATTTATTATTAGAAATAAATATATTTCTAAAGTATTTCTATATTTATATTCTAGAAATAAATATATTTCTATTTTGATTCTGCAAAGTATTTTCCTCATAACATCCCTATAAGGTAGGTAATACAAACATTATTATCCATTTTGTGGATGAGTAAACTAAGGCAAACAGAGGCTAAGTGAGTTGCCAAGGGTCACAC
>CM053626.1:45160897-45176265 GCA_028646595.1 Phalanger gymnotis
GGGGGTGGAAATGGGGAGAAAATCTGTAACTCAAACGCATGTGAAAATCAATGCTGAAAACTAAACATATTAAAAATAAATTAAAAATAATAATAATTATTCTAGCCTCTTGCGCATGTCCAATTCTGCAAGATGCTGGGGTACTCATTACCCGAGTCATAATTGGAATTCCAGGCCTTAATATCACTTCATGGCCCAGAATCAGTTGTTCAGTCTCCACCAAAGCCTAATATGCAGCTAACAACTGCTTTTCAAAAGGTGTATATTGTAATACAAATGAAGGTAGTTTCCTTGACCAAAATCCTAAGGGGACATTTCAGATTTGTTGTTCCTTCTGTGAACTCCAATGCCTATAGTCATCTTATACAGTCACTTGTAATTCCACTGGTCTACTTTGCATAGGCCATAAATTCAGAGCCACTTGTATAGCAGCTTTAGCTTCTTCAAAACCTTGGCTCTGTTCAAGTCCCCAATCAAATGTATATTTTTTCATGGTAACCTTATATAAGGGTTTCAAAATCTGTCCAAGATGTAGAATGTGATGCCTTGAATATCCAAACAGTCCTGTGAATTTTTGTGCCTCCTTCTTATTGGTGGGGATAGGAAAATCTTAAATCTTTTGTTGAGCTTGTGGGAGAATTTCTTGCAGTCCTTAATTCCATTGTGTACCCAAAAACTTTACAGTTTGAGCTGGTCCTTGTATCTTTGCAGAGTTAATTTCCCATCCTTGGCTTTTCATATGCTCAATTAAAAGTATCAAACTCTTCTCCACTTCTTTTACATTTTCGCCCTGTATCAAAATATCATCTATGTTGTGGGTAAGCTGTATACCAGGTAACTTCAATTAATCCAAATGTTCAGCCACGATCCTATGACAAATAGTTGGGCTGTGCAGATATCCTTGTGGCAATCATGTAAAAGTATATTGTTGGCCGGGCCACGTAAAAGCAAACTAGGTCCATTGTTTGGAGTCTATTAGGATCATCAAGAAAGCATTGGCCAAATCAATAACTGCATACCAAGTCCCATCATATTTCTGGATCCTTTCTATTCAGGTAACAGTATCTGGAACAGCAGCGCACAAAGGAGGAGTCACTTCATTCAGCTGTCTATAATCCACTGTCATTCTCCACATTCCATCTGACTTTCATACTGGCCATACAGGATTATTCCATTGAAGATATGAACAGGCACTTTTCAGATGAAGAAATCAAAGCTAGAAGTGCTCTAAATCACTTTGATTAGAGAAATGCAAATTAAAACAACTCTGAAATACCACCTAACACCAATCAGATTAGCTAACGTGACAAAAAAAGGCAAATGATAAATGTTGGAGAAAATGTGGGAGAATTGGGACACCAATGTACTCTTGGTGGAGCTGAGAACCAATCCAACCATTCTACAGAGCAATTTGGAACTATGCTTAAAGGGCTATAAAACTGCACATGGCCTTTGATACAGCAATACCACTACTGGGTCCATATGCACTAAAAACAGGGAAAAGACCTACATATTCAAAAATATTTGTAGCAGCCCTATTTGTGCTGGCAAAATATTGGAAACTGAGGGGATACCTTTTAATTGGGGAATGGCTGAAAAAAATTATGGTATATGAATGTAATGGAATACTAATGTGCTATAAGAAATAATGAGCAAGTGGATTTCAGAAAAACCAGAAAGACTTGTACAAACTGATGTAAAATGAAATGAGCAGAACCAAGAAAATACTACACATGGTACCAGCAACAGCCTGTGATGATCAACTATAAATGACTCAGCTGTTCTCAGTAACATAATTATCCAAGGCAAGTACATAGGACTCAGGAAGAAAATGCTATTTATATCAAGATAAAGAACTAATGGATTCTGAATGCAGATCAAAGCATATTTTTTTTTTGCTTACTTTATTCATTCCCATGTATTTTTTTTTCCTTTTCGTTGGTTTCTTTTATAACTTTAATGAATATGGAAATATGTTTTACATGATAGCATATGCATAAACTATATCAAACTGCCTACCATTTTCAGAAAATGGGAGGTGAAGGAAAGAGAAAAATTTGGAACTCTAAATCTTATAAAAATGAATTCCAAAATTTTTCTTGATTTATAATTGTGGAAAATTAAAATACTATTTAAAGCAAAATAAAAGAAAGAAAGAAAAAAAAACACTAGGATGCATAGAAATAAATGGAGCTTTCCTTAAAATGATATAGTATCTATCCAAAACCATCAGCAAGCCTTATTTGTAATGGAGATAAATTAGGAACCTTCTCAAAAAGATTAGGAATGAAGCAAAGATATCCATTATTACCACTATTAGTCAATATTGTACTAAAAATGTCAGCTATAGCAGTCATATAATAAAAATTCTAATTTTACCTAAATTAGTTTATTTATTCAGTAGCATACCAGTCAAACTACCAAAAGAAATATTTTATAGAGTTGGAAAAAAAACAAAACAAAATTCATCTGGAAGAGCAAAAGGTCAAAAATATGAAGGAAATCAATTTAAAAAAAAAAAACAAGGAAGGTGGCCTAGCAATACCAGATTTCAAACTAAATTACATAGTGGCAATCAGGAAAACAACCTGGTACTGGATGAGAAATAGAGGGGCAGATAAGTGAAATAGATTAGGTATAAAATATTAAATGACTGTAGTAATATAGAGTTTGATAAACTCAGAAGCCCAAGCTTTGGGGACAAGAATGCCTTATTTGACAAAAACTGCTAGGAAAACTAGAAAATGATATGACAGAAATTATGTATTAAACAACATTTTATAACAAATTCTAAGATAAAGTCAAAATGGGTCCATGATTTAGACATAATGGGTGACATTATAAGCAAATTGGGGGAGCATGGGATATTTTACCTGTCAGATATATAGATAAAGGAAGAATTTGTGGAGATAGAATCACAAGAAGTAAAATGGAAAATGTTGATGATATAAAATTTAAAAGATTTCGCACAAATAAAACCAATGAATCCAAAAGAAAAATGGGAAACTGTGGTGGTGGGAGGGGATTTGCCACAAGTTTCTCTGATGAAGGTCTCATTTATCAATTATATAGGGGTCTGAATCAATTTATTAAAAATAAATTATATGAATAAATGAATTCCCCAATTGTCAAATGTTCAACGGATATGAACAGGTAGTTTTCAGAATAAATCCAATCTATTTATAGGCATATGAAAAAATCATTTTTTTAGCTTATACATGTGCAATCATGTTAAACATATTTCCACATTAGTCATATCGTGAAAGAAAAACAGAGCAAAAGGGAACAACCATAAAAAAATGAAAATAGTATACTTCAATGCACATTAAGACTCCATAGTTCTTTCCCTGGATGTGGATACCATTTTCCATCCTAAGTCTTGAAATTGTCTTGGATCACTATATTGCTGAAAAGAGCTAAGTCAGTCATAGTTGATCATCATACAGTGCTATTACTGTGTATAATGTTCTCCTGGTTCTGCTCAATTTACTCAGTATCAGTTCACGTAGATCTTTCCAGGTTTTTCTGAAATTCATAATTTGATTGTCCTTTGTGCATAGTGCCAAATTGTGCTAAAAGATGGTTGAATCATTTCACAACTCTACCAACAATGCATTAGTGCCCTAATCTAAATCACTATTAGTTACAGAAATATAAACTAAAACAACTCAAAAAAGATACCACTCCACACCTATCAGATTGATTAATGTAATAGAAAAGGAAAAGTGACAAATTCTGGAAGATATGTGGAAAAAGTGGGGACACTAATGCACTGTTGTTGGAGTTGTGAACTGGTCCAACCATTCTTGAGAACAATTTGGAGAAATGCCCAAATGTTATGAAATTGAGCATACCCTTTGACATAGCAAAACCACTACTAGGTCTGTATTCCAAGGAAATCAAAGAAAAAGGAAAAGGGCTTATAAATATGAAAAAATAATTAGAACAATTCATTTTGTGGTGGCAAAGAATTCCCAATTGAAGAGATAAGCATCAATTGAGGAATGGATGAACAAATTATAGTATATAATTTTGATGGGATACTATTGTGGTATAAGAAATTATGGGCAGGAATTTTTCTGGGAAGACTTATGTGACCTGATGCAAAGCAAAATGAGCAGAACCATGAAAACACTGTATACAGTAACAATGATATTGTAATGATGACTGTGAAAGACTTAGCTACTCTGATTGATCAAGACAATGATACAAGAAAATTCTGAATGAGTCATTATGAAAAATGTTATCCATCTCCAGAAAGAAAACTCATAGATTGCAGATTGAAATATTATTTTTTCACTTAAAAATTTGTTTGCCTTTTTGTGATGGCTTAATATGGAAATATGTTTTCCATGATTTCACAAGCATAAATGATATCATATTGCTTGCTTTCTCAATATTTGAGGGAGGGATTCAAGAGAGGGAGAGAATTTGGAACTTATTTTTTTAATGAAGAAAAAGCAAATAATTTTTTTGAAACGAAGTCACATATCTACTAAAATTATATTTTCCTCTGACAGAATTGCAAGATAAAAAGGTTCTATTATATATTGTCTACCAAATTAGGGTCACATTATTTTCCCCCAGATAGTGCTAATATAACACATTTCACCATTATTTTATACTGTCAGTTGTTCAACATGTTCTGGGATTTATCCAGTCACTAGAAAGACTTGTTTTGACCCTCCAAAATTAGACACAAATTAGTTCCCTTCATCACAATTCATCGTCCTCACCATAGTTTACTGAATTTTAAAGGGTAGCAAGAGGTTAGCCAAAAGTTGTATTTTGTTTACCTTTCCCATGTGAACTGTTAATGCTGTTCACTTGGGACCATTCTTTTTCCCAGAATGTTTAGCTCTGGGATTGTTCTATATTGCCATCATGTATAATTATGCTAATTGGATCCCTGCAAATTAGAATCTAAAAATTTCTGTTTGAATGGATAAAAAAAATTCAGCCTCTGGTCTAATTGCAGTCCTGTCTTCTGACCTCTGTGATCACATTCGTGCTTTCCTGCCAATTGTGGTCCTTCTTTCCCTTTAGAAAATACAAGCCCACTCAACCAGCAAACACCTTCAAGCTGTCTCTATCTTATGCAATTAGGAAACTTTTTTAAAAATGATTATTCTGGCTGGTGAACAATAACTATCATGATTTTTGGAAGTCCGGTTGATGTTTAGCGACGAATGCTACATGCCCTCCTTCCTCCTGACTGTGGTGAACCAAAGATGACATAGATCTGCATGACTATGTCAGCTGGTTGTGCTGCTTAGGGGAATTATTTCTTTGTTTGCTGAATCACTTATATAAGACACCACACCTCTCTGTTTCTCCACATTTGTTTCAGTCTATTAGTCTTTATTTACTTCAGGGGCTCTTACCGAATTTTGAAGGTAGATCTTCTAAGGTAAAATTAAATTTATAGATATTTACTAAATGCCTACTGCACCCAAGCATAGAACACTACTCCTTCCTGGAGAAGTAAAGGTGAGAATCACCCAACAAGGAATAGAGAGATATGCTTGCTGTGAGGAAGCTAAAGATGCAAAACCAATTCAAACAAGTAGCCTTTATTAAGCACTTACTGTGTTCTCTGTACTAAGTAAGCACTAAACAACAAGGAAGTCTGAAGAAGAATAAAAGTAAAAGAAGTCATCAAAGAATTCTTTTTATCATAGGAAGAGATGGACTGGTTACAGTATGGAATAACTGGTGAATTCAGCCCATTCTTCCTCTTCATTATCTTTCACATCTAGCTCTTATTTTCTCTTTCCTGCCTCCATAGGATTATCAGTCACCTGCATTATTGCTCTCCAACAAATCTATGGAGTCTCTCTTCAAAGCATCCTTTACCACCAATGGCAGATTTATCTTTCTTAATGTCACTTTCTAAGGAGATCATATCATTCCTCTGTTCCAATCCCTTCATTGCACACATTTTACTCACTGAATAGTTTAAATTCATTTGCCTTCTCTACCCTATTCCATCCCTTACCTCCTTTTCTGTCTTATGTATGCCTACTACTAACTTGCCTTGTAACTTTGAAATCTGAGACTCAGCTGCCTTATCCATATATTTGTGATAACATGTCCATTATCTACCTCATATTTGGAGTAAGGAAGATGAGTTCAAAAGTTTCTTCAGGATTAAGAGTATGAGTGACTCAATAATCATACAAAATACAATGAAAATAGGTCATCAAGCAATCTAGGAATTTCAGTGCCTTAATAGTATTATGAACACCAATTATCACTAACCTGGAGAAATATGGTTGATAGATTCTTAGATGCTTCCTCTGGATGAGTGATCTAAAGTATTTGAATACTCCCTCCAGTATTCCAACTGGCAACCTATTTGTTAGTTGATGTCTATTTGGTTTTTCTTATTTGGATTATTGGACTAAATTTTCTTTTTAATGGTTGTGAATCTCAGTTATAACATTCTAGGACTTGATGCAGTCTAAGGAATATCCCCTACAAATAGGAACATTGGGAAAACCTCACATAATCTCCTTGATTTTATTTTGTTCTAGATGGATTTTAACATCAGGAGCATTCAAACAGGCCAGGTATCACAATTTTAATTTCATGTCATGGGTTCTTAAAATCTTTAACCTTTTTCATAATTTTACACTGTATCTTATCAGAATGAAAATAAACCTTGCAAAAATCCATTTGAATTATAACATGGTCACTTGCTTTAATATACCCGTGTTATGAAGATGTGGCTTTGGGTTTATTTGTAATATAATTTCCCCTGAGAACTTGAAGGTTTGAATTTTGAGAGTGAGGGAGCACTTATTTAATAGAATTTGGGAAAACCTCTTGATTTCTTTGACTATTTAGCATCATTTCAATATTTGATAACGGATACATCATCAATTTGTCCATTTATTAATTCATATATTTAGCCAACAAAATTGAGTACCTACTGTGTGTAATGCACTATACTAAGTCAACAGGGAGAAGCTACATTAAATTTTGAATTGGAATATCCTTCAGGGTATCTTTACTGAATTCATTTATTACCTCTTCACAGTGCCCAGCTGAAAGCTCAGCAGACAGGAAACACTCCCGGCCAATAAATCTTAGGGATACACCCCAATACACCTGGGAAACTGATCAGAACATGACAGAAAATAAAAGCAACCCATGCTGGGTGTAACTTGTTTCTATTTTTGAGAACCAGACTCAAAAGACTTTAATTGGGGGAAAATTCTTTTGTTCTGTAGAGAATAGTAAAAGGAAAGTGGGAGGCTGGCCAAATTTTTTTAAACAGTTAAAATCTGGGTCTGACACTGAACTTGATGAAATAGCTAAGAAAATACTCAAGCGTGAGTCTATAGAGTCCAGCAATAAGTACATGAAAATAAATTAATTCCTCTTTCCTCGATTCCATAGCTTCTACAGCTCTGGTATATGTCACCCTCTCTACACTCACACAGCCACCTTCGTCCAGGGCCTCATCATCTCTCACATTAACTATTAGAATAGCATTCTAATTGATGTCACTGACTTAAAGCTGTCACCACTCCAACACATCCTTAACTCAATATCTAAAGTAATTTTCCTAAAGAGTAGATCTGGCCACGTCACTGACCGCAACTCACCAACAAACACACACAAATACACACTCCACTCAATAAAATTCAATGACTATTATTTGTAGCACTGAACATGAACTCCTTTGTGTCATATTTAAAGTTCTTTGTACTTTAACTTCTTCAGTTTTCAATCTTAGTAACCTATTATCCCCCCCCCAACACAATCTCCAGTCAGGCCTTACTGTGATACTGATGATAATCAAACTGTACTCATATGTGTTTGCACTGGCTGTACCTGGGCTTGTAATGTACTCCCTTTGTAAATCCATTTCCTTAGAATTACTGGCTTGCTTCAAGGCTCAGCTCAAAAGCTACCTTCCACAGAAGACTTCTCTTGCTTCCCTCCCCCTCCAGCTCTCCTTTTCTGTTAAAGTTAACTTCCATAAACTCTGTATGTGTCATAGATAGATGGATAGATAGATAGATGGATAGATAGATAGATAGATAGATAGATAGATAGATAGATAGATAGATAGATAGATGGAATATGTATTGTATGTGTATATGTATGTATACATCTATGCATAAATACATATGCATGTATATTTATGTGTGTACACACACAAATATATATGTACACATACATACATGTATATGTACATACGAGATATGTGTATATATAAATATGTATTTTAATATATACATATATAATTTGAAAATATATCCATTTTAACATATTAAATGTATATATATGTACATATATACATAATTAAGGATTCAGAGTGTAGATGTGGATGTATGTGTGGATGTGTGTAATATATCTCCCCCATAAGAGTGTAAGGCAGGACCATATAGAGCAGAGACTGTTTTTACTTTTCTTTTGTATCTTCAATGTTTAACCCAGTGCCTGACATGTATTAAATACTTAAGAAATGCTTGTTGATTAATTGATAAATTAGTTTGAATATTTCCAGAGGGAAACTATCTGTTAGCATAGAAATATATGTGTGTGGATATGTGTCTCCATCTCTCATTTCTTGATCGCCATGGAGCCAAATAAAATGTGAAAGTATTATATACATGGAAATCAAGTGTTATGGAAAATGGGCTGAAGCAACATGACATCATGCCACAGTTAATCAAAATTAAAGTTATTTGCCATTCTAGCTTTTTTAAGCAGCCAAGTCCAAAAGCATAAAGAGGAAACATGGACTAGCAGATAGAAAGCTGCCCGTGACACATACTGGCTGTGTGACCTCAGTATCCCAGGCAACTCTTTGAGACTCTAAGTTTCAGACCAGGTAGAGATCTTCACTGGTTGAAAAAGAGCATCAAAGGGATTTCCTTCCACTTGTGAAATTATGGGTCTAGTCGCATTCATAGGGGCAAAAAAAAAAACTAGTCCAAAAAAATTCAACCAAGTGTCTCATATAGAAAGACTTCAGAAACTGTTGTTGTCTCCCTACAATTAGACAAGGGAACCCTGAAGCTGAAATATTACAAGCATCACATTTTCTTAAATAGTTGATTTCCATCCTACAAAGCTTTTCCCATTTGATCACCATTCTCTCCCTGGCTCTGTTTTCCACGAGGCAATCATGGTGTCACATACAAATAAGCAACACTATATGTGATACTTCCCCTCCAGCCAAAACATGTCAGTCATTTCACATAATTAATTTCTTAATGATCCTGAAACATTTGCTTTTTTTACCTGAACAATCTCATTCCAGCACCAGGCAATTTCCTGGAGCATTTTAAATGTGCATTGCATCTGTAAACCAAGTAAATGACACTGGAGACAGGGTAGAGAGGTGAAGTCTAGGATCAAACATTTTGCCAGTGAAGTGTAAGTTATTTCCTTTGATGGTAGCAAAGTGATATATTGCATGTCATGGTTAAGCTGTAAAAATACCATGACCTTTCATCAGTCTCAATTATTAGAAATAATAGCTTCAGGCTGAGGCTAGTTGGGAATTCCTGAAGACATTTAACATGGGAAATATTATAGAATCTATTTAATGCAAAGTGCTGGACCAAACTAGGCTGGGATAGGGTTGCCTAGCTGTGATTTTTTTTCTTTTTCTTGGCATACACTGGAGCTGGTGTCTACTTATTATGTCTTTCTCTGGGTCATTTAACCCTGCTGAAGAAGCAAAGCAGCATTCTCACCAGGATGCATGCATTTTAGTGGGGGGGTGTATCATTTTGATGCCATTATCAGTCACGTATGCAAAGTAGAATGGGAAAGGTTCAAAATCCACGAGTTCCCATGTTTTATAAAATACTGAGAACCCCATTTGAACTATTAAATGAGAATGGTTGGGAGGAAACTGTTGCCCACCCTCGGCTAACAAAGGAATCCAAGATGCATTGAAAATTGTGAGGAGCCTATGGCTTCCCATTTAATGCGAGGTTCAAAAGGAGAAAGCAATGGCTAATTTTAGAGAAAAAAAAATATTGCCTCCACTGAAACCTCTTTCCAGACTACTTCAGGCAAATGGTCCTTATTCAAAATAGATGATGACATTGTCAAGGATATCAGAGCCAAGACTCATTCATTCGTTGGGAAGGAAGTTAGGTCCCTTCCAACTCAAGGATTCATCGATTTTATAACACCTAAGGCCATTAATACCTAATGGCCTTCCATGGATTTTAAATACCTTGGAGAAAAGTGTCAATGTCATTGTTTTAATGAATATGCGTACACACATCTAAGTGGATGTACTTGCCCTTGTCAGTTTCCAAAGATAAATGCCCTTCTCTTGAGGCTCTAGAGACAATGATACTGTGCTTTTAAAAAAAGGTTGCTTGAAAGTTTGTTGTCCAATTATTATAATGTTGAGTGTCTTAAAGATTCAGATGATTGGGATAGGGACCTAGGTTTTCATTGGAATAGTCATTTTTATTTTTTTTCATATGTTGGCATTTATTATTTAAGTTCAAGAACAGGTTGTGAAAGGGGTGGGTGTGGGAGGGCCTAGGGGAGAGGGAGGGAGGAGACAGAGACAAGAGTCTCTCACCTGTGTCTGCTCTAGACAGGGTTGATACTGATTTCTGAGCCTTGGTCCAGGGCACACAACGAAGCACGCGATAAGAGGTTGAGGGGTACGGGTTTAGGAAAACATGGGGTGGGGGTGGCCAGAGTTACACATCCAACCAGAGGTGGGGGCTGGGATTCTCCTTGGATCAGAGGCACGGCTCCTTTTTAGGAATTGAAGCATAGTAATGAGTTCCATCCCGCTTATTTCAGCTCTTATAAAACATTCTTGTAGTTAAAAGTCTTTGTGCCACAGAATTCCTTCATCGCCTCTCTGACTTCTTGTACTTTGCTTCTAGTTTCTTTGAATATGCATCCAACTTGTAAGCTGCCTGCTTAAGACCTGCTACTTGCTCCTCAATTAGAGTGATCTGAGCCAGATAAGGCTGAAGTGCGCCATATTTCTGGCTTAAGTCCTTTAGGTTTCTACTTATGTTTACTACAATATCTTTCATTTCTAGATACTTGAATCTAGTCAGTTTGTTCATATTTTCCAGAAGTTTATAGTCTTCACTGGTAGCTGTCAGCTCGCCCTTCAGGTACGTGACCATTTTGGAGAACATGTCCTGGCACAGCCCCATGATGTCCGCCTCAGCGGGCTCCGTGGCCTCTTCCGCCGTCTCCACCATGGCATCATCTAGGCCAGAGATGGGAGGTAGGAGAAAGGATGGAGGGAAGGATGAAATGGGGAAGAAGGAGGAAAAGGAGGGGGAAGGAGGGAAAGGGAGAGGGGCAGGAATGGAGGGGAAAGGAGAAAAGGGGAAGGGTGAACAGTCTTGGAATAGTCATTTTTATACCAATGAAGAAACTCACTCTACTAATAATGTAGGTCAGCACCTTCTGTGAAACTTGTAGTGGTGGAATTGTCTAGGACAGTGTTGTTAAATTAAAAAAGAAATGGACCCCTGATGGTCGCATGTCGACTTAGAAAATTGCAAATTAACATTAGCTATATTACACTGTATTTTTACTGATTTTGTAACACATTTCCCAATTATATTTTAGTCCAGTTCAGATTGCTCTAGGAGGGCCCTCTGTAGCCTATTGGCTGGTAATTTGACACCTCTGGTCCAGGGCACTGAGGGCTTAAGTGAGTTGTCCATCACACAACCAGTATCTGTCAGAGTTGGTACTTGGACCCTAGTTCCAATACCAGCTGTCTATCTACTATAGCATGTTGTTTCTCCATACAAATGATATTGCATCTAAATGTTTAATATGGGGGTTAGGGGAATAGTTTGATGAGATAACATGCAATGACCCATTCATATGAGGATCACCACTCTTATTTCTAGATTAGAATGTTCCAATTAGGAGAAATTTGCCAAGAAATGAACTTTTTCCCTGCCCTCATTGCCACCTCCTCTCATCAAGGTTGTACTAAAATAGCAAGCCTACCCCTGTTGGTTGAAATATGGAAAAGAGATCAGTCATACATACCATTCATCAGAACACACCACCAATCACAAACTTATTAAGCACCTGCTAAGTGTCATGCATTATACTAGACACTAAATTCAAAACCACAAGAAATTGTCCCTGACTTCAAAAGACTTTCATTTGGGGTAGGAGATGGGAAAGGGAAGGTTAGAGTGTACTACATGTTCATAAATAAATGAATTAATAAATAAAAGAATGATATATACAAAATAAATATGAAGTGATTTTAGTGGGAGGGGGAGAAAACACCAACATCTATGGAAATCAAGAAAGACCTCTTGAAGAAAGTGGCACTGGGGCTGATTCTCAAAGGGAACTAGGTGAATCAAGATGGGAAGCATGGAGGACAGCAAGTATAAGGACACAAAGGCAGAAGAAATGTTGTGTACCAAAAAATAATCCATTTTGGCTGGAACATAGAGTGCATGAAGGGAAGTAGTGTGTAATCAGCCTGGAAAGATAGCTTGAGCCCAATTGTTAAAACCTTTAAGTGCTCCAAAAAGGAGTTTGTATTTTATCCAAAAGGTAATGAGGAACCATTCAAACTTCTTGAGCAAGGAAGTGACATGGTCAGAGCTGCATTTTGGAAATATCAATTTGGCATCCATGTAGAAGAGGGATTGGGGAAAGGAGAGACTGTAGGAAAAAAAGATCAAATGGAAGAATGAGAAATAATCAGACTGAATAGCCCAGTGTTCAAAAAAAAAAAAAAAACAAGGATATGAGATACTTAAGGACAGGATTCCTTAATAAAAACTTTTGGAGAGACTGAAACATAGTTTAGCCAAAAAAAAGTTTTAGATGGGTATACCACAAACTACAATAAGTACTAAATGCATATACAACCTAAATTTAAAAGGGTCACATCATTTTAAAAAATGAAGAAAATAGAAAGAGGTACATTAGACAACTTTGGCTAGAGAGAATTCTTAAACAAATAAGAGATAGAGGAAATAATAAGAGATACAATAGATACAAAGACATGAATAACTGGTATTCAAAAGAACAAAACATGGTATCTAATACAAGTACAGAATACTTTCTTTTTTAAAATTAATTTATTTTTAGTTTTCAACATTCACTTCCACAAAATTTCAATTCAAAATTTTCTCTCCATCTCTCCCCTCCCTTGACCCTAAGATGGCATGCATTCTGATTACCCCATTTCCCCAATCTTCCCTCCTTTCTATCACCACCACCACCCCTTTCTCTTATCCCCTTCTCTTCTATTATCCCATAGGGCAAGATAGAGTTCTATTCCCCATTGCCTGTATATCTTATTTCCCAGTTGCATGTCAAAATAATTTTTAACATTCATTTTTAAAACTTTGAGTTCCAAATTCTCTTTCTTCCTCCTTTCTCACCCACCCTCCCTCATTGAGAAGGCAAGCAATTCAATATAGGTTATACATATGTAATCGTGGAAAACACTTCCATAATAGTCATATTACGAAAGTCTAACCATATTTCCCTCCATCCTATCTGGCCCCCCATTTAATCTATTTTCTCCTTTAACCCTGTCCCTCCTCAGAACTGCTTCTGATTCCCCCTCACCTAATCTGCCTTCCCTTCTATCATATCCCCTTAACCCCTTCCCCCCTAATTTCCTGTAAGGTAAGATAGATTCCCATACCCAATTGAGTATGTGTGTGTGTTTGTGTGTTATTCCCTCCTTAAACCAAATCCTATGAGAGTGTAAGGTTCACGCATTCCCTCTAACCTCCCTTGTCTCCTCATCCACTGTTTATCCCATTCTACCTCTCCCTTTCTCCTTCTCCTAGTACATTCCTCTCTCTCACCCCTTAATTTTATTTTTTTAGATATCATCCCTTCACATTCACCTCCCCCTGTGCCCTCTGTCTAGATAGACAAATAGATAGAGAGATAGATAGATAGATAGATAGATAGATAGATAGATAGATAAATAGATAGATAGATTTCCTCCAACTACCCTAATACTGTGAAAGATCTCATGAGTTACAAATATCTTTCCATGTAGGAATGTAAACAGTTCAATTTAATAAGCTCCTTATGATTTCTCTTTCCTGTTCACCTTTTACATTTTCTCCTGTGTCTTGTATTTGAAAATCAAATTTTCTATTCAGTTCTGGTCTTTTCATCGAGAATACTTGAAAGTCCTCTATTTAATTGAACATCCATTTTTCCCCCTGAAGGATTATACTCAATTTTGCTGAGTAGGTGGTTCTTGGTTTTAATCCTAGCTCCATTGACCTCCAGAATATCATATTCCAAGCCCTCTGATCCCTTAATGTAGAAGCTGCTAAATCTTGTGTTATCCTGATTGCATTTCCACAATGTTTGAATTGTTCCTTTCTGGCTTCTTGCAATATTTTCTCCTTGACCTGGGAACTCTGGAATTTGGTTAAAATATTCCTAGGAGTTTTCCTTTTGGGATCTCTTTCAGGAGGTAGTCAGTGGATTCTTTCAATTTCTATTTTGCCTTCTAGTTTTAGACTATCAGGTAAGTTTTCCTTCATAATTCCTTGAAAATGATGCCTAGGCTCTTTTTTTGATCCTGATTTTCAAGTAGTCCAATAATTTTTAAATTATCTCTCCTGGATCTATTTTCCAGGTCAGTTGTTTTTCCAGTGAGATATTTCACATTGTCTATTTTTTCATTCTTTTGGTTCTGTTTTATAATTTCTTGATTTCTCTTAAAAGTCATTCACTTCCATTTGCTCCATTCTAATTTTTAAGGAATTATTTTCTTCAGTGAGCTTTTGGACCTCCTTTTCCATTTGTCTAATTTTACTCTTTTTCAAATATTCTTCTTCTCATTGGCTTTTTGGACCTTTTTTGCTCTTTGGGCTAGTCTATTTTTTAATATGCAATTTCTTCAGTAATTTGGGGGGTCTCCTCTAGCAAGCCATTGACTTGATCTTTTTTCATAATTTTCTTGCATTGCTCTCATTTCTCTTTCCTTCTCTGCTTCCCTTACTTGATTTTCAAAATCCTTTTTGAGCTCTTCCATGGACTGTGACCAATTCATCTTTTTCTTAGAGGCTTTGGATGTAGGACTTTTGACTGTCTTTTCTTCTGATTGTATGTTTTGATCTTCTTTGTCACCAAAGTAAGATTCTATAGTCTGAGTTTTTCTGTTTGCTCATTTTCCCAGTCAATTACTTGACTTTTTAACTTTTTATTAAGGTATCACTCTGCTTCCAGTATGAACAGTGTACTGGCACAACCTTCAAGGGTTTTGTGCAGCTGTTTTCTATTTTTTTTTTAATCATTATTTATTTATTTAATATTTTTAGTTTCCAGGACTGATTTTCACAAGAGTTTGAATTACAAATTTTCTCCCCATTTCTACCCTCCCC
>CM053626.1:45176765-45203165 GCA_028646595.1 Phalanger gymnotis
TTCATGTTTTTCTTGGAGGTTTTTGTTGTAGGTTCTATGACTTTGTTAACTTCTTCTGACTGTATGTTTTGGTCTTCTTTGTCACCAAAGAAGGACTCCAGAGTCTGAGACTGAATCTGGGTGTGTTTTCGCCGCCTGGCCATATTCCCAGACAACTTACTTGACCCTTGAGTTTTTCAGCAGGATATGACTGCTTGTAGACTAAAGATTTCTATGTTCCACGCTTGGGCGGATGTGCTGCCTCACCAGCACTCCTCCTTCCCCAAGAACCCTCTACCAGGACTGGGCTTAAATCTTCAGCAGGCTCTTCACTCCTGCTCTCATCTGCCACTTAATTCCTCCCACCTGGTGGGCCTGAGGCCAGAAGCAACTGCAGCCATAGTTCTAAAGCTGCCCCACCTCCCTGCCCCAGTGGCGGTGGCCCAACCGCAAACTCAGTCCCGCAACTTTTGCCACTAACCTTCTCTGTTGTCTTTGTTCTTTATGGGTTGAGGGGTCTGGTAGATGCCACAGCTCAGTAATTCAGGATGCTAGGACACTCTCCGATCGTCTCCTGGTCTGGTAGGTCCGCGTCTGTTCTGTTCGCACCATGCGCGCTGGGCTCAGCTCCACTCCCCTTAGCTGGGAGCTGGGAACTCCGTGTGGGACACTCCTTACCCAGAGACCATCCAGGCTGTCCTAGGCTGGAGCCCTGCTTCCCTCTGCCACTTTGTGGGTTCTGCAGCTCTAGAATTGGTTCAGAGCCATTTTTTTATAGGTTTGTAGAGGGACTTGGTGGGGAGCTCATGCCAGTCACTGCTTCCCAGCCGCCATCTTGGCTCTGCCCCCTATCACTCCTATTATTCAATTTGGTACTAGAAATGTTAGCCTTAGCATTAAGAGAAGAAAAAAGAAATTGAAGGAATTAGAATAGGCAAAGAAAAACTAAATTATTACTTTTTGCAGATGAATGATGATTTGCTTAGAGATCCTAGAGAGTCAAGTGAAAACACTACTTGAAATAATAAACAACTTTAGCAAAGTTGCAGGGTATAAATTTAACCCACATAAATCCTCGGCATTCCTATATATTACTAACAAGCCCAACAGCAAGAGATAGAAAGAGCATTTCCATTTAAAGTTACTGTAGATACTATAAAATATTTGGGAATCTATCTGCCAAGACAAACCCGGGGCCTATATGAACATAATTATGTAACACTTCTCACACAAATAAAGTCTAATCTAAATAAATGGAATAACATTAGTTGCTCATGGTCAGGCTGAGCTAATATAATAAAAATGAAAATTTTACCTAAATTAATTTACTTATTCAGTGCCATACCAATCTAACTACCAAAAATTATTTTATAGACCTGGATGAAATAATAACAAAATTCTTCTGGAAGAACAGAAAGCCCAGAATAGCAAAGGAATTAATGAAAAGAAATGCTAGGGAAGGTGGCCTAGCCATACCAGGTATCAAACTGTACTATAAAGCAGCAGTCATCAAAACTACCTGCTACCGGCTAAGAAACAGAGTGGTAGATCAGTGGAATATGTTAGGTACACAAGATGCAGAAGTCAATGACTATAGCAATCTACTCTTTGAGAAACCCAAAGAATCCAGCTTCTGGGCTAAGAATTCACTATTCCACAAAAATTGCTGGGAAAATTGGAAAATAATATGGCAGAAACTGGACATAGATCTACGTCTTACATGGTATACCAAAATAAAGTCTAAATGGGTTCATGATTTAGGAATACAGGCTGATACTATAAGCAATATGGGAGAGCATGGAATAGTTTACCTATCAGATCTATGGGAAAGCAAAGAATTCATGACCCGACAAGAGATAGAGAGCATTACAATATGCAAAATGGATAAAAAAAAGAGAGCAAATAGTTTGTCTCAGTTTGCAATCTGATCCCACAGTTCTTTCTCTGGATGTAGCTAGTCTCTCCATCATGAGTCCTTTGGAGCTGTCTTTGACCCTTGTATTACTGAGGAGAGCCAAGTCTATCAAAGTTAGTCATCACAGAATCAATATGTCTGTGGTTGTGTACAATGTTCTCCTGGTTCTGTTTCTCTTACTCAGCACCATATAATATAGACCTTTCCAGGTTATTATCCTTTTTGTATTTCATAATGTTCTCTAGCTCTTGGTCATAAATTCCTCCAATCTCCATAAATCTGACAGAGAAACAATTTCTTGCTTTCCTAATTTGTTTATAGTATCAGCCTTTATGCCAAGATCATGTACCCATTTGGACTTTATTTATACAGTGTCAGACATTGGTCTATGCCCGGTTTCTGCCATAATATTTTCCAGTTTTTCCGGCAGTTCTTGTCAAACAATAAGTTCTTATCTCAGAAGCTGAGGTCTTTGGGTTTATCAAATGGTAGATGGTTATAGTCATTGACTACTGTGTCCTGTGTACCTAACCTATTCCACTGATCTAGCCCTCTATTTCTCAGCCAGTCGCAAGTGGTTTTGATGGTAGTTGCTTTATAATACAATTTAACATTTGGTATGGCTAGGCCACCTTCCCTAGCATTTGTTTTCATTAATTCCCTTGGTATTTTGGACCTTTTGTTCTTCCAGATGAATTTTGATATTTTTTCTAGCTCTTTAAAATAATTTTTGGTAGTTTGATTGGTATGGCACTGAATAAGTCAATTAATTTAAGTAGAATTGTCATTTTATTAAATTATCTTGGCCTACCCATGAGCAACTGATATTTTTTCCAATTATTTAGGTCTGACTTTATTTGCGTGAAAAGAATTTTGTAATTGTGTTCATATAGTCCCTGGGTTTGTTTTTGCAGGTGGATTCCTAAATATTTTATAATGTCTACAGCAACTTTAAATGGGTTTTCTCTTTCTATCTCTTGCTGTTGGGCTTTGCTAGTAATATATAGAAATGCAGAAGACTAAAAGGATATATTTTAGAATTAATAAATCAATTATGTAGGACTTGACGGTTTACAAAGTGGCTGCCTTACAATAAGCATGTGAAGTAAGCAATAAACACATTATCTTCAATTTTACAGATGTGGAAACTGATGTTTTGGGACATTTAATTGACTCACTCAGGACCACACAACTAAAAAGTGTCTGAGGCAGGATTTGAACCTATCTCTTGACTTCAAGTCAAGCACTGGACCTACTATTATAGTTTCTACAACCCACTGTGTTCAATATTGATATGGTGGGAACTTGGGGTTAGTAGGTCCATAAAAGAAACATGGTGCCTGTCTAGGAAGCAATAGTGCCCCTTCAGGGGAGGCCAGACTGACAGGCACAGAACAAAAGAACACAAAATTAGACACGATACAATAGACTTCTTGACTTTATATTATGATTTGTAAATACCATAAGAAGTTGGAGAGAAGGGAGATCAATGAAGCAGTCTTCATGAAGGATGCTGGAGTCAGGGAGGGATTAATTATATTTGGATACATTAAAGGAAAAAGACGATTCATCTTTTGAACAAGAAGGTGACGTGGTAGGCAAACGGAAGTAAGGCATGAGCTTGCAATGTCTTATTGTCTTATTGTTGTTCAGTTGTGTCCAATTCATCATGACCCCATAGACCATAGCACACCAAGGTAGGGTTCTTGGAATGATACTGGAGTGGTGTGCTATTTCCTTCTTCAATAGATTAAGGCAAAAATTAAATTAAGTGATTTGCCTGGGATCACATAGCTAATAAATTTCTGAGGCTAGATTGAACTCAGTTCTTCCTGATTCCAGGCACTGCATTTTATCCACTGAGTCACCCAGCTGCCTATTGGGCACTAATTGGGCTTCCTTGTTTCTCTGAAAATGCTTGGTATGTCTGTTTTTCTTTCTCTCTTACTTTCTTCTTCTGTAAAAAGAGATTAAAACTGCCTTCATTTACCTTACAGAGTTGCCATGAAGAAAGTTTTGAAAGGCATCAAGTGATGCAAAATCTGTGTAGCTAGACTATAAAACATGCTATTTATAGCAAGACATCTCTGGAGGCCATTCTCAGTTTGAACACCTGATACAACCCCAGCTGAACCAGCCTGGAGAATGACACTTATCATCTCAGGAATAAAGTGGACTTGCCAATAAAGAAGGCTTCCACCTCTGATACTAGGGACCTTAACACCAAGTTTTGTGGATGTGTTAAAAGCGTGAAAGAATACATTTCTTTTTAAAAATAATTTTTGGTGATCCTTTGTTTTGTTCTTAAATTGACTATATTTCTCCTTGTATCCTTTACTTCCCCCTTCCAAAGAGCCTTCCCATGTAACAAAGGACTTAAAAAAACAACAGGAGGAAGAAACAATTAATTCTGAAAATGTATATAGTCTTCAATGTTTGTAGAGCTCCAACCTTTCCAAAGGAGTGGGAGAAGATGTCTTCTGCTATCTCTTCCTTGAGGTCATGCTTCTGCTTTACAGTTTTACAACATGAAAGAATATACTTCTCATAAAGGTAGCTGACAAAAGTCTTCTGTTGTCGTGTCCTTTAAATGAAATTACGGGGCAAAACAGGCTTAGATGATGTGCTTTTTATCAGTCATAACTAAATTAGGCTTTAGGGCATTGATTTTTAAAAAATGTTTGCTAAACAGACAGTTTCACAAGAGAACTTCAGTTAGGCAAATTGGATTCACACAATGCCAATTTGCTCATAAAAGTTTCACACAATGGAAGGCATTTATGCCAACATAAGCATCACTCATAATGGTAATGGTTTGTGTTTAAAAAATTAATATCTCATGAAATCTGGAGGGAAAATTGAAAAATAGTTGGGGGAAGACATATTTCAATAGATAAAAGCTATTTACTTTTAAAACATCTTGTACAGAGATTCCAATGCCTCTCCACCCTATTTGTTGTATCTCAAAAGGAAGGAAGGAAACAAGGATTTAAGTACCCATTATGGGCCAGCCACTATGCTAAGCACTTTGCAAATGTTACCTCATTTGATTCTTGCACCAACCCTGGAAGGAGGTGCTATTATCATCTTTTATTTATATTTTTACAATTGGAGAAACTGAGGTAAACAATGGTTACATGACTTGCTGTGGGTCACACAACTAGTAAGTGTCTGAGAACAAATTTGAATGCAAGTCTTCCTGACTCCAGGCTCAGCGCTCTATCTACTGTACCACCAAGCTGTCCATAGAGGGTCAGGAAGAACTCCTTTAAGATGTTTTCTATATTTGTGAGCCTTTCTTCATCTCGGTCTTAATCTCTCTAAAATGGGGATAATCAATAGCACCTAATTCAAAGGGTTATTATGAGGATCAAAAGGGATAACATATATAAAGCATTTTGTAAAATTTAAAGTGCTAAATAAATATTAGTTATTATTATTGAATTACTATTGTGGGGTATTTCACAGGGCACTCTTTCAGGCCTTTCTTCACTTCTTTCTGTATATCATCTCTCTTGGTGATCCCACAGCTCATATAGATTTGATACTCATATCTATGAAAAAATACTTCCGCCTTTTAACTCTCCTGAACTCTAGCCAGACACCTTGAACTCTAGCCAGGCATCTTCTCTATTTCTGCTGGAGTTTCAGTTTTAAAATCAATTTATTCAAAACAAAATTTATTCTCCTAAAAAGCTATCTATTCCTCAATCACAGGTTCATAACCTTGGAATCATCCTTAGTTCATTTTCCCTCACACCCCACTTCATCTAATCAATTGCAAAGTCTCATTGATTCTACCTTCATAGCATCTCCCTAGTCCTTCCCTTATTTCTATTTGTTTCTAATTTGTTTGGCATTACTTCTCGCCTGAACTATTACATTAGATTCTTAATTTCCATGTTTCTAGTTTTCAATTCATCTTCCACATAGGAATCAAATGATCTTTCTCACTGTTGCTCAGAAATATTCAGTAATATCTTGTTTCAAGGCTAGCATGCAAATTCCTTAGCTCGCCATTTAAAGGCCTTCACAGACTGTAGAATATCTAATAATGTCCCCTCAGTCTTGTATTTCTAAGGTTATTTCCCTTAACTCAAGTATTGGAAATTACAATTACCTCTGTTAAATTTCATCTCTTTGGATGAATCACAGTATCCTAGCTAGTCAGAATCTTTCTAAATTCCAATTGCCATTCACTTTGTTAGCTATCCCTCATAACTTTGTTTCATCTGTAAACTTGATACGTATGCCATCTGGGATTTTCTTGAAGTAATTGATAAAATGTTAAAAATAGCCCAAGATTCAACAGAGATCCCTATAACTGAAGAATTCCTTCTAAGTTGATGTCAAATAGTCATTATTCTTCAAATCCAGCTATTCAACTGGGTCAAAAACCACATAACTGTACTATCATTTAGCCCATATTTCTTCAAAAGAATAACATGCGATACTTTGCCAAATGCTAAGCTAAAGTCTTGATAAATTTCATCTTCAGTTACCCTAATTTAAATGGAAGAATCGTTTACATACGTATTGAGGTTAGCCTATCATATCTTGTTCTTAATCAAGACCTTCTTTATCTTTGTAACCACCACATCCTTTTCTGCATGTTTACTTAACCATCTTTAAAATATATTGTAGAATTTTTCCAAGAATCAAAGTCAAATTCATAGGCGTGCAGTTTGCAAAGACCAGTTCCCATGAAAAAAATCAAGACATTTCCCCTTTTCCAGTTCACGTGGTACCCTTTCTATTCCCCAAGAACTTTTGAAGATCAGGCATTGTAGTACCAGTTTTTCAGACACAAAGGATGGGAAATTAAGCAAATGTTTATTGACGGGAAATATGTAAATAAATTGTGGTCTATGAATGTGCTGGCATATTACTTTGATATAAGCGATAATGAATATGGAGACCGTAGAGAAGCATAGGAAGCCATATATGAGCCAATGCAACATGAAGTGATCAGAACCAGGAAAAAAGTATGCACAATGACTATAATAATATGAATGGAAAAGCAGCAACAAGGAATAAAGCTAAGCCCTGTGTAATTATAATGAGCAATATTTTCCATGAATAAGAGATGAGAAAATGAACCACTCTCCCTTCTTTTAGAGATGGATGATTATGGATATTGAATAATGCATGTATTATATAACTCTATGGATGATGACCCATTTTCAAATGTTTTCGCATGTATAAAATAAAATATATAGTTACAAAGGAAAACAATTCTTTTGAAATACTATTTTACATACACAATACTCATAAATACACACATTTTAAGACACATATGTACAAATACAAGTTCAAGGATTCCAGATTAAGAACTTCTGTTTTAGATAAAGGGAATTATTGGGATAGCAGAGCAGAAAACAAGAGACAGGGTCCAATTTCAAGCCTATTCTCACCTAGCGCAGCATCTTAAACAATATCGATGCTGAATAAGTATTTGTTGAGTGAATAAAATAATTTTAGCAACTCACTTAACTATATCTAGACTAATCTATTCAAAGCTGAGATTTGAACTCCCATCAGTATACCTCTGTGCCAGACTATAACAAAAACCACATACATTCAAAGCAAAATATATTTAATTAAAATAAAATGGAAAGATAAATATTAAGGTACTGAATCAGGTAGTGAATATTCCTTGAGTCCATATACAAATGAGTGGAATCCTAAGGTCTTCAGGGACATGTTTAGACCAACTTCACAGCATTAGAGTTGAGGTTTAGAGTCTGAAGCTTCTCATCTAATTAATTGCATCTTTAATCTTGGCATAGTAACCTAGTGGGCACTAAATGATCAGGGCTATGTGAATACTGAACTTTCTTACTATAGTCCTCACAGATCTTGTTCAGATAGGATACCAGGGTTCTTCATGCCATGGCCAAGTTTGTGCTGTTTTTTGTCTTTAAAAATAAAACAAAATACTTTTTTCTTTTGTCCTTATCTTTGCTGCTACTCATGACTCCAATGCCCATGTTTTCACTACTTGTGTCAGACTCTGCAAAGTAACTTTACCTCTCTGGTCCTCATCTGTAAAATGAGGGAATTGGATTAATGATTTCTAACATTCTGTGAATCTATGACTATAATGTTTGTATGTTTCAATTGAAGATGTTTCACAAAGTCTCCATCTATCCACCCCCAGCAAACCTTACTAGGAATCTACCACCTTTGGCCTGACATTAAGGTCTTAGCTTCTAAAATTCCATCAGGCATTTGTGAAAGTGTCAATTATAGAGAACCATGTGGAAAATGCAGTTGACCCTAAATTCCTGTAACTACTTATGACACTAAAGGATAATTAGTCACTTTGAAAAAAAGCTAAAAATAGAAGAAGCCGATTTTGTAAATCTGCTTCTGATTTTCTTGAAATGCAACACTTCCTTTGGCTGCTGGAAAGAGAGACTCACTTTCCTCTGCCTTCCATGATAGGAGAAGAACGCATGCAGTTGTCAGATTCTCTAAAAGATTGTTGTATCAACACCTCGAGAATCATACAAAAGATAAAAGGGCAAGAAATAACGTGTAGGCACAGTTCCAATTAACATAACTCCTGTGCAGCATCAACTCCAATATGCATTTTTTGTTCTTGCATAGCTGATGTGGTCAGCCACGTGTGGAAGAGATAGAAGAAGCATGAAACAAAATCTGCTACTTGCCTGTGGGCTCTGGGTGATTCATTCTCCATCTCTAGTACCCAGTTCCTAACAGGCACATTCCTTTAAAAATAAGAGGTGCAAGGCTGGCATGCACCAACCCAGCATTTAAAGGAAGTCGTGACAGGGCACATTTGTATGTAGCAAATTTTAATTTCTTACACTTACTCCACAATCTTATATCTGAACTCTTCCCCTGGTATTTTCAACCCCAGCTTCCTCTTGGCCCAAGTTTTGACTCAGTTGTTTCAATCTGACCTCGGCATACTAGAAACTCTATCCTCTGGCTGTCCTTCTAGCTTGATTATAGCTTCCATGACTCCTGGCGTTGACCTCGGTTTGGTCCCCAAGTCCATTACATCCCTGCTCTTAGTTCTGGCATTACAGCTCATGATTACCTTATTTTTTTAGATCAATTAAAGCTTCCTCCAACTCACAATCAGACTCGTTTTCTGTTGCTATTAACCTTAAATATGATGTTCATTAACTTTTCTATGTTGAAGCTGCTTTCCCCACATGAAAGGAAATTGTAACACGGAATTTACAAGGATCTTAAAATCTTGAAACTTCACCCAAAGGAATAATGAGTTCCCTGGCTAATTAAGTCAACATAGAATGCCAGTGCACATAATTCAGGCCAATGCTTCTTACAGACAACTTCCCAATTGCTGGTTATTCTGAAGGGGAAAAAAGTATTGACTTTTCCTTCATGTTCATGCAAGAGTCTCTATTGTAGACTCTTTAGATGAAAACTCTTGACTTTGGCCAGGTTAACATAATGAGTTCACTTCTCGGTCCTGATTTGCCTTATAAGAAGTCTTTTCCTCCACCGTCCACGATAATACAATGGTACATACAACTGTAAGATTCTCCAAAATGTTGCATAGGATGCTGACGTTCAAATCGGCAATACTTGGGTTTGAATTCTGCCTCAGAAACTTATGTATGATGCTGGGCAAACCACTTAATCTTCTTTGAACCTCGGTTTCCTCAACTGTAAAATGGGAATAGTTATAGCACCTACCTCAAAGAAGATAATGTGCATGCAGCACTTTGCAAACCATAAAGCTCTATATAAATGTCAGCTGTTATCATTGCTACAATCTCCATAGAGACCACCTGAGAGAATATAATGATAAATAAGGAATATGGCACTTGGGAAACCTTAAAATACCCTGTAAATATGAGTAGCTACTCCTACCATATAGTTTGTATCTCTTTGAAAGTCCAAAGTGTTTTCACATGCATATTGATCCTCACAATAGGCAACAAGCAAGGCAAGCATTAGTAATATATGAAAGAAACCGGACCTCAAAGAACTTAATTTATTTGCCTAACCCCTAATTAAAAAAAATGTTGTCAGTTAAAAGCATAAGCCATTAGGTTGGGAATGGAAGTGTTCATAATGAGACAGTCTACCAAACCTTATTTTCTGATGGGTATGAGTTAGTTGGAGGACTTTCTCCTTGATCTATACATAAATATAATTATATATAATATATCTTTATGCTGTGTTATATGAAATTATATATGTATTATTCTATGTATGTTAAAGATCTGTTCAAGTTTTATAGATATGTTAGCTTTCATAATTGCAGCAGAAATGAAATTCTTAGTGACATGGTTGTTTTTTTTCCCCTCCATTATGAAGTAAGAGACTACCCCTACTGTATTTGCTAGAATTTTCTTATTGTTGACAGAAACCAATGCAACTATAAAGTCCGAGGCAGTGAGCCAAAGTCTTTCAAGTTGTCTATTTGTTGTGTTCCCCAAATAGATTCAATAAACACCATTTGGATTTCTTGGGGGTGGGAGGGGAGCGGATCTCTTGTTTAATAAGTAGTGAAAGCAGGATTAGAATCTAAATCTCCTGATTCTTAGATGGGTGAACTTACCTCTAAACCTATCCCAGACATTTATTAGCTATATAACCATACACATGTTACTTAAATGTTGTCTCCTTCAGTTTCCTTGCAGATAATAGCAACGGCTTCCTCCTAGAGTTGTGAAGATGAAAATGGTTTGCATTTGTAAAGTGCGCTGCAAACCTTAACACAGTAAATGATGATGATGATGGCTAGCATTTCATTGTGCTTTACATGGTGAATCTTTGTTCCCATATCTGTGATTGACTTTGTTTGCGTTTCTCTGTGAGGGCACAACAGTAGAGGGACATACTTGAAAGACCACTTGCTGAATATGGTTAGGATGCCTGGGTTCTAGACATCTGATCTTTTATTTACTATTTGCATGATATTTTGTAAGTCATTTAATGTCTCTGTTTCATCTTCTAGTAAAACACACTAATAATCATTTTTGTGCCACCTACCTCATGGGTTCATTGTAAGGACCACGTGAGATTGCATTATAGCATCAGTGTGGGAGACCTTGGGGAAGACGGTCTTACCCAGTGTAAAAACTTGTATCCTAATGTTATGAATAGAGAAACTACTGTCTGTGGAAAATAGGAAAGGATTTCTCTAGCCACTGCTGGTGTTATCTCTTAGAAGCACACTGCAAAACACTGATGGAGCCTAAGTCTCACATAGCACATGGACATCCAGAGCAATTTGCACCCAATTCACCAGCCTCAAAGAGGAACTGGTGAGTAACAAGCCAGGGAGAAAGAAAGAGAACTAATGGTCAGGTAAGAAGATGGCAAGCATTTTGCCAACCTTCTGCCTTACTTTATCTGATTAGGGGGGCTTAGAGCTCAAAAACAAGAAGGGGGCTGAGAAGGTAACTGGTTAGTCCAATTCCCTCATTTTATACTGAGGAAACAAGCACAGAGGAGTTCAGTGATTTGCCCATGGTTACATAAGTGATAGAGCAAAGCTATGAACCCATGGCCTCTTACTCCAAATCTATGGTTTGGTCTTCTACTATACCACACTTCTTCTCCACATGGTAGATAAAGACATCAAAATTAACATTTGATACAAAAAGATTTTTTTGTCTTTTTATCCTTTTTTAAAATTTTATTTTAAATAAATTCATGCATTTTTATATGCATTGATAATGTCTTTTCTATTGTTCCTTGCTTCGTTGAACAATAACAAACCAAAAAATAAAACTCTTGTCATAACATGCCTAACCTGGAAAAATGGGCTCAACTTTTGTCTCAAATGCTTACAGTTGTGTGATCCTAGGCAAATCACTTAATCTCTCTGTGTCTCAGGATCCTTATGTCGAATGAGAATATTGGTCTCAGGGACCTCTTAGGGCCCTTCCAGGTCTAAATCCTTGATCCTTCAAGTGAAAAGGGCTAAAAGCTGATATGAGAGGGGGAGAGGGAAGAGATAGAGAGCATGTGGTCTTGGTTCAACAAAGGGCTGCACCAAAGTCAGCGGGCAGTTGAGGAGCTTAAAACTTTGTGTGATCAGGTCTTTTAAGGGCAATAGCCTTAAGAGTGGCATTGTTGAGAGAAACTTCTCAGACCGCTGGTTAAGGCATGATCTCCTTCTTTCTTCCTCCTTCTCTTTCACCTTTATCTTCCTCATCTTTCCCTTCTTTCCCCTCTTTTCCTCCTCCTCTCTCACTTTCTCCCCTATCTCTCTCTGTTTTTATCTGTCTGTGTCTCTTTGCTTCTGTCTCTTTTTGTCTCTGTCTTTGTCTCTATCTCTGCCGCTCTTGATCTCACTCTCTCTTATTTCCTTCGAGCAGGTATTTGAAAGCTTTGTTGAGTCTTCTGAGGAAGGAAAATCCCATTTCTTCACTTCTATAAGCATACTTAATATATGCAAGGATGCATTGGAAGTAAAATCTTCCACGCCAAAATCTTATTTAGTAGATTGGCACGTTTGTTTTCGAGCACATGGTGAACCGTATGTGTTTGCTCAGGTGTCTGAGGAGGGCTATCCTGAACCTCTGTTTCTTGGCTGCCTTCAGCCTTTCTGTTTCCTTTTTGAGCAAAGGTCAGAGACCTGAGACCTAAGACCTGAGAATGAACTTTCCGTGTCTGAGAGACGGAAGCCTCTAGGCCAGTAATTGAATTCCTGCAGAAGATGTATGCATTCTTACATTACTGAACCTCAACCCCTTATGTAGAGGGAGGAAGATTTTGGTTCGTCAGGCAGCATGATCCCAGAATCTAGACTGTAATTATTTGTGTTCTATGAAAATAGACATTTGTTTCCAAAGAGATCTACTTGAGTGTGATAAAGTAGGGGCACAATCTACCACAACATGCTCACCTCCAAAATACCGTGGAATTTACAAGACTAGTTCTGCTGGGAAATTGACTGGAAGGGGGGAATCTTTGTTAATGGTTTGGAAAGAGAACTCTTGTATCCTTGGCAAAACCTGAGCAATTTTCAAACACAGAGCACAGTGTAAGGCTGAGAACCATATCTGCTTTCTGTACCCACAGCAAAATCGCTGTCAGATTGTGGGTAGGTAGGCAGTGGTACCCAAGAGGGCAGGACTAGGCCAGACCAATGAAGTGTGGTAGAGGTAGCAACATGACATAAAAGCAAGAAGTCATAATGAATACCATCTAGTGACTGAGGAGGCAATATGGATCCAGAGAACAGTCAAGGTCCAACTCTATGAAGTCAAACCAAACAGAAGAAAACATCCATGCATGTGTTGCCTTCGTCTTTCAGACTACCTCCATATACCCTCACGCATCTTGTATATGTCTGGACATTTAGATGTCTCCTCTTTTAGAATGTGACATCTTTGATGACAGGTACTGTGTTTTTAATGCTACTTGGCAGCTAGGTGGCGCAGTGGCTAGAGTGCTGGCCTCGAGTCCAGAAGATCTGAGTTCCAATATGGAGTCAGAGATTTTACTAGGTTTGTGATCCTAGGTGTCACTTAACTTCTCTTTCTTCATCTTAAAATGGAATAGAACAGCGCCTACTTAAAGGGGTTATTGTGTGAATTGAATGGTCCTCTCCAAGACCCGAGTTTCAAATCTGACCTTAAACACCTACTAGCTGTGTGGCCTAAGTAAGTCACTTAACCTTTGTCTGCTTCACCTCCCACAACTATAAAATGGGGTTCATAATAGGACCTACTTCACAGGGTTGTGAGGATCGAATGAGATATTTGTAAAGCACCTAGCATACTGCCTGGCACATAGTAGGGATTATATAAAATTTTATTCCCTGCCTTCCCTTCCCTTTTCTTGCATTCCTAACACGTTGCATAATACCTGACATACATAATAAGTTCTTAATAAATGCTTGTTGACTGACTGAATGAGTGATTTAGTAAGTAAGCTAGGGTCATTGTTTAGAGTTGCAGTTTGGGGCAAGAAGACACAGGAAAAATCAAAATCCAAGAATCCAAACAAAAGTTGACATCTAAAGTTTAAGGGACTAAGTAATAAATGGAGTCTAAGTGGCATGATGGGTAGAGTGCCAGGCCTGGAGTCAGGAAGACTCAACTTCCTGAATTCAAATCTGGCTTCGGACGTTTACTAGCTGTGTGACTCTGGGCAAATCACTTAATCCTGTTTACCTCAGTTTCCTCATCTGTAAAATGAACTGATGAAGGAAATGGAAAAACTTGCCAGTATCTTTGCAAAAAAACCAAAACAAAACAAAAAACAACAACAAATGGGGTCATGAAGAGTCAAACATGACTGAAAAAATTACTAAACAACGAATACAGAGATTAGCCCTGTCATCACCAAGAACTGAAAATGTGAGACAGATAAACAACAGGGAAACTAGGGCATGACTAGGAGTAACCCTTTGCCCTCTTTCTTGTTTTTAGGGGAATGTAGGTAGTTAATGACTGTCAGGCATTTTCTCTTTGCCAGACTAAGACAGGAATACACAGGTGGCAACTGCAGTGCACACGGAGGTCTGGGTTCTTTTTGGAAATCTAAATAGCTGGCATAGGAATTGTACCTACTCCCACATAAACTAGGATAATTTCTCCTTAAATGTTTATGAAACCATTGTCGAGATTCAATTGACCCAGAAGACTCAGGCTGAAACCCTTGACATAGCTTCCTAGTCACCTACGTATCAATTCAAGTGCACAAACAGCAAGGGGCACCTGAGGCTACTGGACACATATTTATGATCACATGTCATTGTGGAACATGCCAAGGTGTGGAGAGCTGTTCCCAAATAAATCAAAGTGGTATTCTTGCTGAATATCCTTTCCATATTATTGTTAAGTAACTCTGCTCCCCCCAAATATTAGATGATCTGTGGAAGTTCCGGAACCTTCACTATTTTCTCTTCTTTTGACACTCAGCTCAAATATTACTTTCTAAGTAAAGCTTAGAAAGCCTCTCTCTCAAAGTACCTTGTACTTAAATACTTCTGATTTATTCTTTTTATATGGTTTGAATATACTTAAATTCATCTTCATTGTCTCTCCCACATGGAAATGTATGTTCCTTGTTTGTGGGTAAGGAGAGATTGCTTCATTTGTTGTATTTATATCAGGGTTTGGCACAGTGCTTGAAACCTAGTAGATGTTTAATAAATGCTTATTAATCTATTGATTGACTGATATTTCTGTTCTAAAACTTAAGGGAAATGGGCATAGATGCAGGAAGAAGATGAGCTTTCTACAGAGAATAGGAAATTCCTCTTCAGGGCAGATAACTTGTCTGTGACTTGATAGAGAAACCCTGGAGAGTTGCCTCAGGCGTCTGGAGGTTAAATGACTTTCCCAGGGTCATACTACTATTACGTGTCAGAGATGGGACTTATGCTCAGGTCTTCTAGACTCCAATCACAATATTCTATCAACAATGCCATACAACTGTCTCTATTTGGGGTGGATAAACTGAATTAATTGCTTAATCTTTTTTTTTTTCAAGGAGTAAGGTCATTTAGCTGCAAGCCATTGTAAAACATATCACTCTATACTGGCTGGGAAATTCCCAGGGGAATTTCCAAATATCATCTAAGATAGAGGACAAAGCTTCAGAGTTAGCTACGTGGAAAATTTCCAACATGACTTGGAAGAACCAAGCCCAAATCTCAATAAGCCAAGTATACACCAGCAACACTCTTCCCCCTCTTAAAAAAAAAAGCCTGTCCCTTTCTCCCCCTCTTTGCCCTCTAGGAGGGTAGAAGGAAAATGGAGAGCGAACAAAAAAAAATTCTCTTGATAGAAATGCCTAGTGCAGGTGGCCCTGGGTGTTCCTTCTCTTTGAATCCTGCTTGTAAAAGTATTACTTTTTCCATTAAAAGACTTTGTCAGGCTCTATTTAAACAGCTCTAATGTGTAACTTCCACCTTTCAAAACAGGTTGAAGAGGGGGAGCAAACCTTCCATGTTAGAGGAGGGGGCAGCAAATATCTCAAAAAAGTTGTATGTGCGCATGTTTTTGATCTCCCCCCTTTTTTGGTCCCATAAATTCCAAGTATATCTCACCAAATCCTCTGTTCAGTTAATGTTTAAGCCCATGTGGAGCTCGATGGAAATTCAATCCGTATGTTTCTGATTCATTTACACTTAGCTCATCAAAATATTGTTTTGCAAGAGCTATTTGATGTCCAAGAAGCTTTGAAAAGCTTTTTTTTCTTAGAAACAGGAAGTGAGGCCTTGCCAAGAGTAAACAAACACAACCCCCCAAATGTTCACATTTTAATTGGAAACCCAGGAGGTAGTCTCCAAACCTGGCATATATACATATATATACTAAAAGGAATGCCTTTCGATACTGTGTCATATTAAGCATAACACCCATGCTTAATATGTCACAGTATCGAAAGGCATTCTTATTTTCAGTATCTTGGCATACTCTATGTATTCAGAATCCAAATGGTGGTATGGGGGTGGGGGTGGGGGTAGAGGTATGGTGTGTTGGTTGGTTTTTTTTTTCTGAAATCAATCCACATGTGCTTAAATTTAGATTGTTTGTGAAATATTTTATCTCAGCTTTCTGAAATTAAAGCTTTTTGCTAGGGGAAAGTTGTGCACAAGCTAGCTGCGCTCCAGAATTTCAAATAATATGTTTTCCAAAAGACCTCTTGCAGATAGATGAACCAGGGAAGAAAAAAAAAGAATGGACCTGTTGTTTTTGGTATAAGGAGATGGACACAACTGGTGTTACAGGAACCATTTTGAATAGATTCGAGATAGCAGATGGTTAAATTTTCAGTAACCCTCAGAAATGGTTACATTCAAATTTCTTAGGGCTCTAAATTAGGGCTTTTTACCCCCTTTTGATTGTTTGGACTCATGAAAGTGATAGAGATCTGGTTGTTAAAAATTTGCCAACATACCCAGGCCACAGCCACGTTAGGGCTAATTCAGTGTTTTATGGTAGAAATTTAACATTGTATATCTAAATTTGAATGGGCCATCTGAGGGTATGTAGTCTATCTCTCTTATTTTGCAGATGAACAGACTGAGGCCCAGGTTGTACAAGTAGTGTCCATCAGAGGTGGTTGTGCTTTCCATTATTGTTCCTGGGACAATTATCAAGAACAAAGAATTAGACTAAATCAGAGAATTCTCACAGTACTGACGGCCCTGTTGGAGATAGTTGATGGAGTCCAGGTGAAAGTATCCATAAACACTGGCTAATTATCACATACAATTACTGATGGCAGCATTTCGATCAAGCAAATAATCAATAAACTTTTATAAGTGTCTGGCACTGTTGCAGGTCCTAGCATATAATGACAGAAGTGAAAATAGTATCTAACTTCAAAGAGCTTCTTATCAGAAGGGGAATGTAACCTATAATGCCCAAGCCTGCTGAAATGCATGTACTATCATTGGGGGAAAAAAGCATAAAGATGAAGCATTTTGGATTTTCCCAATAGGAAATTAGATGGAGGACCCCTCAAATCCCACTCCAGGTGGGACATTTTTTTCCCACACCTTCCATACTTTCCTCAACTTTGACTAATGATGATGATGATGGTGATGATGATGATACAATAGCTAACATTTATATGTACCTAATATGTGCCAGGCTCTGTGATAAGTGATTTAGAAACAGATCATTTGATCTTTACAGCAACCCTATTTTATTATCCCTATAATATTATTCTGTTTTTACAGTTGAGGAAAATGAGAAAACCCAAGGTTTACTCACTTGCCCAAGTTCATACAACTAGTAAGCATGTCTGAAGTGGTATTTGAACACTTCTTCCAGGCTCTGGGCCCAGCCACCTAGCTGCCAATGCAACCAAAACCTCCTCCCCATTTATTGTAGTCATGGTGTTAGCCACTAGTTAGAGCAAGTCATCTGCTATGATGCCTTTAACCAAATACCACTACACCAGCTTCAATTCATTTCTGGCCTGGGTAGCCCAAAATAGGAAGACATCGTTGACAATTTCATAAAAACATAGGATGGCAGAGATTAAAGGGACCTCAGATATCATTTAGTCCGACAGTTTCATTTTTTAGATGAGGGGATTGAGAATCAGATATTAATGTAAAAAAAATCAGCGAAAAAATGAAAGCCTGAGAAAAACTCCATGCTCAGGATCTTCTGCCCTTCCCTCCTTTTTCTTGATCTGATAGGTTTGTTTATTTAATAAAAATAGTTTCCTAAAATTATAAATTTTACTTACTATAGTCCCTATTTCTCTTTAAGCCTCAGCTCAAGAGTTACATCCTACACAAGGCTTTTCCTTCTGTCTGGAGTCATTAATCACCTCCCCCCACTATTAACGTTTAATTTATTTGGTCTATTTTTTATCTTTACTTTTCTGTGGATAAGCTGCTTTCCTCCTGATAAACGCAAGCACTCTGAGGGCAGGGCCTGCTTCACGTTTGTCTTTATATTTCTATCCCCCAGCATAGACCCTCCCATTTAATAAACCCCTCATTCAACGACTAAATATAATGATCTTCTAAAGACAACAAATATTGCCAAAAAAGATTTAAAGTTTTAAGGGGTAATGGCAAATGTCTCATCAATAAATGTCTTTAGTTATCTAGTAGCGTCTCATTCCAGGGGCAGCTAGGCAGTACAGTGGAGAGAGCAGCAGTCCTGGAGTCAGGAAGACCTGAGTTGAAATCCAGCCTCAGACGCTTATTAGGTATGTGACCCTGGGCAAGTCACTGAACTCTGTTTGCCTCAATTTACTCATTTGCAAAATGAGGTCAAGAAAGAAATGGCAAACCAACTCTAGCATCTTAGCCAAGAAAATCCCAAATAGGGTCACGAAGAGTTGGCCTCTGTTGAAATGACTGAACAAGAACAAAAATGTCTCATTCCAACTTGTTGGAAGAAAAGTTGTAGAAAAATGCCTCTGTAAATTGTGAAAACATTTCAGCAGGTAAAGGCATGTTGTTATTCTACAGATACACATGCAGATAAGGATGTATTTAATTTAGATGGTCTTAAGGTTTGTTCAAAGCCCTCTGTCTCAGCTGATGATTTGATAATCTTCATGGCAATCCCAGTCTTTCTTGAGCCCTTCAACATCAGGGAAAATTTCTAACCAGGCTGGATCTTCTAACCCCACCCAAGACCAATCCTCCTATGAAGACTCATTTCTAGGTCTGGCCAAGAAGCCAGCTTCTAGGGAAGAGAGGACAGGGTGTCATTTACTCAACCACACTCTATTTGCTAGATTTGTTCTACATACCTAGCTCCAACATCCTGTGGCCAAAGGGTCTCCAACAGTTGAGGGTGGTTTCTGTGAGGCCTGTCAGAAGAAGACTCATGCTAATTCAAACATGGTAATTACTGAATCTAAGTGCTGCAAGGTAAAACATGCCAGGTTGATAGCAGAAAGCAAGCATGATCTAAAGTCCATGATGTAGTAGCCCCAACTTGAACCTAGGCTACAATGAATAAGGAAGCAACAGATACCTTTAAATTGCAGCACATCCAGATGTATTCTACCCCAATCAGCATAGTTTGCATAAGCCACAAATGGGCCAAAACATTTTCTCATTATCACTGTCAAACTAATCATGACAAACTCTCACTCCTAATTTTGCAAAAAAAAAAAAAAGGGAGATTGAGAGGCTCTCCCTTACTTGGATATAGCATATATTCTAGTTCAGTGTCATCTGCAGATTCTCACAAGTAATTTTTCAATTGGCTACAACACTTGTTTATTTTATTTTTTTCTTTTCAAATTAAGCTCTGAAAATATTCTTCATGTAGGTCTGGAAGTATGCCAAACTTTGCAAATATTCTTCAGCTGTTTTCTTCTTATTGGTGAGAGAAAGAAGAAAATGTCTATCATATCATGCATATCATATTATACAGATATGCATAAGTTCACATATATGGGGGTACACGCAAGTGTGTGTATTTATAAAATGTTACAATATCTCAAAAATACATGGCATTTTGTAGGTGTGAATACTTCCTACACTGGCACAGACTCATATATCTACAAAATTTAGTAGATGGTCTTTGAGAATTATTGTTACCAAAAAGCCATCAACCTGCTATGAATCTGCTGATGAATGTCTTTAAATTTCATTAGGGTAGTCAATGGATGACAAGCAAACAGTCTCACTCAACCTGTAATTGAAGATGTTCCAACGTGCTTATGCGTCAGGACTTTTGAGAATTCGGGATTATCCTCACACACAATGTGGCATGGGAGTAGTGTTATATCCTATAGGATATTGTTGTTCATCTCTCATTTTGTAAGGAGACCAATGCCATCATGGATGATGGATTTAAGTGAGGCAGAATTGCTCAAGGTCATTAGTCACACTCTATCTTTCTGAGTCACTGAAGTCCAGTGGCAAGACAAAAATTAAAAGGACTGACAATATCAGTGGATGACCTTCACATCTTCAATGCCTGACCAAGTTCTAGGCTCGACAGTACAAGTATTAGTTGCCTTCATAACCATTGGAACAAATTGTTCTCATCTACCCATTCTACCAAGGAAAATCTTCACATGCTTAGGGTGGACATCTCCTTAAATCACCAACAGGTTTGAGGCCAGTCAGTTATCCTCAACCAGGTTGATTCTATAGATACATATGCAAATTAGTGTGTAATTATTTTTCGATCATAGCTTTCTTTTTATTCTACATTCGCAGCATCTTGGACTCTAAACATTGATCATTAGGAAGACCTCAGAAACCTTCTGGTTCAACTGATTTGTTAATGGTAATATCACAGAAAACACTCCCCAAAGTAGGTTTGCAGCCTTTGATTGAAGACGTCTACTGAAGAGGAATTCATCTCATCTCACTGCTGCCTATTTCATTTCTAGATAGGTCTAAAAATGGGGAAGGTACTCCTTGTATACTAGCTTCAAACCCAAATCTGACTTTTTGTGATTCCCAGGCATAGCTTCTAGTTCTACCCTACAAGGTCCAGAAAAACACAATTGACTCATTTTCCACATGACAACTCTTCAAATACTTGAAGAAAACCATCATGTCCCCTCACCAACTTCACCAGAAGTAAAGCCATTCCCTCTGGTCTCCTTCCTCAAGTTACTGCCTTTCCTTTGCATGCAAATATTTTGGATTGTCATGAGAATTATTCTTAGGAAAGTGTTTTGTTTCTCAGAAGAATAAATGTATCATCATTTATTTATTCAGTGAACAGATTTTGGCACCAGGGGCAAAATTCTATCGATCTTAGGATTGTTCTCACTTCAAATTCTGTTTTCTGATAAAATGCACAATTTACGATTTAAGAATTCTATGAAACACACTTCTATTTTAATATCGAATATCACTTCTGCAGAGAATTCTTGAAACGGATTAATGGTGACATCATAATATCCATGGCCAGAGCCAAAATAAAGACAAATGTGTACTTGAATAAGACAATCTTAGAAAACTATGGAGAAGTGAAGCTTCAATCTGGAAAGCATTTCAGAATACTCCATGAATATTGAAGAAAAATTCTGATTGGGACCTTTCCTTTTCTGTTTTTGTTTATACTCAATTTCCCTTTTCCACTTGCCTTCCCCTGTGGAACATCACCTAAGCCAATGAAAACATAAAGAACTAGGGAAAGACATTAAAATAGGCAATGAGAAGTTAAAAAATAAACCTAGTTTTGAATTTTAGAAAAGACCATTTTAAGTCTATTATGAGGCTGCATTTCAAAATTATGGAAAGTCTCATTTCTTTCCAGTGAATAAAAGAAGCCTGAAGTTTTAATTTGATCATCAGTCTATGGGGCTGAATAAAGGGTGACACTCTACTATAACTAGATACTGCATTTTGATTTTTCATTTTAAACTTCCATTCAAAAATTAAGACTCTGTTTCCTTTTAGGGCAAATGCCAGGGGAATTTCCTATATGTAAAATAAAAATCTGTATTCTATTAGGACTGTATTTGCTTTTTATTAAAGGTCAGTATTTTTTTAAAAAGTTTTCTATTCTTTGTTTCCAAGAATTGGTGGTGGTAGTAGTGGTGATAGGAATGGAAAGGATGATATGAGTCATTGCTATTACATGAATCTTAAAAATAATAATTAAAAATCATTAGGTCACAAAGCTGTATTTAGCCAACAATATTTACACTGATTTCACAAACCTTCTCTTGTAAGTAATAATATTTCAGATCAACCAAGTTCAGAAGAAGACATATGAAATCTACAGAAACTGGTGAATGATAAACAAGGAAATAGAAATAGAGTTGGAAGAAGGGATGGTGGGTGGGGTGGGAGAAGGAAGAAAAAAGAGGAGAAAGAAGAGTCCTTAACTTTTTGAGACTCAAGAACTCAAACCCTCTTTTTAAATATTATTGTGAATTCAGTGCTCTACCATGATTCCTTTACCCAAAAGTCATACAGTTCCTAAGCTAGAAGTGAAATTGCTGTGTTTGAGGCAGAGAAAAGTCATTAGTATCTAGGAAATGGAGGGCAACTTTCTAGGGGAGTGTCTGGTGTCATGCTGTCCTTCATTTCCAGAGGTTTATCAGGAGGGAAATGACTTCAACTTAGGAATTCAGGGTTCAATCAATCCATAAACACTTATTAAGTGTTCACAATATGCTTGGAATTATACTAGGTGCTAGAGATACAAAGAAAAGATATCAAGAAGCTTATTATTCTATGGGAAATCATTTGGATCCATATAAGTTCAAAATACATAAAAAAGTAAATATGCAGAAATTTCTGTAAAGTTAGCAGTTGACCTGAGACACACCTTGGGAAGGTGGTGGCATTATTGATGAACCTCATAGAACCTTAGCTATTCTGCCCGGGGAGGTAAAGAAGTGCCCTGAAAACACGCCAGGTTATGGAAAGGCATGGACAAAGGAATGCCATAAACCAGGAGTGGCTGGTAGAGGGCAGTTAGGTTGGAACATAGAGTATAAGGAGGAAAGTTATTCTTAATAAGCTGGAATCAATTTAGCCTCAGGGACAGCTAGGTGGCACAGTGGATAGACCCAGAGATCTGGAGTCAGGAAGACTTGAGTTCAAATCAGCCCTCAGATACTTTACTTAGTAGTATGACCCTAGGCAAAGTCACTTCACCCTGTTTGTCTCGGTTTCCTCATCTGTAAAATGAACTGTAGAAGGAAATGGCAAACCACTCTAGTGTCTCTACCAAGAAAACCCCAAATGGGAGTCACAAAAGATAAGATATGACTGAAACTACTGAATAACAACAGTTATTATTATAATATAATATAACAATAATAATATCATTGTAATAACAATAGTTATTATTAACAACTGTTAAGAGGCTTTAAATGCCAAAGGATTAGAAAAGTCTTTGAGGTGATTAGGAGTCATTGGAGCTTCTTGAGCAGAGGAGTGACCATATTTGGAGATGATCAAATTTTGGTAGTCATCCTTGCATCTGGCCTTTACAAAGAGAAAGGAGACAAAGGTAGCCAGGTAGAATCAGACCTGAGAGTGTAGACAGAAATGGACAATACAGAACACCTCAGGTTGAGTACAAAGCACCTCAATCTCAGTTCCCTGGAGAGGAAATCTGTGATTCTGGGATGTTCTTTCAAAGGTCCACAGGACCTCCGAGGAGGAGTAGCCACATGACCTAGATTTACTAGTGCTAGAACATGAAAAAGCACGGGAAGCAATGGCAACAGCTTATGAGGCAATAGTGGAACGAAGGAGTTCCTGGCCAAGTGGAAGAATTCCAGGCTTAAACCTCTTAGAATTACTAGAACAAGCAAGATAAACACATAAATCCCTAGTAGAGATGAGAGAGACTGACGAAAAGAAAAAGTTAATTCTAATGTCCTAAATGCATTCCCATTTCTAGGAGAACTGACTCTAAGACAGGACTACAAGCCCAGAGGATCATCTACGTCATCTAGATCATCTCTGGGGATGGCAGGAGACCACTGGAGAAGGCCCAGAGTTGATTGGAGTGCTCATGGGCTCAGGTGCAAGTCTTTTCTGTTTTGTTGGTAATCCAACAATGGATAGATAATGGATGGATTAGCAGGCCAATGGCATGTGTCACCACTTTAAAAGAGAAGGATGGGAAATAGAAGCTGAAACTACCTCTCCTTAAGGAATTCAGTTCAAAAACAAACATTTCTTTTTATTATTGGGTAAAAATCTCTGTGCTAGGTGCCATGAACATAAAAGCAAAAGCTACATAACCCCTGCTCTGTATGAGATTACATTCTACTAGGTTCATACTATGTCCATAAAAAAATGTAGACTACAAGGTAGAGAGTGATGGTAGCAAAAGAAGGATTAAAGAAAATGTTCTTAGAATATTTGAGGAGGGAAAAGCACTAACATCTGGTGGGATCAGGAAAGACTTTGAAATTAGATGAGGAATGTGAAAGTCAGAAATAAGTAAGGAGAACATTCGAGACCTGAGGTTGGCCTGTGCAGATTAATAGAGGTGGGAGACAGCATGTCAATTTCAGCAAGCATATGGAGGTAGACTGCATATGGTGAGCTATCCCTTCAAAGCCTGCATGTTAAGCTAGAGTTACACAAGTGGTGTTGGTGTTGGGAACCTTGTACTCATGGCACTTTAAGCCCGCATAGCATTCCCTGGCTCTTTATAGCCCCTCATTTGCATATGCCACTTGGGTTTGCCTTTCCTGGGAAATATCAGTTTTTCTGATTTCTCTGTCCTCCCACCAGTGCTGACCTATCCATCCTGTGTTTCATTACATCAGGATTATGTAGTTATCCCTGCCACATCATGGGAGTTAGGTGTATAGAGCCCTCAAGATCCAGGAAACCTGCATAAAATATTTTGGCCCTCCTTTCATACCAGATAAATCTGATTTTTTTTCTTTTATGGGGTGTTTACAGTACCTCATTATAAAATTTGGGTTGATTTCATACAATACCATACATATATTTTATGCATTTCTGAATTTCTAAACTTTTTCTGTGTCATCTGCTGGCCTTTGCACATTATCTTCAGCTTCCACATAACTCCCTCCAAATTCCCATTTAATTTCTTATGCTGACATGAGACATGTCAAAACCACAGTGGGTAAAATCGTGATGAGCAAGGGATAACTACAAGTTTGGCTATCTCATCTGGTCAACAGATTCAAGCAGCTATACTAATTAATGAGTGCCAATGGTTTAAAACCTTAGCCTTCTCATATAATAATAGTAACTTAAAAAGAAGTTTTCAATGTTTTTCCAAAGGACTAATTAAAATGGGATAATAGAAACAGAGGGTCATTGGATAATAGATTCTGAGCTTCAAGGGAGCCAAGAGTTCATAAGGCCACACCCCACGTTTTGGGGCAGTTAGGTGGTTGGGTGCACTGGACTCAAAGTTACAAACCCCTGAGTTTGAATCCCGCCTCAGATGTTCCCTAGCTGTGTGACCCTGGACAAGTTCTATTACCTTTCTCAGTCTGTTTCTTCATCTATAAAGTCAAAATGATAACTGTACCTACCCTCACAGGATTGTTAAGAGGATCACATGAATTAATACATGTAAAACACATTACCAGTCTTAAAACTATAGAAACGCTAGTGATGATCATCAGAAGGTGGAGCAGCAAACTGAAACACAGAGAGGTTGCTTGCCTTGTGTCTATAACAACAAGGTTGCTTGCAGCTGCTGCTGTAGGTGTGTAAGACCCAACAAGACCAGCAACAAGAGCTGCCAGCACAGATTCCTGAATCTGCTTTCCTAAGGAAAGTAACTTTAAGGGGTTAACAATCTCACTTTAATCAAGCATACATATATCATTCACTTAGGTCAGGGGGGAAAGCCAGCACTCTGAACTTCAGAGCAAATGCAAATAGAAATTACAAACACAAAATATCAACAGATGAAGTAACACAATTCAACAGACAGGCTTTGTCTGATCAAGGTATTACATACACGGGGGGGGAGGGGAGGCGCAGAGCCAAGATGGCGGCTGGAAAGCAGGGACTGGCGTGAGCTCCCCACCAAGTCCCTCCAAAAACCTATAAAAATTGGCTCTGAACCAATTCTAGAACTGCAGAACCCAGAAAGTGCCAAAGGGAAGCAGGGCTCCAGCCCGGGACAGCCTGGATGGTCTCTGGGTAAGGTCTATCCCGCATGGAGCTGGGAGCTGAGGGGAGTGGAGCTGAGCGGAGCAGAGTCCAGCATGAGCGTGGCAGACCAACAAGACCCGGAGACGGGAGGAGCGTGCCTTAGCATCCTGAATCAGTGACCTGCAGCACTTGCCAGACCTCTCAACCCACAAACAGCAAAGACAACAGAGAAGGTTAGTGGGAAAAGCTGTGGGGACTGAGTTTGCAGTTTGACCACCACCCCTGGGGCAGCAGAGGTGGGGCAGCTTTAGAACTACAGCTGCAGTTGCTTCTGGCCCCAGGCCCACCTGGTGGGAGGAATTAAGTGGCTGATCAGAGCAGGAGTGAAGAGCCTACTGAAGATCTAAGCCCAGTCTGGGTTGGGGGTTCTTGGGGAAGGAGGAGTGCTGGTGAGGCAGCGCATCTGCCCAAGCATGGAACATAGAAATCTTTAGTCTACAAGCAGTCATATCCTGCTGAAAAA
>CM053626.1:45203665-45219042 GCA_028646595.1 Phalanger gymnotis
CATCAGATTTGACCTGAAGAGGTAATACCATACATACTCAGTTGGGTATCTTACCCCACAGGAAAGGAGGAAGAAGATAAAAAAGGGGGGGTGATGGAAGGGAGGGCAGATGGGGATGAAGGTAATCAAAAACAAACACTTTCGAAAAGGGACAGGGTTAAGGGAGCAAATTCAATAAAGGGGGATTGGTTAGGAAGAAGCAAAATATAGTTAGTCTTTCAGAACATGAGTATTATCGAACGTTTATACATAATGATATGCATGTGGCCTATGTTGAATTGCTTGACTTCTTAGGGAGAGTGGATGGGAAGGGAAGAGGGGAGAGAATTTGGAAGTCAAGTTTTTAAAAAATGGATGTTCAAAAGTAAAAAAGTTTTTTTTTCATGCAACTAGAAAATAAGATGCACAGGTAATGGAGCCTAGAGATTTATCTTGCCCTACAGGAAAGGAAGGGAAAGGGGGAGGGGAGGGGAGTGGGGTGACGGAGGGGAGGGCTGACTGGGGAACAGGGCAACCAGAGTGTACGCCATCTTGGAGTGGGGGCGGGGTGGAAATGGGGAGAAAATTTGTAATTCAAACTCCTGTGAAAAATCAATGCTGAAAACTAAACATATCAAAAAAATAATAAAATAAAATAAAACCAAAACATTAAAAAAATGTAATTCGGAAATATCTAACAAAATGAATAAAAAAATACAATAAAACATAGGAAAAAAAAGATATTACATACATAGTTACCAAAAAGAGAAGCACTAACATCTGGGTTTTCTTCAAAGCCAAGGGGGTCCAGCAGCTACCCAGGGTCTCCACATCAACACTCTTCCAGAAAGTAATAAGCCCAAACAAAAGCTAACCTCTGAGTTTATATACCATATTCAGGGTCAAAGGGCATCGCAACCATGCAAATCAAACCCATGCGACTTCAAAGCTTCTTCAGGGTCAAAGGGTGTCAACAAACATGGGACTTAAACTCATGTAAACTAGACTTTCCCTTGAGGTAAGCAGGTAATCAAAGACTATTGATTTAACAAAGAAACAAAGGACAGTCTCATCAAAGGCACTTGATTACATAAGTGCTCCAAAAGAGAAAACAGCAAAAAAGTCCCACCCTGCTTAACTTTACAGTGTCTGGGGTAGCATTTGAGACCAGGCTCAAAGACGTGTTCGGTCCCTAAAGACAACAGGGTATAATAGAAAGAGTGTTTTACTGGGAGTCTGAGGACCTAAATTTAGTCCTTCCTTGGCCATTAGTTAATGTTACTTTGGACAAGTCACTTTATTTTTGGTACTCAGATTCCACATCTCTATGATGAAGAGGTCAGACTTCTGGCTCTAACATTCTATAATCATTCCTATTTAATGGACTTAGAGTGATGATCTAACTTGCATAGTGAATATTCACAAAGCAATGCCACTCACAAGCCAACAAATGACAACACAGCGTTGATGTACAACATCCCTCGTACGGGGAGGTTGTCATGGCACAAGGGTTATAACACTGAAAATATTACTCTATTCCATTTAAAGCACAATTTCATTTCTAAAGATATCACAAAACATGTCTAGATAAAAGAATGAGTCAATGTATGACTTTGTGAAAGAGTCATTTCAATACTGAATTGGCAGGCTTGAAATAGATGTCAGAAATCAGTTACAAATGTGCCTAAATTCAAAGCTGTAAGTATATGTACATGTGTTATATATTTTAAAGCACTTTATCTTGATTATCTCCTTTGATCACTACAGTATCCCTGTAAGGCAGGGATTCTAGGCATTGTTCATTCCATTTACAGAGACGGGAATGGGGGCTTAGATAGATTGTATCATGTTCAGGATGCAGTGGGTAGAGTGGAGAAATAATGGTCTGAGTTTGAATCTTGTCTCAAATACTTCCTAGTTGTGTGAACCAGGGCAAGCCATGTAAATTCTCCCCGTCTCAGTTTGCTCATATGTTAAATTGGGATAACAACTGCATGTGTTTTGTAGGGCTATTGTGAGGATCACATGAGATAACATATGTCAAGTGCTGTGCAAACCTTTGCAAACCTGAAGTGCCATATAAACAGCCACGGTCACATAGTTTATGTGTCAGAATCAGGATTTTATTTTAACCAGATCTTCCTACTGTTCCAGAGGCATTTTATTAACACACGTTTCTCTCTCTCTCTCTCTCTCTCTCTCTCTCTCTCTCTCTCTCTCTCCCTCTTCCTCTCTTTCTCTCTTTCTCTCTTTCTCTCTCTCTCGTCTTCTCTCTTGTATATATGTGTATATATATATATACATATATATATGTACATGTAGTTCTATCTCCACATCCATCTGTATCAGTAAAAATCTTCATCTCTAGATACATACATGTAATGATATGTCTGTTTCTTCCTCATTCAAAAATATCTTGTTTTCTTCATTATTGGAACTTTTCCAAGTTTTGTTTCCAAGTTTTGTTTTGTTTTCTTCTAAGAAGGAGTAATCTGGGCATAGCTCATCAGAACTTGAAATAGCTATGTCATGATTGCGTGCTTGTGTTCCATGTGGTCTGGAATTTTTCATGCCATGCCATAGGATTATAGGCTTAGACTGATGGGTTCTTGGAATTCATTCCTCATTTTGCAGCTGAGGAAACTGAGATGATGCATTTAATTTAGATGAATTTAATTGAATATGTGAAGTGTAAAGATTAAATTATTTGCCAAAGGTTGGACACAGCTCCTCTGACTCCTGTTCCAGTTATGATGCCATATTGCCTGTATTTGCTTTCTCTTAGAAGGGATTCTAAGAGCGTTTCAGTCAGAGGCCATCTGCACCACTTCCTCCCTAATGAGCCACCCCAATGGTCCTCAGTAGAGCATTCCAGACTCCAAAGGCTTTCTAAAGAGGTGATTCTCTGATAACAAATGTTAAACATTACCTTTACAATTTGAATTCATCTAAATCAAATTTATAGCCAGATGTATCAACTTGTTTGTTCTTCCAGACAAAAGATGGCCAACTTTTTGTGAGGAAGAGGAATTTTTCCTTCATGATATTCTAAGATCAGTGTGGGGAGAGGCTGTTGAAAAGATATGTCTTTCCATCCATTTGTGGAGAGGAACTGCTTTTGGCTGAGGTTTCTTCCCCATTCCAAGGGAATGCCGGTCAAATAAGAACAGCAGAGGCTGGTAAAAGAGAGAGTACCACACATTAGCAACCCTGTTTTCCCACCAATTAAGGCTTTAGACTTAACTAGTATGTCAAATCTACTCTTTCAAGATCAAAGTACTAGGAATAACTTGGAGGTTAGGATACTCGGACTGTGCCACAGACGGCTATGATATTTTGGCATCTGAACTAGGTTGTGAATCCTCTCATTTGTCAAAAATTGGGCTAGCACAGTGTCAAACAATATTTCTGAAAAGCAAGGCCCTTAATTGTTCTCAAACCATAATCTTCTAATGTTAGCATCCCTGAAATCTTGCTGATCTGAATGGGGTTTTTTTTTTGGGGGGGGAGGGGCTACTTTTACCTGATGGCCTTCCCAGCTGAGGGATTCCAATTCAGAACAGTTTCCAAAAAAGAAGTACTCAAGAAGGGACAAAAGTTTTCTGTTACATATGTTATTAAATAAAGGACTATATCAATGGTGTCAAATTCAAATAAAAACAGGGGCTACTAATTCATATGGATCTCTGTGGGCCTCATATGACTTAGTTTTAAAATGTAATTTTATCTTTATTTATCTTGTTAAATAATTCCTAGTTACATTTGTGATGTTTAAAAGTTCAAAATACATAATTTCTAGGTAATTTAATAATTTTATTAATATTGCCAGCATGTTTATTAATAAAAGGATGGTCATTTGGCCGTCTCTCTCTTAGACCAAAGACCGTCATGGCAGCAGGCTCATGGCTTATATGCCCTTTTGGACTAGGAGTGTTCCTGAAGGTGACAATTAACTCTGATTGGTTAACAAGTAATGAGAGGTGGACTTTACAACAAAAAGTGAGCTCATTCCAATGAGAAGCTGATGGTGACATCATATCACTCTTGGACAGAAATTATCCCCATATCCAGATCATTCCCAGCCTTGCACAATCTAGACAAAAGCATTTATCTCCACTTAAGCTTGATTAAATGGCATTTACCTTAGACTAGAAATTCTCTGTAAGGTCAGGTGGGGTCAGATAGAGGTGAAGGTCAGCTCAGCCTTCAGAGACTGAGGTCTTGAAATGAAGATAACAGAAAAAGGGGGCAATATGAATCTTCCCAAATCATTGATTATTAATAATTATTTCTCTCACATTTTAATCTGGTTTAGGACTTGGGAATGTCACCCTCCACTGGGCTGTTAGACATTTCTGGACTACAAGAAACAATTCTGCTGAAAGGATTTTATGGAAAATCGTCTTGGTTTGCATGTTTCCAGAGGACAGAAGCAGGAAGAAGTTGCAAAGAAGCAAAATTAGGGTTGATGTAAGGAAGCACTTCCCAAGAACAGAGCTGACTCACAAGATCGTAGGATCATAATGTAGCACTGGAAGGAATCTCAGGTGCCTTCTAGTCCAACGTTTGCATCGTATAAGAGTTGTCCAATAGAGGCTGAATGCTTAAGTTCGGGTAGGTAGTAAGTTTAGGAGACAGATTTTGAACCTAGGTCATCTGATTACTGAGCCAATGGTCTTTCCATTAAGCTCCCCTTGCTGGAGTTCTTTAAGCCAAGTCTCGGTGTCCAGTTAACAAAGAGAATTCTTTTTTAGATATAGACAGTATTTTTGGCTACTCAGGTCCCTTCCAATTCTGAAATCCTTTGATTCCAAAATTCCAAAAGTTATCAGAGTAAATGTAAGCTGTGAGGGAAGAGAACAGAGAGAAAAGAACAGAAAATCTAAGACTGAGCATTAGGGTATCTCCTCACCCAGGGAAAAGAGGAGAAATTGAGGCTTTGAAATAGGCAAAGAAGAGAAGAAAAGAAATTAGAAGAAAACTATGATCATATCAAGTGGCAGAAGTCATGGAAGGAAAATCCCCAAGTTTTCTCAAACATCTGAGAGATTAAAAAAAACCCTGAGAAAATTCAATCGAAAATATAGTGTTGGTGACCCTGAGTACTACAGGTTCAAGACATTAAGAAAAGACTGAGAATAGTGAGTATAGACCATTCTTCTAAGAAAGTTAGCTACTTGCGATGGGGAACAGAATGAAAAAAAATGTTTTTCAGGATCTGGGAGAATCTTAGATCTTTTCAAGAATATTTGTAGTCAGAAGGAAGGAGCCACTGTGAAGGGAGGGATTAAGGATTCAAGAAAGGGAGAGTAATTGATGAAACAAAGTCCTGGTTTAAACAGGTGGTGCCTCAAGATGGTCTTTAAAACATGCTCAGCCCTCTCATTGAAATTCATAGCCTGCACTTTACTAAGGTCAATGGTATCACTATCACACATTTACAGCTAACTTCTAGAGGTTACACTTTTCAGAATGTTTGATAAAGGGCAAGCAACTAATGGATGAAGCCCTACCCCACCCCCAACCCCAGAGACTCCCATTACTGTTCTTACTTCTAATAATTGTCATGAACAAAAGTGGGCTTGGCATCAAGTAAATGAAATCATTTCAACAATTTTCCATACGTATTACCTTTTGTTATATGAAGGTGAATACAGAATTGTATTTTTGCTGCCGGGACCTACCCCATCAGGATTTGGGGAGGATATGATGCATGTACAGTGCTTTATCAACCTTTAAATGGGTTGTCTAAATGATAGCTATTATCCAATAAGCATCAAGTTTAATATGTACATATTAAGCTACTATGTATAAGACAATTGATATATAAAGACATAATGAAATAGGTCTCTCAATGACAATACATTCTACTGAAGGCACATATATATATATGTATATGTATATACACACACACACACATATATATATGTATGTATTATATATAAACAAATGCATACAGACATGCCATAATCTGAGGAAGGAAAGAGTACTAATGTTAATCCCCATTATTATCATATTTGATTATTTTGCATGGTGAGACAGGAAGTCAGTGATTTTTTTGGTTTAGGAAATCTCTGATAATAAAGCTATCTCTTCCAAGGCAAATTCGCAACTGATAGGCAGTTTATTTCTGTTCAGTCATGTCTGACTCTCTGTGACCCCATTTGGTTTTCTTGGCAAAGATACAGGAGTGGTTTGCCATTTCCTTCTCCAGCTCATTTTACAGATGAAGAAATTGATGCAAAATGGGTTAAGTGATTGCCCAGGGTCACACAGCTACTAAATGTCTGAGTCTGGATTTGAATTCAGGAAGACGAGTCTTCATGACTCCAGGCCAGGTTCTCTATCCAATCCACCTAGCCACCCTATGAAGTTCACCCTCTCTGAGAATTATCTAGAACCCTAAGAGAGGAAGTGATTTCCCCAGAGTAATCAAGTCAGTGTATGTCAGAGGCAGGACTTGAAAACAGATCTTCTTGATGCAGTCCAGCTCACTAACTACTACACCACACTGCCTGTGGTTATTAATTAACACACTATTGTCATTCATACAGCTAAGGTTAAGACTGAATTTGGAAGATATTTTCTTTTCAACCTAAATGTCTTAAGGAAGCACTAGACAGAAAGCCTGAATAACCAGTATTTGAACACTTGCTGTTTGGAGACCACAATCAAAGGGGTTAATGGAAGAAAGAAAAAAAAGAAGGAAAAGAAGATTGGAGATGCCTTACACTTTCAGAGCTCACAATCTCATTCTAGAGATGAAACATTAACAGTGAAGTAAGTGGGGAAGAGTATAATAAAGCATTCTATCACCAAGTCCACAGCAGCTACCCTGACCCAGTGAAATGTAGACTTAATCCAACTTACTTTAAGGAGAATCATCTATCAAGGGTTACTCCGTAGGAGGCATTGTGCTAGGAATGGTATTGGGAACATAGAGATGAATCAAACAAAAAGCTTTCTACTTGGACAATGCAACATTTAAATACATAAGTAAATGCAGCATACAGTGACTGGAGGAGAAGACTCTAACAACCAGGAAGATATAACAATATAATATTTATAAAGTGCTTTGCAAAACCCAAAACATTCTACAAATGTTAGGTATCATCATCATAATCATCGTCATTGTCAGGAAATGAAAAAGTGTTTTAGGTGATGCAAACTAAAAGAATGATCAGAATCCATTGAGTCCAAAAAAAAACCTTCCTATAGAAAATAAATTTTGAGTTGGCTCTAGAGAGAGCATGACAACTGTGTGCATCGTTGAATAGCAGGCCCAAAGACATAGGCAGGAACTAGCAAGTGATGGATATGAGGACAAGCAAGTAGATGCTTATCTGCAATGGCGGGACTATGCTGCGGAGTTACATCTTGAAAATCATCTTTTGGCTTTTTATTGTACTCATTTTGTAAATCTTTTTAATATGATAAAGAGGTAACTTCTTCACAAGAGAAAGGTGATGGTAAGTCAATAGTAATGGGGAAGGCAACACAGGCATCTTAATTCCTAGGCTGTTCTTGTGATCCTACTACTTGCATCATACACTTTATAGAGGTTAACTGTTCTTCCCTCTGCTTAAATTTCTTTCTATAAAAGAAGTAGCACTCTAGGACTCCTCTATCTTGCTCGAGATCTTTATTCTGAAGCTTTACTCTAGCCTTGACATTTATACATTGGCAATGCTTTGCCTCTGATTGGATGGCTTCTCCCAGAACATCCATTTAAGGAGAACACTCGGGACAGTCATGTCTTTGTTCCTTTCCAAGCTGTATTCTGGACTTCCTCTACCATGTCCCTTGCCATGTACCATATTGACTGACTGATACAGGGAACTCTGAGATGAAAGAATTCCTTACAATCCATCACAGGACGGTACCTTCTTTGCAACTTAGAACTACCTAGAGTATTGAGAATTTAAGTGATGTGTACTATCACATGGCTAGCCTCTGAAAAGAGCCGGACTTGGACCCAAGTCTTCCTGGCTCCAAGACCAACTATTTAATCACTGTCTCTCATAGAAGGCTCTTCATAAATGTTAGCTAATTGACTACCAACTGATTACTATTAAGCTAAGGATCAAAATGATATTTAGTCACTCCCTCCAAGTCTAGCTAAGCTATTTCACATTTAGGGTGGAGAGGAGGAGTAAAAGAGAGCACTGATGTCTTTTGAAATTGCGTCTTGCAGAAAAAGGCTAAGTATGCACTTAGCATTTGAAGATAATTAGCTACTTCTTAAATATTAAAATGTTCCCCCTTTACTAGATCCCAGGCTGATTCTTCCAGTTTCTCAGGCTTCAAGTTAAATAACTCAGCACTCTGGAGGACATGATGAATTAGGAGGTTAAGCAGCTAAAAGATCATGAAGCAAAAGTGGCTTGCTTTGCATTCTCCTGGTGCTGGGTGAAAGTCTTGGCTCCACTAAAAATGACAGTAATTTGAATAAAGGTTATGGGTACTACCTATACAGTTAAGGAGGAAGCTGTCACTTGTACACAGTTGTTACATGAAGGGATATCCTCACCACTACCAATACCCCACTCCCCAAGCCAATAATCCTGGAAGCAGTCACTTGATAAAGTTGACTTCTAGAGATAAAGTTAACCATAAGTCACAAGATTCTTTGTGAAAACTAGAAACTAGTGATGACTACATCTAACTTGAGAGGTTCAAATGAGCCCCACCTTTTAAGAGGGCACTACTGGTGCTATTGTCATTGATGAAGGTGGTCAAGGGTTTATTATCAGCCAGTTCCCCAGAATTTTATTTCCTTTTGTGGAATAAGTAATGGAATTTTATTTATTTATTGGTGGCATGTTTTGTCAATTTATTTTTACTAGTATTTTATTTTTTCCAATTACATGTAAAGATAATTTTCAACATCCATTTTTAATGAAATTTTGAGTTCCAAATTTTCTTCCTTCCTTAATTCCTTCTGCCCTCCCTAAGACAGTAAGCAATTTGATATAGGTTATATATGTGCAATCATGTAAAACATATTTCTATATTAGTCATGTTGTGAAAGAAGAAACTGTTTGAAAAAAATAAAGTTAGCAAAAGGAAAAAAAAGCATGAAAAAAGAAAGTGAAAATATTATGCTTCAATCTGCATTCCAACTCCATCAGATCTCTCTCTGGATGTGGATAGGATTTTCCATCCTGAGCCCTTTAGAATGGTCTTGAATTGTTGTATAAGTGAGAAGGGTTAAGTTGATCATAGTGGATCATCTCACATTGCAGTTACTGTGTACAGTGTTCTGGTTCTTCTCTCTTCTCTTTGCATCAGTTCATGTAAATCTTTCTAGGTTTTTTTTTCCTGAAATATGCCTGCTTGTCATTTCTTATAGTATTCTATTACATTCATATATCACAACTTGTTCAGCCATTCCCCAGTTGATGGGCATCCCCTCCATTTACAATTCTTTGCCACCACAAAAAGAGCTGCTACAAATATTTTTGGGCATGTAGGTCCTTTCCCTTTTATATTATCTCTCTGGGATACAGACCTAGTAGTGGCATTGCTGGATCAAAGGGCAGGCACAGTTTGATTTTTTAGGCATTGTCCATAACCCTATTTCTAGAGAAAATTTTGAGAGGGCTCTGCAAAATCTCACCCAAATGGTTTAGCTCTAATATAATGCCACGGTATAACCCTTGAAGGCCATGACTGGAATCATCTTTAAGGAGATAGTGATATCTAGGGTAAATAATAGCTCATATTTATTTTATGTACTCATAGATCTAGAAGGTATCTCAGAGGCCATCACATCCAAGCTCCTGATCTTACAGATAAGGAAACTGAAGCTTAGGATCATATAGGTGGAAAGTTTCACAAAACCAGGATTTGAATCCAAGTCCACAACCAGTACTCTTTCCACTATCCAAACTGCTTTCCCAATCTGTAAAACAATTCTGTTCAGGAGGTGCTGGTATCATGACTGCGATACCACCCATGTTGTTGTAAATGCCATGTCAGTAGTGAGGGGAGGATCAGCTATGATAAATAACATTGTCAACTAACATTAGGCAGATTTATAGGTTGACTAGATATATATCTGAAACATTCCTTTGCCTCTTATGGTTTCCTAATTTGTTGGCTATCTAGCTCTTAAAATATAGGGCTTTCTAAACCTCAGGACTTTGGATAGTTATCCTAATCTGCACTACATTAGTTAGCAAATGCTCTGTATCCTATGGCAAAGTTTCAGGATGCATAAGCCTAAATGAATGGGGAGTTAGGGTAATGGATTGTGAACCCACCTTGGAGTTAAGACTGCAGATACATACTAGCTCTCTGTCCATAGTCACATTATTTAACTTTTTATTGCCCAAGAGAATTCCCTTTGTCAAACAATCAACATGTACTTATTAAGCTCCAACTAGCTACAGTCACAATCAACTAGCATTAATTAAATAATTAAGATGGACCAAGTAGGGGCAGCTAAGTGATACAGTGCAGAGAATATCAGGCCTGGAGTAAAATGTCTTCCCTTCCTGAGTTCAAATCTGGCCTCAGATACTTGTTAGCTATGTGACCATGGAGAAGTCACCTAACTTTGTTTATTTCAGTTTTCTCATCTATAAAATGAGCTGGGGAAGGAACTGGCAAACCATTACAGTATATTTGCCAAGAAAACCTGGGAACAGGGTCACGAAGAGTCCAACATAACTGAAAAAATTGCTAACAACAAAATAGGCCAAGCACTGTGCTAAGCTACTGAAACACCAAAACAAGTTGAAAGAAAGTCTCCCCTGAGGGTATTACATTCTAATGGGGTGAGAAAACACATAAAAGGAAGCTCAAAGTGGCAAGAAAAGGGAGAAAAAGTGAGCCAGTTTGGGACTTGATGGAGGAAGTTCTGAGTGCAGGCTGGAAAGGAATGAGACATTCAATTCGAGCACCATCCTAGATTCTGGGGATACAAACACCAAGAGTAAAACAACCACTATTCTCATTTTTAAAGATTAATTAATTTATTTTTAATTTTCAACATTCATTTCCACAAGATTTTGAGTTATAAATTTTCTCCTCATCTCTCCCCTCCCCCACACCCCAAGATGGCAAGTATTCTGATTGCCCCTTTCCCCAGTCTGTCCTCTCTTCTATCACCCTACTCCCTCTGCCCTCTTGTGTCTTTATCTCCATCCCCCTTACTTTCTTGTAGGACAAGAGAAATTTCCATACCCCATTGCCTGTATATCGTATTTCTCGGTTGCATGTAAACAGTTTTTAACATTTGTTTTTAGAACTTTGAGTTCCAAATTCTTTCCCTTCTTCCCTCCCCACCCACACTCCTCGAGAAGGCAAGCAATTCAATAGGTTATACATCTATCATTATGCAAAACATTTCCACAATAGTCATGTTATAAAAGACTAACAATATTTCCCTCCACCCTATTCTGTCCCCCATTTATTCAATTTGCTCCTTTGACCCTGTTCCTTTTCAAAAGTGTTTGCTTCTGACTACCCCCACCCCAATTTGTCCTCCCTTCTATCATCCCATCCTCATGTCTTTCCCTCCTACTTTCCTGTGGGGTAAGAGATCCAGTTGCATGTATATGTTATGCTCTCCTCAAGCCAAATCTGATGAGAGTAAAGTCCAGTCATTCCCTTCACCTCCCCCCTCTTCCCTTCCATTATAACAGTTTTTCTTGCCTCTTTTATGTGAGGTAATTTATCCCATTCTATCTCTCCCTTTCTCTTCCCAATATATTCCTCTCTCATCCCTTAATTTTAATTTTTAGATATCATCCCTTCATAATTCAATTCTCCCTGTGCCCTCTGCCTATATGTATGCATATTCTCTTCAACTACCCTAATACTGAGAAAGGTCTCATTAGTTACAAATATCATCTTTTCATGTAGGAATGTAAACAGTTCAACTTTAATAAGTCCCTTATGATTTCTCTTTCCTATTTACCTTTTCATGCTTCTCTAGATTCTTGTATTTGAAAGTCAGATTTTCTATTCAGCTCTAGTCTTTTCATCAAGAATGCTTGTAAGTGCTCTATTTCATTGACAATCTATTTTTTTCACCTGAAATATTATACTCAGTTTTGCTGGGTAGGTGATTCTAGGTTTTAATCCTATCTCCTTTGACCTCTGGAATATCATATTCCAAGGCCTTCGATACCTTAATGTAGAAGCTACTAGATCTTGTGTTATCCTGACTGTGTTTCCATAATACTTAAATTGTTTCTTTCTAGCTGCTTGCAATATTTTCTCCTTGACCTGGGAACTGTGGAATTGGCTATAATATTCCTCCCAGTTTTCCTTTTGGAATCATTTTCAAGAGGATTTGGTGCATTCTTTCAATTTCTATTTTACCCTCTATCTCTAGAATATCAGGGCAGTTCTCCCTGATAATTTCTTGAAAGATGATATCTAGGCTCTTTTTTTGATCATGGCTTTCAGGTAGTCCAATAATTTTTAAATTTTCTCTCCTCCATCTATTCTGCAGATCAGTGGTTTTTACAATGAGATATTTCACCACCGTCTTCTATCATTTCATTCTTTTGGTTCTGTTTTATAATTTCTTGATTTCTCATAAAGTCATTAGCTTTCATTTGTTCCATTCTAATTTTTAAGGAATTATTTTCTTCAGTGGTCTTTTGGACCTCTTTTTGCATTTGGCCAATTCTGCTTTTCAAGTCATCCTTTTCCTCATTGGCTTTTTGGAGCTCTTTTTCCATCTGGGTTAGTCTATTTTTAAGGTGTTATTTTCTTCAGTGTTTTTGGGGTCTCTTTTAGCAAACTGTTGACTCGTTTTTCATGATTTTCTTGCATTCTCTCATTTCTTTTCCCAATTTTCTTCTCCTTCTCTAACTTGATTTTCAAAATCCTACAGCCTGAATTTTTTATGCTATCCACTCATTTTCCCAGACAATTACTTGACTTTTAAGCTCTTTGTCAAGCTATGACTCTGCTTCCAGAGTAGAGAATGCTCTGTCCTAAGCTTTAGGGGTTTTGTGCTGCTGTTTTCCAAGCTACTTGTAGGCACCTGCTAAGTTGTCTTTGGTGTTTGTGGGTCAAGAAGTCTGGAAACCATGCCACATCTCAGAAATTCAGTGTCCTGAGGCCTGCTCTGCCTGGTCTGCTCCAGCCTAGTCTGTGCTGGCATGGCCCATGCTGGGCTGCACTCTACTCCTAGCAAGGTGTGATAGACCCTTCCCAGCAACTATCCAGGCTATCTTGGGCTGGAGACTTGTTTCACTCTGTCATTTTGTGGATTCTGTAGCTCTAGAATTTCTTTAGAGTAATTTTTTACAGGTGTTTGGAGGGATTTTGGGGAGAGCTCAAACAAGTCCCTGATTTTACTCTGCTATCTTGGCTCCACCCCCCAACAATTGCTATTCTTAAAGAGCTTACATTCTAATGGGTAAAATAAAATGTATATATATATGTATATATATATATATACATATATATATATATATATATGAAGAGAATATATGAGAAGTGAGCAATCCAAGGTAATTAAATACAGAGGACTTGGGGAAGGAGCTTGCAGGTGGGGGAACAAGAAAGCCTTCATGTAGAAGGTGGTCCTTGAGCTGTATCATGAATAAAAGAGAAAGATGCAATGAGGTGAAAAGGAAGAGCTTTCAGGCATGGGGGGATCCCCAGCACATCCCAGAGATGAGACATGGAATCCTTTGTGTGAGCAACTGAGAAAAGGCCAACTTGGCTGGATTGTAGACTGTGGAAAAGGAATAATAGATAATGAGGCTGGATAGATATCAGGCAAGTTGACTATGGACACCCATAATGGAAGTTTCCACACCAGGAGTTCCCAATATCAAGGTCCAGACCTTCCATGCAATCCAAAGAAATAACAGAGTCTACATAAGTGGTGTGATTATATTTATGACCCATTCTATGGCGAGAATTTCCTCAACCTTGTTCCTTTTGTAGTACTTAAATTGCAGAAGAAATATTCACTGACTGGACCTTGGATTGACTCTAAAATTGAGTTTGACCTTGTCACCTCTTCTCTTCCCAGCTGAATCAGCACCTAACTTAATGGTTAAGGAAGAACGGAGGTCAAGAATCATGACAGGCATCAACATGGAAACTGTTTTGGTAAATGCTAAAAGAGCCAAGAAATAAATTAATTATGGAAGGAAATAGCCAGAATAAGGAAAGAGGAGAGCAACTTAGAGCATTAGATCAACTTCAAATTACTGGTACAGGTACAGGTACTAGGTATTTCACAAGTGTGGAAGACCACTATTATCAGGTTCACCCCCTTCCCCTTTCTCAGGGCAGGGCCACACTTTAGCAATTCTTGACAGCTGAAGTTCCATGCTTGCTTAAATGACTCAACCATCTTCAATCACCTTAGGGCTCACCCTGTACCATTTCTTTGATTAATAGCACCTGGATTATAAATGACTCAGCTGGGTAAGAGATATGCTGAGAGTTTTTTTTTATTTGTTTAAGCTTTGTTAGCAATTTTTAAAATTACACTTATTTTTACCATCTATAGTTATTACCTGTTTGACCTGGGAAGCTAGAGTATCAATTTCAATATTTTATTTTGTGGAAAAGGTATAATAGATAATGGAAGAAAATCACACACACACACACACACACACACACACACACACACAGGGACAACTGAAGAACTCACAGCAAACCAGGAAATGTGGATTCAGAGTAGTTTGAAAAATTGTTGTACCTCAAGTCGGGAAAACTGGCATCCAACTCTAGCTCTGATATTTACTTGGCCTGTGACCTTAAGGAAGTCACTTTACTTTTTGAGCCACAATTTCATCCTTTTTATAGAGGAGGGGAGAGAAAAAGCATTGATTAAGCACATAACCAGTTAGTCAATAAATATTAAGTATCTAGTATGTGCCAGACACTGTGCTAAGTGCTGGCGATATAAATACAACTAAAAACAGAGATAGTCCCTGCCCTCAAAGAGCTTATAATCCAATAGAGGAAGACATCCCACAAAAAGAAGCTGGAGTATGGAAAGATGCAGGGCTGGGCGTGATGGAGAAGACGAAAAAAGTCCAAAAACTGTAGTATGTGGGAAATGGGGATAAACATCTTGTTGAGCCCCCTCTTTAAATGGGGGCCTAGAGCCCATGGCCCTGCCGTCCAGTCAAAGATTTCTCTCAGAGGGATAAAAGGCACAATGAGATGTGAGTCCCAGGCAGATTCAATCAGACAACATAAAAGGCTTTCCCAATGATGAATTTCCTGGAGAAGGAAGGCATGATATATAACTCTAAAGAAGTCAGAAAGTAGTGTAGCCGGGGGCGGAGCCAAGATGGCGACTGGAAAGCAGTAACTGGCGTGAGCTCCCCACCAAGTCCCTCCAAAAACCTATGAAAAAATGGCTCTGAACCAATTCTAGAACTACAGAACCCACAAAGGGGCAG
>CM053626.1:45219542-45298112 GCA_028646595.1 Phalanger gymnotis
CTGCAGCTGAATTTCTAAAGCTGCCCCGCCTCCGTTGCCTCAGGGGTGGTAGTCGAACCGCAAACTCCGTCCCGTCCCGCAGCTTTTCCCACTAACCTTCTGTGTTGTCTTTGCTGTTTGTGGGTTGTGAGGTCTGGTACATGCCACAGCTCAGTAATTCAGCATGCTAGGGCACTCTCCGCTCCACTCCTGGTCTCGTAGGTCTGAGGTCTGCCGCGTCGCGCCGCGAGTGCTGGGCTCTGCTTGGCTCAGCTCCTTTCCCCTCAGCTGGGGGCTGGGAGTTCCATTTGGGACAAACCTTACCCCGAGACCATCCAGGCTGTCCTGGGCTGGAGCCCTGCTTCCCTCTGCCACTTTGTGGGTTCTGCAGTTCTAGAACTGGTTCAGAGCCATTTTTTTATAGGTTTTTGGAGGGACTTGGTGGGGAGTTCACGCCAGTTACTGCTTTCCTGTCACCATCTTGGCTCCGCCCAATTTTCCTTACTTTTTAAAAGCAAGAAAGTGTAATAGTAACTTTTTCCCCAATTCTAGGTTTTAAGACTCTACATAATCACTTAAATTCATGACCAAGTAAACAATTGGCTTATCGGCCCGCTGTTGGTTTTGCTCATAAAAATTAATTTGTTATAAAGCAAAATAATATATTAATATAACATATTACTCATGTTTAAATATGCACATACTGCATACATCAGATTTGTATATATAGGCATCTATCTATAGATATCGATATATGTAGATACCTACATATAGATATCTAAACATACATATAGATACAGATATATACATACCTTTACCAAAAAGTAGCGATGGAGTTTTTAAACAAAAAAAAAACCTTTTTGTTGAGTTTTCATTGACCAATTTAGTTTTCTTTTTAAGGCAATTGCATATTTATTGGTTTAAGAGAATTCTCTCATTCTTAAAACCAGTCTAAGTGGAGGCATAGCTAATGTCAGGAACAGCTTGATCCTTTAAAGGAAATACTTCAGATGCCTTTTAGGTTCATGCAACAATATTTTTAAAAAGCACCCTCTGAATACAAAATACACTTTATTTGTATCAATTCAAACTTCTTTAAACTGTCTTCCATTTGGCTATTAAAAATACAGAACAGTATGTTTTGCAACAATAGAGTAAAAGTCAAATGGAAATGGATCCCTGCTGCTGCATATTGACCTAGAACAGGGTTGCCCAACCTTAGGTGATCTTAGGACCACATCAAAATAAAATAATTATTTGAGGGCCGCACCCAGAATTAAAAATACGGTATACTAATAGAAAGTGGGGGAACACGTGTCAACAATATGACAGATGAAGGCGCAAAGCGCAAAAGCAAACACAGAACAACAAAGCGACAACACAACTTTATAAAGGTAGGTGAATACTAACTAGTCTGCATCCTACAGACAGAACTCATGCCACAGAAGGATTGAAAATTCCATGTGATATGGTCTGTCCTTAATACTGCTGAAAAACACCAAAGAAAATTAACATCAACGAGATTATGTATTAGTGATAGAAATTAAAAAATCTAATACACATTGCATGCAAATTATTATCTTATTTTTTCACTCGTGACAATTAAAACCCACAGGTGGGCCACATAAAATCATACTGTGGGCCATATTTTGGACAGCCTCGACATAGAAGATCACAAATTAACTTCATCTATGTTGTATTATATTTTTATTTATTTCCCAATTAAATTGTAACCTGGTTGGGCCCCAGAGGCTGCTTGCTATCAGTGCCCTAAGACTTTGACATCTCTGGGTTACAGCATATTTTAGGAAGGGGGAGGTACTGAGTGACTTACAAAGTCCGTCCCACTGAATTCTCACTATCCATTATGATTACACAGAATAGGAGAGATTTTGCTCAGATAAAGGAAATTACATTCCCATCAAAATGTCTTTGGGAACTAAGATAGTTATCCTCACTTGTAGCAAAGTTCATATCTCATCAAGTATGTCTTGTAGATTTGACATGTTTTTATCCCTACTGTAACAAAATACCAGCAGGATTACCATCATGGAGAAAACTGGGTCTGTGAAAGAGCTACCATTTTTATTTTTAATACAATGATGACCTAGAGAGAAGTAGGATAACTGAAGCAGGAACTTAGAAAGCTAGTGACTTGGCTTTTGTACTTTGTATTTAAGAAGGTAAGGATTGTATTGAAACCAAATGACAGTTGTTGCTTGTTGCTGAGAATTTGAATACAGAGATCACATTGATAGGTGGCAATTCATTCAACCTTCATCACCTGTTTATTAAATACCTGTTGAAGATATAGATGTAGATAACATATTCCCTGATCTCCATCCTTGCACAGTTTAAAGACTAGTACTTCATGGAAATTGACTGTGCATGAAAACATCATGCAAACTCATAGAACTAAGAAGGTTTTCAACTGAAAACAAGGACTGAGGAGCAAAACTGTCCACAGATATTCATCAAGCCTGAGACGACAGAGACTAGCAATGTATGACATTAGAAGAAGAATATTAAGAGTCAGGACCAATATTCCCTAGAGACAGAATTCAAGGAAAGAGAAAGCAATAAAACCTATAACCTCCAATGTCTATACACACATTTGAAAAATGTGTAATAAACAAGATGAGCTGCTGCTGTTAAACAGAAGGAGGCAAGTTTGACTTCAGAGGTATTACTGGGATTGAGTAATATGGGAATGACGGTTATCACATGGGAATGGAAGGATATATAGCTAATTCAAAAGCTGAGTCAAGTCAACAAGTATTTTAGTAGTTACAATGTGCCAGGTACTGTGCTAGGCACTGGGGATTTTTAAAAAATGGCAGAAACAGCATTTGTTCTTGAGATTCTCTCAGGGTTGTTGTAAGAATCAAGTGAGATAGCATACTTGTGGTATGGGGCTCAGCAAACCTTAAATATACACTTATGTTAGAGAGGGCCAGGTTAGCATTGTGGATAGAGTTCTTGGAATCATAACAATCTGAGTTTGAATCATGCCTCAAACACTTAATACCTGTATCATTCTGGGCAGATCATTGAAACTTTTTCAGTTTCCATTCCCTCATCTGGAAAATGGAATAATTTATTGCAACAGGAAGTGCAGTAGGACATAACTTAGGTAGACTTGAGCTCAAATCTTTCCTGAGATACTTACCAGTTGTATGATCCTGGGCAATTCACTTTAATTTCTGTCTTTCTCAGTTTTCTCCTCTCTAAAATGGGGACAGTAATAACACCTACAAGATAACATATGTAAAGTGCTTTGCCAATCTTAAAGTGCTGTGTAAGTGTTAATTATTATTAACAAAACCCTGAATTGGAGTGGGTAAGAATGGTGTTGTACCATTCGGAGAGGATCAATGGAAAGAGAAACCGAAACTGTATTGTTGTGGGCATATACATAAAGCCCAAAAGAAGAAGATGATGACAACTTCTAGGGTTACAGTGGGGTAGTGGGGAGATAGCAAACCAGGCATAGAAATAAACTATATTAGTAATCTATGACTAAAAGCAGGGCAGCTTATAAATTCTTGCCTTGCCTCAATGATAATTTCAATATACAAAAGGTGGAGAACATAATGAGGAAAAACATTATTTTGAACCATAATTTGACCAAGGGAGAATCAAAATAGAAATACTGAGACCCTTGGGAGGAAGTAACTATTGTCTCTACAATTTGTAATAGAGAATGATGGTGTAGGATATGAGGGGATCCAGGCAGTCTGACACACAGAGTAGATTTTGGAAGAACAGATTTTCCCCAAGGTACAAGGAAAATATAGATAGTTATGGTCTTAAAAATCTATGGTGGTGGCATCAGGGTTGAAAACGTCACTTTCTTATTCCATCCCCTCTCCTCCAGGTGCTAGTACCTTCCAAGGTTATCTAGTCTGTACTGGTAAATAGTTGTGTATGTGGAATGTAAGCTCCTTGTAGGCAGGGATGGTTATTATCTTTATTATTAGTCTTTGTATCCCTAAAACCCCACACAATACTTGGAAAATAGTTGTTGCTTAATGTATGCTTTTTGGTTGGTTGGTTGATAGCATAGAAGAAAAGAGGACCATGTCTAAAGAGAATTATGTAAATGCATATGGAATTATTGATCAAGCTAGATGGAATAAGGAAGTAAGGACAAGGAACTAAGGATAAATACAAAAGAGTAGCATAATAGTAAAACATGTGGTAAGACATGTTAACCCTCACAACAAACTGAAGCATGTGACAACAGAGAGAACTTCCCCCTCCCTCCCTCTTTTTAAAAAAGAAATGTGGGGAGTAAAAAGATGAAAGAATCGAAAGAGCTACTTACTGCTTGGTGTAGAAGGGCTGGTGTAAACAATAATGAGGAAAAAAAGCCAGTTACTAGACTCTTAATTTCCTTTTTATTTTTCCTTACTAAGGACAATAATTTTAGGATAGAGAAGAATGACACTAAAATTGTTGATGGGGAGCTTAAGCACAAGATAAAGGAAAAAGTGATATGTGAACATTGCATTGTCTTCATTGAGTTCAAGTCATCAGATTCAAATGACCTATATCCCAGAGTACTGGAAGAATTGGCAAATATGATTGAGGAGCTACTAATGATATTCTTTGAAGCATCTGGGAGAAAAAGAAAGTATCATGTGACTGAAGGCAGGAAAGGACTGTTGCAATTTTCAAAACTGAGAAGAGGACAGTCTTCAGATAATAGTCCTGTGAGCCTGACTTTAATTGCTGGAAGCACTCTAGTATGCTTCATTAAAGGGATGGTTTATAATCATTCAAAAAGTGAAACAGTGATCACAAGGGACCAACATGACTTCATGAAGAAGAGGTCAGGCAAAACTGACATCATTTCCTTTTTTTGACAGAGTTATTAGACAGGAGAATCAGGGGAATTGAAAGTATATTAAATCTGGATTTCAAAAAAGGTATTTGACAAAAATTTCCATATTATCTATATGGACAAGCTAAAGAGATCTGTGTTAGGTAATAACAGTTAGCTGAATTCAAAGCTGATTGAATAATTGGACCAAAGTGCAGTCATTAATGGAACAGAGATCTCCAAGGGGGCACTCAAGGATCCTACCATAACCCTGTGTTATTTAGCATTTTTGTCAGTGACTTCCATGATGCCATTGATAGTTTCTTTATCAAATTATCAAATTATATAAAATTGAGTAGATAGGTAAAATATAGGATGATGATCAATAACCCTCTCTCCTGGTGTGCACATATAACATGTGTTAGACATATATATTATATATATATAATATAAATATATACATATATATACACATTAGACAGACATACACACATATATATGTATATATATATATATATATATACATATAATTTCAATGGGATGGAATAATGGACTAAACCTAATAATAATAATTTTATTTTGGATAAATGCAAAGCCCCATATTGTATTTTTATGATCAGTTGAACAATAGTGGTAAGCTCAGACATAGCTAGATTGCATTTTATTTCAAAAGGACTATTTGTGTTTTAGTTACTCCACATTCAACATAAGCCAGCAGTATGATATACTGCAGAAAATAACAATAGCTAGCATTTATAAAAGGCTTTGCAAAACACTTTTACAAATTATCTCATTTTATCCTGACAGCAACACTGAGCGGTAGGTACTATTACTACCCTCATTTTGCATATGAGGAAACAGAGGCACAGAGAATTTTAATGACTTGCTCAGGTTCACATAACTAGTAAGGTTCTGAGGCAAGATTTAAACTCTGGTCTTCTGACTTCATGTACAGTGCTCTATCCATTACACCACCTAGTTATCTAAACAGGAACTTAGGCTTCATTAATAGAAATATAACATCCAGAATCTGGGAGGTGGTAGTCTCTCTGTGCTGTGCCTTGATGAGATTCTCCCTGGAGTTCTTTCTTTTGCTTTGGGTATCTGGCATATGGTAGGTGCTTAATGAATACTTTTTGATTAATGAATGACATTGACGTATATGGTTGTATCCAGATGAGAACACATAAAATGGTGGTCACTAGGCTTTTTTGAAAATCAGTTGAAGGAACTGGAGGTGTTTCTCTGGAGAAGAGAAGATGGGTGTAGCTGTGGGGCATGATAGATATTTTCTAATGCTTTAAGTGTGGTTATATGGAGGAGGTTGATAGACTTGTTTTGCTGGACCATGGAAGGCAGAACCAGGACCCAAGGAAAATTACAAAGGGGTAGGAGGGAGGTGTGTGGGAAAATTATCAGAAGTGGTGAAAAGTGGAATGCACTGCCTTTTTGTAGTCTCTCTAATTAGAAATCCTCATCTAGGGACAAGATGGTTGTTGTAGAGGTGTTTCTTGTTCAGGCATTGATTGGATTAAGGAGAGCTTTGGATTGAATGAGCTCTGAATCCACTTCCAACTTAGGTATCTTGTGATTCTCTGAAGGTCATACTCCAGATAGGCTCTCCCACACACATCCAGAGCAGCTAAGCAGGTGCCAGTCTACTCTCAATCTTAGCATTGAATGAGTTAATGAAAATCCTCTGTGGCACTATTATTTCGACCTTTGACAAATCCATTCATCCTATGTTTCTGGATCCTTATGGAGTTATTAACAAGATCCACACAAAATCTATTTTCCTTCCCCCCAAACCTGCCCCTGCACATTATGACCCTTTGCCTAAAGAGGGTACCACCATCTTTCTGTCATCCATTTTCATAAACTTATAGTCATCCTCAGCTCTTTCATCTCTGTTTATCTTTTCAAGTTATTTACAAAGTCTTGACAATTCTACTGGACCACCAATATCTCTTGAGAGTTCATCACTTGAGTTTATCACTCCTCAGATGGATTTTGTAATGTCTTTGCAACTCTCCTCTCACCATCCAGTCTTTTTGGTTCACTCTGCAGATACGTACCAAATTGATATTTCTAAAATATGGTTCTTGCAGTGTCAGCCTAGTGCTCAGTAAGATTCCATGCCTTACTCTAATGCCTCAAGGATAAAATGCAAAATCCTCTGTTTGGCTTTTCACTGTATGGTTGTAACCTATTTTTCTAGATTAATTTCACATAAACTATATTCCAGCCAATCTAGCCTACTTGGTCTTCCCTATATAGGGAAGTTTATCTCCCACCTCCATGCCTTAGCATTCCATACCTAGAATGCTCTCTTTCCTCATCTTCACATTTTGAAATATCTAACTCCTTTTATTTCTCAGTTAAGATACCATCTGATACCACCTGACCATCCCTCCCTTATGAAATTACTTGATATTTGTGTAACCTATTTATAGAATGTATCTTTGAAGGCCAAATAGATGATGCCACCCCTTCCTTACCTTGTCGAATATCAGGAACATTATGGTGTTGATGTTCCCATGAATCTGCACAAATAGCTACAGAATCTAGAATGTACATTAAGGTTTAGAGTTAAAATTGGAGCCTGAACATATTCTTGTTCCAGGTGCTTTGTTATAGATGTTCATTTGCAGTAGCAAAATTTACATCAATAAATCTTTTGTGGTGTTTGAATGTTTGTTTTTTGTGATGTTTGGGTTAGGGTCTTCTGAAAAGCTAATGAACTAGATCCCTCATGCATTTTTGCTTTGTTTTGTTTTCTAGCTTGCTAAACACAGGTTTCATGAGGCACCACTCAGTCAATGAACTGGAAGTTGGAATGAGGGGTTAGAAAAAAAATTGATACTCTTTATAAATGAACATTGGGTAAAGGAGGAAGCAACTAACAAAAAAACTTCTTTCAATCAAATTTGTTATTTGAAAATTTTTATTCTTAAAGCCCCAGAATGTAAAAATAAAATATCTAGAATTATTTCCTGAAAAAGTAAAAAAAAAAGCAATGTTGGATTTTTAAATATGTATATACCTGTGGGCATCAGCATCATGGATTTATTCATGTGGTCTATGAGTATTGGGTTATAAAGAATAGAAGTAACAGGATTAGAACGGGAAAGGTGTGAATTCATCAAAGGTAATGTGGATCTTTGGGAATACAGTGATCTATAAACAGCAAAGCTGTACAGTAGAGAGAGTTTTGGACTTGGAGTCGAGAAGATCAGAGTTCAAATCTTTCCTCAAACCCCTACTACTTAAATGATGCTGGACAAGATACTTAATCTCTGTCTCTATTTTCTAGTAGATAAAATGGAGTTAATGATAGTACATGCTTCCCAGGGCTGTTGTGAGGATAAATTGCAATAATATCTGTACAGATTTTGCAAACCTTAAAAACACTATATAAATGTTTGCTAATAAAAATAATAACAATGATAATAGTAAAAAAAATAATAACCTTTAAAGATTCCAAAATCCCCAGAGTTGAATTATAAGGTATACACAAATGTTTGCTCTAACATGCAATTCAAATGCAATAGATGATTTCTTTCATTCTTTTCAAAACATTTCAGATGTCTTGTCGCAGCTATTGTTGATGAATAAATGTAAAGGAATGAAGCCACCACTGAAAATTGAAAGAATTCTTCGATTTCTCTAAAAACGTGATTTTAAATATCATCAAAAAGATAAAGGAAGATCTCTAACAAGCATTATGGACTTATAATCTCAAATTATTAGAATGAGGGTTGGGTGAGGTGTACACACTTAATGAAACCAAGGTGCTTACATAGGATGTCGATGAACTGAGATTTTAAAACATCAGGACTGAAAGATAAAAGAAAACCAAATAAAAATTTCAAAAAGAAATAGGATCAAGCTATAGAAATTAACATTGGGAAAGCTTAACTCAGAATGGATTGAGTCTTGCAAAAATAAAAATATGCTAAATACAAAGAAAAGAGCTATGTTCAGAAATAGAATAAGAATGATTGGAGGAAAAATCCCACTCCCCCTTGGAACAGGTGATGCTATATAAACAATTGGCAGAGAGAAAACAATACTACTTTACTCCTATATTCCTTTTCCAATCATCAAAGAGGATGATCTTTAAACCAGAAGGAACAGAACAAAGACCTATAAAAAGACAGCTAGAGCATGAGATGGAAAGGGTGAGAAGTTTAAAAAAAAACCTATATATATATATATATATATATATATATATATATATATACATACATACATATATATGTATATACATATATAAAGTATATATGTATATATACACACATACATACACACATATACATATGTATGTACATAGGTATATGCATATATATGGATATGTGTGTGTGTGTATATATATGTATACACTGCAGATAAAAAAAATAGAATTCCCCCAATTTTTCATAGACAAAAGCAAAACTAAAGACAGATTATTAAACACTTAAATTCTTATAAATATGAAAGGAAATTTATTGAACAGATGCTTTTTGTTTGTGCTTAGGAAAAGGAAGTGGTGATCACTAGGAGCTAGCATGGATTCACTAACAGTTATTCATGAAAAAAAAAACAGTCGTGCTTTTGATAGGTATATTGGAATGGCAAATGGAGAGTGCTAATTGGTAAATAAATTGGTAATTAAAAGGTAAATAAAGAGTTAATTAGTAAATAAAGAGTTAATTTCAGCAAGGTGTTGGGACTCTCATGAAATCTTCTGAATGAAATAGAAATTTGTAGATCTTTTTTTCACTCCATTTAAGTTAATCTGACACTAATTGAAAAAAATACCTACCATGCTGCTGCTGCCCAGCCATACTCACACTGCCCTACTCCTGTACTCTGTTTTCTACCTCCAGCTCAACAGTCTGTCTTCTGACCTGGGATCTTGGGCTTCTGTTGGGTGAGCACTTATTATAAATAGCCCTCACATATAGCTATAACTATGCTGATCCCTGATCGTATTCATACTGTGAGTCCTATATAACTTCCCCTCACCCAATCCCTTCTTACTTTGAGGACAATAATCAAATTATATAAAAATTCCTGGAAAGGAAGAAGAAATCAGTCCACTCACTATCCCTGTGATTTCAGAGACAGAAACCCTTCACTGTCTACCACTTTCCTAGAGAGTGTTCTCTTCCTCTATTAAAATATAATTTTTGCATTTTAATCACCAATGGATTTCATATGGTTTTCCATTCATTTATTCAATGTTAACCTGGAGGAGGATTTTTTAGGATTATACCAAAAGCTTCTGTCTTTGTTCCTATTCTCTTCAGCATTTGCATCAGTGACTTCACAGATTTTCTGAGATGGAATAAAACTGAATTTTGTGAAACTCATACTGGGGGTAAAAAAACCAACTTCACTCATAAGTTCTCTATCATCTAACCTTTCTTTGAAGAGCTCGAAGGAGGGTGAGTCCTTCCAAGGGAGCATATTCTACTTTTGCATAGCTTTAACCATTAGGAAGTTTCCCCCCCAGCCCTCTCTTTTTATAAAGACTCTATTTCTCTTTCTACAACTACAGTATAATTGCCCTAGTTGTGCTTTCTGGAAGCCCAGTGCAGCCTGAGTTCACATATTTTTGGCTGCTATATCACACTAAGAGATGGTATAGTGCCTGCATACAGTAAGCACTTAATAAATGTCTGTTGACTTGACCAGGTGAAGCAAGTTTAATCCCTCTTCCATATGAAAGCCCCTCAAACATTTGAAGATAGCTATCTTATCCACTGTCTCCTTCATGTGAGATATCTCTAGTTCTTTCACCTAATTCTTCATCTTAAGTCCCTTCAGCATCCTGATTTCTATTCTCAGTATATCCTCTCCCCCACTGAGGTCCATACTAAGATGGGGTGCCCAGAACTGAACACAGAACTCCTAATGTACACAGACTAGTCAAGGCAAAGTAGATCTGGGTTGTCCCCTCTCTTATCCTAGTCACCAAACCTCTAGCAAAGCAACCTAAATTTGCGTTATATTTTTGGCTACCATATCACACAATTGAGAGATAGCATGCTGTGGTGGACAAAGAGCTGGTCTTAAATTTAGAAGACATTGGGTCAAGTTTTACCTCTTGTATACACTGGCTATGTGACCCAGGGTGCAACACTTAAACTGCCAGTGCCCCAAGAAACACTCTAACATTCTAAATATCAGACAAAGTGTGGGTCTGAATTGGCAGAGTAAGTTCCTCATCCAGAGTTGCTGACAGATGAAATCACAAGTTTTTTTTTCCTGTTTTGTTTTGTTCATTTTGTTTTTATTGTGTTTTTGTTGAACTCGAAGTTCAATAAAACACCGAAATTATTTTTAAATTTCTAGTAACATTTCCTTCATCTTGCATTTGAGAAATTAATTGTTTTATTTTAAAACAACTATAAGACTCTAGGTGTATTCCTTTCAAATTTCATATCGCAGTTGGCCCAACATTGTCGCCTGTGAAAGTCTCTTTCAAATCCTCACGGTTATCTAATGTTTTAGCTCTCCCTTCCAGCTATGTGTCATTGGCAAATCTGATAAGCATGCCATCTATGGGCACTGGCTTTTATGTTACCTAGAACAGAGTCAGTCAAACATAAGGGCAATGTAGTACAGACCTCCCTCCTATTTGACATTGAAATGTATTAGTAGCTACATTTTAAGGGCCATGATAGTCAACCAGTTTCAAATCTACTTAACCGCATTTTCATCTGGCCCATAGATTTCCATTCTTTTTCTAAAAGGATATGATGAAATATTTAGTCAAACATTTTGGCTAAGATCTAGGTAAATAATTTCCACAGAATTCTCCAGTAACTTTTTCAATATACTGAGTCTTGTTGATCACTGCTTTCTTTTCTAAATATTCAATAACCATCCTTTCAATGATATATTCTAGTATCTTGGTAGCAATCAGAATCAAGCTTGCTGCTCTCCAAATTGCAAGACTCCACTCTCATTATTTATCTGAAACTTGTGACATCATTTTCCCTCTCCAATTTTGCAATGCCTTCCTATTCTCCAGGATAACAGTTGCTAAGCGATTTTATCCACTACTTCTTTCAGTACCCAAGAAAGTGGTTTATCTGAGACAAGTGACTTAAATGCATCAAGGGCAGACTAATGTTCTCTTCCTCGTTCCCTACTTATGTTAGTATTCAATTTCTTATTAACTACTTTTAGTCATTTTTTTCTAGTCTAAGCTGCATTCTTCTTGGCAGAAAAAATAGAAGCAAAATAAGTTGGAACATTTGTGATTTCTCCCTATTTTTATTTATTAATGTCTTGTCCATTATGAACAGTACTTCTATTCCTTCTTGATCTTCCTTGTCCCCTAATGGGAAAAAATCCTTATTTTCCTTGCCAGCTTTCCTTGCTGGCCTCAGATAATCGTTTTTATATGCCAATTTTTATTTTTATTTATTTAATATGCCAACTTTTATTTTTATTCATTACTTTTAAGTAGCCAAAACCTCACCCCCAAATCTATATTTATGATAGAAAGTTCAACTTGACCTTACCAAAGTTCTTACTAATTAACATTACAATTTTTTCACATGGTTTTCTTTCTTTGTAATAAGTTTTTTAGTATTTTATTTTCCTCAATTACATGTAAAAATATGTTTAATATTCATTTAAAAATTTTTGAGTTCCAAATTCTCTCCTTTCCTCCCTACTGCCCTCACTGAGAAGGCAAGCAATTCAATATAGCATATACATGTATAGTCATGCAAAACATATTTCGATATTAGTCATGTTGCGAAAGAAAAGACAAAAACTCAAGAAAAATAAAGTTTAAAAAGTATTCTTCAATCTGTATTCAGACACCATCAGTTCTTTCTCTGGGGATGGATAGCATTTTTCATCTTAAGTCCCTCAAAGTTGTCTTGTATTGCTGAGAACAGCTAAGTCATTCACAGGTGATCATCTGACACTATTGCTGTTACTATGTACATAGTACATGTCACTTTGTATGAGCTTCTGTAAGCCATTCCATGTTTTTCTGAGAGCATTATTTTTATAGCACAATAATATCCCATCATAATCACATGCTACAATTTGTTTAGCCATTCCCCAATTGAAGAGCATCCCCTCAATTCCTACTTCTTTGACACCAGAAAAGAGCTGCTATAAATATTTTTGTATATCTAGGTCCTTTTCCTTTTTGATTTTTATCTCTTTTTGGATACAGATCTAGTAGTGATATTGCTATATCAAAGGACATGCATGGTTTTTATAGTCCTTTGGGCATAGTTCCAAATTGCTCTAAAGAATGGTTGAATAAGGTTACAACTCCCCAACAGTATATCAGTGTCTCATTTTTTCCCATATCCCCTGCAACATTTCTCATTTCTGGTCTATTAGCCAATCTAATAGGTATGAGGTAGTGTATTCAGAATTGTTTTAATTTCCATTTCTCCAAGCAATAGTCATTTGAAGCATTTTTATATGACTATACATAACTTTGATTACCTCACATGAAAACTGTTCATATCTTTTGATCAATTATCAATTGGGGAGTGTCTCTTCATTTTATGTTGATTCAGTTCTTTATATGTTTGAGAAATGAGGCCTTTATCAGAGAAACTTGCTTCTAAATTTTTTTCACAGTTATAATTGCTAACTGTATTTTCCTCTGTTCTATTTCTCCCTCTGTTTATTCTACTCTCTCTCCTTTCACTCTGATCTTCCTCAAAAGTTTTTTGCTTCTGACTACCACCACCCCCAATTTTCCCTCCCTTCTACCACAGCCCTTCTCTTATGCCCTTCCCCTCCTACTTTCCTGTAGGGTAAGATAGATGTCTACACCCAGTTGCTTGTGTATGTTTTTCCCTCTTTGAGACAATTCTGATGAGAGTAAGGTTCAGTCACACCCTCTCACTTCCCCCATCTTCCCCGTAAATGTAAAAGCTTTTCTTTCTTCTTTCATGTGAGAGAATTTGCCCCATTTTATCATTTCCTTTCCCTTTCAAACAGTGCGTTCCTCTCTCACCCCTTAATTCTTATTTAAGATATAATCCCTTCATATTTAATCCACACCTATGCCCTCTATCTATACATACTCCTTCTAACTGGCCTAATAATCAGAAAGTTCCTATGAGTTACAAGTATCATCTTCCCATGTAGAAATGTAAACAGTTTAACCTTACAAAGTCCTTTTTGACTTCTCTTTCCTGTTTACCTTTTTAAGCTTTTCTTGAGTCTTGAATTTGAAAGTCAAATTTTCTATTCAGCTCTGATCTTTCATCAAGAATGCTTGAAAGTCTTCTATTTCATTGAATATCTATTTTCTCCCCGAAAGATTATATTCAGTTTTGTTGGGTTGTAATTCAAGCTTTTATAGCCTTCCTATCCTTTAATGTAGAAGCTGCCAAATCTTCTGTTATCCTGACTGTGGCTCCACTATACTTGAATTGTCTTTTTCTGGCTGCCTGCAATATTTTCTCTTGGAATTGGGAATTCTGGAATTTAGTTATAATATTCCTGGGAGTTCTCATTTTTGCATCTCTTTCAGGAGATTGGTGGATTCTTTCAATTTCTATTTTACCCTCTGATTCCAGAAAATCAGGGCAGTTTTCCTTGATAGCTTCTTGAAAGATGATGTCTAGGCTCTTTTTTTGATCATGGCTTTCAGGTAGTCCAATAATTTTAAAATTATCTCTCTTGGATCTATTTTCCAGGTCAGTTATTTTTCCAATGAGATATTTTGCATTTTTTTTCATTCTTTTGCTTTTGTTTTATTGTTTCTTGATTTCTCATTACCTTCTATTTGCTCAGTTCTAATTTTTAAAGGAATTATTTTCTTCAGTGAGCTTTTGTACCTCCTTTTCCATTTGGCCAATTCTACTTTTTAAGGAGGTTTTTTTTTTTCTTCAGTGAATTTTCATTCCTTTTTCCATTTGGCCAATTCTGCTTTTCAAGGCATTCTTCTCATTGGCTTTTTGGACCTCTGTTTACATTTGGCCTATTCTGTTTTTTAAGGTGTTACTTTTCTTCTGTATCTATGGATCCTTTACCAAGGTGTGGATTCATTTTTCATGATTTTCTTGCATCACTATTATTTTTCTTCCCAATTTTTCCTCTACTTCTCTAATTTGATTTTCAAAGTCCTTTTTGAGCTCTTCCATGGCCTGAGACCAATTCATATTTTTCTTGGAAGCTTTAAATGTAGGAACTTTAACTACATTATCTTCTTAAGTATATGTTTTGATTTTCCTTGTCACATTAGTAATTTTCTATGGTCAGAGCTTTTTTTTCTATTGTTTGTTCATTTTTCCAGTCTATTTCTTGACTTTTAACTTTTTGTTAAAGTAGGGCTCTGCTTTCAGGGTGGAGGGGGCACTGTCCCAAGCTTCAGGGATTTTGTGCAGCTGTTTTCAGAGACACTTTTAGGGACCTGTATGTTTTCAGTACTTCCAAGGTGGGATGATCTAAAGAGAGGTGCTTACTACTCTCCTGGCCTGTCTTCTGGTCTGTGATTGACCACAAGTACCCTTTTCTGCCCTGGAACAGTGATGAGGATCCCTGCTCCTCTGTGGCCTACAAGCTCTGATGTGCTAATGCTCTTCCTTGCCCTGGCACTGCCACTCAGGACTATGACCCACATCTGATTACAGTCTGTGAGTTGAGAGTTCCTGAGGCAGCTGCTGCTGCTACAGATTCAGTGGCTCCCAAGGTCCGCTCTTGGTTTGCTGGGGCCCGGGTCCCAGTCTGTGCTGGCATAGACTGTGCTGAATTGCGCTCTTCTCTCAACCCAGGTATGGCAGACCTTACTACCGACCTTCTAAGTTTTCTTTGGCTGGAAAATTATTTCATTCTGTCCTTCTGTGGGTTCTGCTACTCCAGAAATTTTTATGACATTATTTAAAGGTGTTCTGAGGGGTTTTAGGGAGAGCCCAGGCCAGTCACTGCCTTTTTCCTCCATCTTGGGACGACCTCCATAAGTTTTTTTTTCTTAACAATTTTGAAAGTGTCTCATAAGACATACCATCTTTCCTATTCATAGCTATTTATCCCCGATTGCATCTTCTGAATGTGCCATCTGAAAATCTAAATTCATGGATATGTTATCTATACATTCATAGGGGAAGCTAGATGGCACAGAGTTTTAAGCCTAGAGTTAAGATGACTTGAATTTAAATCTGGCCTCGAATACTTCCTAGCTGTGAGACCCTGGGAAAGTCAATTAACCACTGTCTGCCTCAGTTGCTTTAACTATAAAATGAGGAAAATAGCACCTCTTTCTCAAGGTTGATGTCAGGGTCAAATGAGATAATATTTATAAAATGCTTAGCACAGTCTCTGGTACATAGTAAATGTATTTGTTCCCTTCCCTTCTTTAGAATATTCCTCCTTTTACTACTCATCAGAATTGCTTCTCTTTATGGTTTCTGGAAGTTATTGTTGAGAACTCCTTATCTCATCTCAGAAGGCTTCTCCTGTAGAACATCAAATGGTAGGATCCTAGCTATTATCTCTTTTTTCAGTTATGGATCAGATTAAATATGACAGCTGAGCCCCATTCCAACTCAGAAATTTACACTGTATGATACAAGACTAGAAAAGGAAGTGGGTCAAACAGGTAGCAAGAACAACGGCAACAGATGGGCAGGCTGCATCAACACCGAAAGACTCAGAGGAAGGCCTATAATACATTGGGTAGATATTTATGGAGGATTTATAGCTGTGCATAGACAATAACCACACTGAGGAGAAAGACCTAGGAAGGTTGAGCTCTGTACTTGTACTTTGAAGTACTCTGTACTCTTCTTTGAAGAATCAGGATGTAAGATGGGCATTGCCCATGAAGTCTCCTTAGGTCAGAGGTTCTTAGCCTGAGGTCTATGAATTCTTTTTAAAAGTATTTTGATAACTGTATCTCAGTATAATTGGTTTCCTTTTATTATGTGTTTTATGTATTTACAAACATTCTTCTGAGAAGGGGATCAAAGGTTTCATCAGACTGCTAAAGGGGTCCATGCCCCCCACCGAAGTGTTAAGAACCCCTGCTTGGGGCACCATAGGTAAAACTAACAGCCTTATTTCACTAATAACTTAAAAATAAAATGGGAGACTGTAGCTATCTACTCCCCTTACCAATTTTCCTCTTCCTCTGGATACCATTATGAATAGGCTCTAGGCCTGTTTAGGTCCCCAACGAAAATATTTTTGGTTTGCTGGTACTGAATGAATCACTGAGTTCTGCCTGTCCCATTGGACTACGTGAGGGCCTCCCTGCTATCCTTTCATATCTGAACAAAGGACACATTCTCACTGTCACCATCTCAGGACTGAAATGCTAAAACATGAGGTCCAGGGGTGAAGTCTACATAAAATGGAAACAGAGCCTGCTTGGATGTCCTCAGTTAAAGGTTTAAGGAGCTTTATAGTCTCTGATGAGTTAGCTTATGTAGCCTTCAGGCCTTTCAAAACACTGCATCCACCATGGTTTCCCAGCATCTGACTTAAAAAAAATCTCTGAATATTTTTTTTCTAGTAGGAAGCCAACATTGACTATTGCCATTATTACATGAAAGAAAATATGAATGACCTTGTAATTACCAACACAATCTTCAGGCTTCCCTTAACAATTGTATGTTAATTGAGCATTTTCAGCCTCTGTTATTTGAGGCCAGGAACTTCCAAACTCCTTTAAATCAAGCACTGCATTTTACAAGTGCCTTGATGTATTTTATTACTTAACCTCGCTCCTTCTATGTGCACAGAATTGTTTTGATTAAATAATTATGGATTGAGAATGTTAGCTATGACCAAGAAGAAATAAAGGACTGGACCGTATGAAAGCAAATGCACTTGATTTTTTTATGGTTCTACAATATAGAAACACACATTCTGAATATATTAAAAATATTCAGTTATGCTAAAATAAACATGAATTATATAAATATAAATCACATTAATTTATGCATAAATCATCTTTTCAATTAAGATTTTGAATTGAGACATTTTTTAAAAGTCTTTACTAATCAATTATTTTAATGCCCTAAACTAGGAAATGAAAGTTTAATTATTTTTATCATTATTTTTCAGTACATTGCAAATAATTAGAACCTCATAATAATCATAGCATCTAATAAGTTTCATCTGATGGAATTATTGCTATTTTTAGGTTGGATTGTAAAGTAAGATCTAAATAATGATGGTGTATTAGACTGCATTCTATATGCACATTTTCTCCTTCATTCAGTAGCTATATAGCAAAGATTGCATTTATCTGTCCTGTCCATCTAGTTTTGAAGCATACAGCACAGTAGATATAGTGAACTTTCATAAACCCTATTTTTATATACACAAAGGTTTATTTATTTCCTTCCCTTTAAAATGACAAGATTATTTTTTTTTTATCTAGACCCCCTTGAGCTCTAGATTGTCAGTTTCCCTAAGTAAAATTGCCAAGGGATTATAAATAGAAATAACTTAATTTTTTTCTTTGAAGTTTTAATCTTTTACTTTTCAGGTTATATTTCTCATAAACTATGGTAAATGCTATCCACTTCTTTCGTGAAGTTGACTCTCAACCATTATTAAAGTGGATGGCTTCAATGATCAAATTCTAATTTGATTTTTTTGGGAGAGGGGAGAAGGGATGGGCATGCAGAGACTAGGACAGAAGCCCTACACTGCTGAGCTTAAGTGCGTTTGACCATATCTGGCTGACTGAAATATTTTCTCAAGGAAGTATTCATTCAGTTAATGTCCTGAAGGGTTAAGAAAACAGAAACTCATAGTTTTACTGAGCTGTTGTTATGAAGGTTGCCAAGGAAACCATCACTGGAATGTTTAAACGTGTTGTTTCTCCCCAAACCCACAGGAGTGTAGCTTGAGTGTCTTAGTGTGCCCTAATCCTTGCAATTAGCTGCTATGTGGTAGGGCTTATGGGGGGCGGGGGATATGTGAGGGGGAGAGGAAAGGGAGGGCTGGGGAGATAAGATGCCTGCCAGTAGCTCCCAGGAACAGCCCCACCACATTGGCTGGTTTTAGTTTCTGCATCACACACATTACATTAGGCACTGGACAATCATGAATATAATAGGAGATGCATTTAAAAGCCTTCTCTTAAGGGGTTCCCCCCCCCCAACACGGTCTGTTTGAATGTCTCATCAAATTTAGATTAACGGAGGCTTTCTGTTAAGGAAGACTGTGGTGTCCAAAACACACGCAGGTGCTGTGTGGAAGAGGGGAGGTAGTAGCTGTGGGAATGTTTCAGCTTGTAGATGACCACAGGGAGATCATCAAAGTGAATGCTTCTCAGGAATAAACTTGTAAAACACACTGTAAGTCAGAACTTGTAACCTGTATCAACAATTTGACATTATCGGTTGTTTCAAGATACTTTGGAAATTATTTATGAATTCTTAATATAGCTTGAATAGCTTAAATAATTGACTTGAAAGGAAAATAGATAGTGGGAGATTCGAGTATCTTCAATATGTATTTGCACATAAAATAAATTTCTCTATCATTACACATATCCATAAAAGTATATCTTCATATCCATGTTGTGATACTTAAATAGGGGAATAAAAATTAACTAGGTCCCACATGGTATACATATATATGTGTGTATAGAGGCACATTTGTGTATATACATATATGTTTATGTGTATACATATGTGTATGTATTGAGAACTTGCCAACATCTACTTTCTAGTGGAAAAGCACCAACATGTGCATGTGTATGCATGCAATGCACATGTTTATATATACATGTATGTACATATGCACGTTTGGTGTTGTATTGATGTATCATATATGCACATTATACACAATTTAGTTTGCACATGTACATGTATATAAACACATGTACACAAAATATGTCATCTCATTGCCATGTATTACATACGTGTGTACATGTGTGCATGCAACATCTGAATGTAAATGTATATTATACATGTGTATACATGTACTTACATATCTATATGCATATACATGTGTACACACATAACTGCTATTAAAGCTTGAAAGTACACATAAACTGTTAGAATATTATGCATTCATACATACATATATATGGATATGTACATAGATGTATACATACATAGATGCATTTACATATTGTACATATATAATACTTCTAGGCAGATATGTTGTTTCTCTTTTAAAAATGCAACCTCCTTAAAGAATTAGAGACTATTTGGGTTTGATTTCATATCTCTGGCACAGTGCTTGGAACATGGCAAGGGCTTAATAAATGCTTGATTGATATATTTTTTTCAGCCATCTGATTATTATCTTCATAGGGTACTCCAAGGAGCGGCAGTTCCCTCCACTGATGTGGATCAACCACTTGTCTGTAACTTCTACCCTTTAGGTAAGTGACTTACTCATGGTCACCACTCTGCAGTATACTAAACTACTTCCGGACACATACACACACACATACATCTATAGCATGTCTGTATAAAATACATTAAAAGGAAAAAATTAAATATATTTTTTTCCTTTTGTCAATTTAAAGACAGTACTCCTAAGATTCTTCTTCTGCCTGCATAATTCCTACCTGGTAGACTACAGATTATTAGCAATTAAAGTCCTCAACCTGGGAAACCTTGGTGAGATTGGTTAAGGTGGTGTAAATATATTTAATTGAAACTTGTTGGCTAAAATGAAAGTGTTTAACCACTATTTGCAGCTTTTCAACTGGTCTTATCAAGTCATTGGAATATCCCATGAGTGGGAACCGCCCATGCTGACAGCCAGCTGTGGAGAAACCTGCCCCAGTTGCAGTAAGCAATAGTAATGGTCCTAAGCATTTCCTGAAGTTACACACATTAGGCATTAATAGCCATCCAAATAAAATACCAGTCAGCTCCAAAATGCTGTGATTCTGTAATATTCCTGTCATCCTGATTAGTGGTAAAAAATAATTGTAAAAGGAGAGAGAAAATTACTGGAAAAAACACCACATGAATGTAGAAAGGCCACATGATATGCTGTTATGGCATCAGAGGATAAGAGTCACAAGCTTTCATTATCCAAATACTGAAAGGTCCATGAAATTTGTAATATAAACTATCTTACATAGCGTAAAATGTAGTGCACTGAGAAGGTAACTTATTAAATGTTAGGAGATGCTAAAAACAAGGTGGTCCCATAGGTACTTATAACTGGAGGAGGGGCTTAATTTATTTTGATATTTGTAAAACAAACCCAAATAATATAGCATTTATTGGATAACTTCTTGTCTGATCCAAATAAATAACCACCAGTATTTCTGGATTTCTTAATGAACAGAACATGGGTTCATGTAATTGTGGACTGTTTGGTAACGTTATGTACATGTGTACACTTTCCTAACTTCTAATTTCTAGTGGAAAAGCACTACAAATGGGTAGCCAAGGTGAATTCAGAATTATTTTGCTTCTTTAAGAAACCCAGGAATAGTGAAGGCATATGGGGTATATTGCATTTATTTTTGGATAGGCAGACTATCCTTAATTCAGGGTCAGCTGAGAGCAATGCTTTTAGGGCATTAGTCTTTCTAGTTTCTACAGACATATTTTATACTAGGCAGTCATTGTGCTTCCAACCAGAAGTAGAGAGAAGAACAAATCTCCAAAGAAAATGTGTTTGCATGAGATATTCAAACTAAACATTCTGGGAAAGATTTTAAATTTGGGGTTTTTACAAAAAAAAAACCAAATGTCTTCACATTCTGCGGATAGCTAGTTGCCTCGTTTTCAGCAACAAAAAAGGGGCCATGTCTACAGTGTCCCCAGACCCCTTGATTTTATTTTACAGAAACCACATTGTGGTGGGAATGTCTGCATCACCCTTAAAGACGTTTCATAGGGGCCAAGACGTTATTTGATGCAATAGCCACAAAAACCAAGCCACAACATGAATCCCCTTGAAAAGCACAATGAAATATTCTGAGTTTCTTCTAATTTATGTAGGTTCATTATAGATCACAGAACAGTCAAATGCCTTGACAAAATTGTGATGTAGACATCCAAACCAATCTTCCGTCAAATGCTTTTTACAAAATTGTCACGTGGACACCCAAACCAATCTTCCATTTCGTTTCTAGAGAGACAACCTGGTAGCTTTTTCCATAGGACCAGCTAGTTCTTTTGTGTGCATTGAAACTATCTTGGGTTTGTAGGTAGGAATGGTTGCCAAAATGAATTTGTTTCAGTCCCCATTTGTACACATTATAAAAAGCAATACTAAATTTGGCCCAAACACAAGGTTGTTATGAGGGGGACTGGATTTAGAATAGCAAGGTTGCTGAGGGTCAGACAAGTGAAGAATTGGCAGGACTTTTTGAACCTCTTATATGTAGTCATTCTATTCCCGGCTTGCTAGTGCATCATGGCAACATCAGTAACTCCAAGGACAATAACTCCGGTGTAGTCACCAGTGGATGGATCCATCTTCTTCTAGTTTCTTAAAAGAAATTTTGTCCCTTTTCTTTCTTTTCCCCCATCTCTCTCTTCTTTCTGGTTCTCTCTCTCCCTTATTTCTTTTTGTCTCTCTCTTTACCTGTCTGTCTCTTTACCTGTCTCTCTGTCTCCCTCTCTCTGCCTCTGTAGGTAATGAACATTATATTCTCAAATGATGCCAAATTTAATAATATTCTTATATGTTCTTATATAGCCAGCTTATTATGAGAATCTTTTAGAGGAACATGTCACCCCCAACTCTGAAATAACTTGGGGAAAGTTTTTTTCAGAGGCATAAAAATATAGAGAAGATAAAACTAAGAGCCTGAAATCAGTAATATGATAATATAGGAAGGGGTTAAATATGTTTGCATGCTTAATTCTTCTGCATACAGGTAGAAAATCATTTTAATGAGCTTGATTGAACCATAAAACAACTATATTATCCTCAAACCTCTTCAACAGGAAGCCTACTGCTATAGTATTCATAAGGTATGGTTGCATTCATTTTTTTTCTTTAGTGTGTTAGGACTTAGAACTGGAAAGAAACTTAGAGGTTATTTAGTTCAAATCCCTTATTTTACAGATAAAGGAGTAGAGTCCCAGAGGGGCTAAAAGTTTCACCTAGGGTCATGCAGGTAATAAGGAGTGGAGCCTAGAACAGAACCCTGGTTCTCTGACTCTTGGTCTGATGTTTTTTCTGCCTCACAAAATAATCATCTTTGGGAGTATAAGTAAATATTGCTCATGTCTACATTGCGTTCTGGATTAGGAAAAGGGGCTAGAGAAATATTGAAGAGGAAGTTTCCTTAGGTAGTGGTAGATAATTCACTCTGGCTGGTGATTGCCCATGTGTGTGTGTGTGTGTGTGTGTGTGTGTGTGTGTGTGTGTGTGAGAGAGAGAGAGAGAGAGAGAGAGAGAGACAGAGACAGAGACAGAGACAGAGAGAGAGAGTATAATTTCTAGGGGAAAAGCACTACAAATACACAAATACACATAATACACACACACACACACACACACAAACACACACTGAGTCCAATATATTTTAGGACTGGGTGGAAGTATTTCAGTGTAGGTAGAAGTAGAGAGTAACACAGGACTGGGAGAAAGGGAAATAAAGACAGGATTAGAATATTGTAATAGCCTCTAAATTGGCCTCCCAGGCTCCAGTCCTTCCCCTTTCCAGTCTATCGTTTATATCTTGTCACTGGACCCAGATGGCTCTGGAGGAGAAAATGAGGCTGGTGTCTTTGCACAGCCCTCCCTCATTTCAATCCGATTCACTTACATGTCATGCAATCACCTCCCTAATGTCATGTTTCTCTTTCAGAACCAAGGACAAACAACAACAACCAACAACGACCATCGTTCATAAAAGAGGCAAATCAATATTGCTAAAGCCCACATGTGACCCTGCCACTCCCACTCAAGAAACCCCACTTATACCTTCTTTTGTCTGGGGCAAAATGCAAACTGCCAAGCTACCAATAATCTCTTGATCAACAAATCTATTGGCTTTTTTCTCAATTCTCATCTTCTCTGGAGCATTTGCCGATATTAGCCACCATTTTCTCCTTGGTATTTTCTTTGCTCTAGGTTATCGTGACACGTCCTCCTGGGTTCTTTTCCTAGAAGTCTTATTACTTCTCATCTTCTTTTGCTGGATCTGTATCCAAGTCAGATATGCTCATTGTGGATTCTCCCAAGGCTTTGTTCTAGATTCCTTTCCCTCATCCCTCTAAATTATTTCTCTTAGTTATCAACTCCCATGGATTCAATTAACATCTCTATGCTGATGATTACCAGATCCACTTCTCCAGCACTAATCTCTCTTCTTACCTCTGGTCTTGCATCTCCATCTTGAACTGGGTGTTCAGGCAACATCTGAAGCTCAACTTACCCAAAACTGAACTCATTGTCTTTCCTTCTAATTCTTCTGAGCTTCCTTATTACTGTCTATGATTACCACCATCCTTCTAGTCACTGAGATGTTGTCACAATCTAGATGTGGTCTTCTACTCCTTACTCTCATCCCTCCCATATCCAGTATTTTGCCAAGTCCTTCTGATTTTACTTTCATAACATCTCTTTTAAAATACCTCACCTTCTTCTCCTCTGGCAGTGGCACTGCTTGGTGCAGGCTCACAAATCCTTGCTCCTGAACTATTTCTTTTCTTTTCTTTTTTGTTTCTTCAACTATTTCAATAGTCTGCTGGCTAATATCCCTGCCTCGAGTGTCTCCCCATTCCAATCCATCCTCAACTCAGCGGGCAAACTAATCTTCCTAAAGAGCGGGTTCAATGAACACCAGTGACTCCCTATCACCTCCAAAATTGAATAGAACATCCTCTGCTTGGCCTTCAAAACCCTATAAAACCCGCCCTTTTCCTACTTTTCCAGTGACCTTACTCACTCTAATATACTTTCATCCAGTGACATTGGCCTGCCTCCCTTCTGTTCTCGAACAAGCCAATGTACATCTTTCATTGCCTGTCTTTCATAACTATAATTCTCTGCCTCATTTGTGTCTTCTAGATTCCCTGGCCACCTTCAAATTTAAATTAAAATCCCATCTTCTACAAAAGACCTTTTCCCAATCCTCTAGTGCCTTCTCTCTGATTATTTCTAATTTATCCTGTGTATTGCTTATTGTACATAAGTATTTGCATGCTTTCCCCTATTAGACTGTGAGTTTCTTGAGAGTATGGACTGTCTTTAGTTGTTTTTTTGTATTCTCAGCACTTATCACATTATCTGGTATATAGTAGGACCTTAATAAGTGTCATTTGATTGACTGACTTCTAAATTTGGCTTAGCCAGTGGATTGAAAGATGAGACCACATGTCTCCTCGGCTCGGTCAAGTCAACAATTGTTCAGGGTCCCAGCAGCTATTTCATCTGTGTTTGACGTCCTGAAAATCCTGGCATGGACTCAAGCTTCTAGATTTCTGGAACTTTTAATTCTTATGTTTTGAAAATGCCAGTATCATGGTCATCCCCCGATCAGGAAGAATAGACCCCATAAAGATAGACACAATAGCATGGCCGTGCATTCAGAGACTATATGGTGGCTGCTAAGGTGGGAAAAAATGGTCTAAGGTCTCTCTCCCCTTCAAGGGCCTGTAGAAATTCATGCTTCCTCTCTGGAACAAAGCCAGGCAGGAAAGAGAAAACACATTGGCTACTTAATATCATTTGAATGATTCTCAGTTTCGGCTCAGCATCCATCAAAAACTCCATTTCTTCGCCACATGATAAAAGGATCAGAAAGAGGACCAGGGCACGTTCTGAATCAGAGAGCAGAGCCCTTCTACTACATCATGCTACTTCAGAAAGCAGGCTCTCCAGTCTCTCCCCCTTGCCTAGAGTATACTATGTGTACTCTGGTCATGATGGAGCCCTGTTGGCCAGGCTCCTGTTATGCATCAAATAGCTTTTCAATTTATTTTTATACGGGAGGAAGTATGGTATATTCAATAGATAAATGGTCTCAAAGCTGGCAAGATATGGCTTAAAGTATTGTCTGACATATATTATCTATGAGACCTTGGGCAAGATATATGTAAACTTGCAATGTCCTAGGCAACCCTCTAAAACTATAGGGCAGGAAGATGGCTCAGTGAATGGAACACTGGGCCTGGAGTTAGGAAAATCTGAGTTCAAATCTGGCCTCAGACATTTCCTGGTTGTGTGACCCTGGGTAAGTCACTTAACCCTGTTTGTCATAGTTTCTTCATCTGCAAAATGAGCTGGAGAAGGAAATGGCAAATCATTCCAGTATCTTTGCCAAGAAAACCCCAAATGCAGTCAGGAAGAGTCAGAGTACACTGAATTTACCCAACAACAACAACCATAAGACTATAAGATGTAGAGAAGAAGCCAATCTGCATTGGCAGAGGGAATTTGCTCACCTGGGCATCCCTTGTAACAATGAAATCACTGGCTTTATCCCGGCGCACTTATCTTCCATTATCTGCGAATACGTTGTTTAGCTCCAATATAATGAAGGCCCTTAAAAGTGGGGACTGTTTTGCTTTCGTCTTTGTAACCCAATCCATAAGATGACACAGAGTAGGTACTTAAATGTCTGTTGAAATAAATAATGAATGAAAAATACTTCTTGAGTAATGACCTCAGATTGTAGAAAATAGGTAACTCAGCTGATGAATACAGGGAAAATTTGGAGCAGAAGGTTCACGGGGTCGTGGATTTGGAAGTAGAAGAGACTTTCTGGTCATCTAGCTCCACTCTCTCAGGAGGAAAACTTAGACCCAGAAAGGAAATGACTTGTTCAAGGTCAAAAAGGTAGTTAGTTCTTGATCTTTTGAATGAGGATTTGCACATAACTCTAAATCAAATATTATTTCCACTCTAATATGGACCTAAAGAGTGATGATGTGAGCTATTTGGGGAGGAAGTGGGAAAAAGGAGACTGGATTGGTGACAGAAAAGGTGCAGTGTGATGGTAATGAAGTAGCAGAGATCCCTGAATCAGTACAGATTCCAGCCATTAAGAGGAAAGGGGGAAGGGCTGGGGTTATCCTAGAGTTCCAAGTTTAAACTTTCTGTTAGTCTCAGGTAGGATTCATTCTTTTCAGGGCCTCAGAGAACAAAAGATTCCTGTGTGCACTTTGCTCCTAAATTTTCATGTGGCTACAGCAAAACTTTGTGAATCAGGTCTGGAAAAGACTTTAAATCCCTTAGGCAATTTCTCTGTTCCTTCTGGTCATCATTCTCTTTTAATGTCCTTGAAAATCGTTAATCTATCCTCCCTGCATCTCTCGATTCTCCAAACTAATTAATCAAAATTCTGACGGGTCTTGTTTCTCAATTCATTCTTCTTACTTTTTGAATGCTCTCCAGGACTCAGGATAGTGTTTTACTTTGGTCCTAACAGACTGAAAGAAAAGTGGAACATGACCTCACAGGTCCTACAGGAACTATTTATGGACCCAGTAACATCGCGCTTTTTTAATAACATTGCAGACTCATGTTTATCATCTGATACGATATGACCCCCTGAAATTGGCAGTGTAGGGATTACAGCATGCCAGGTTGGACGAGCCAAGGTCAGTGGGACACATGTGGGGCCAGGAGAAGAATCTGAACACCTTAAGTGTCCCTCCTCTGGCACCTGAGCAAACAACGTTTGAGAAAGAAGAAAGGAAACAGACAGGGACATGTGGCTGAGGTATTTTATCTTCTCCTGTAAATCTTTTTAATTTCTCCTCAAATTGAATACAACATCCATCCCCTTTCATGGGTGCAGTTTGCTTTTCTGGATCTACAATACCAGGGTGATTTTGTCACTTCGACTCTCTGGGACTGTTTTCTCATCTTTAAAATGAGTAGATTGAACCAGATGGCCTATAAAGGTTTTCTTTTCTAGCTTTAAATCCATGATTCCATCATTTACATTTATTCCCCCTTTCTGGGCCTCATTTTTAGATAAAGGAGGTACAGCATGGTGCTGCATTGGACAGAGCACTGAATGTGGATTCCCAGAGATATAGATTCAAATCCTACCTTTGAACATTCTTACTACTTGGATGACGGTGGCACTGTGATTGAAATTGTTTAGGCCTCAGTTTCCTCATCTGTAAAAAGAGGTGGGTATAGATTCTGAGTTTCTTTTTACCCATTCATCTACAATCCTATGACTAGATGACCTCTCAACTGCCTTCCAGGCCAAATCAATGACCCTGTGATTGTCAGATTCAAGAGAGACAGCGTGAACTACTGGTTGGAGAGTTGTCCTCAAAGTTAGGAAGACATGGGATAAAATTCTGCCTCTGATACATAGTGGTTGAGTAAATCATTTCTCTTCTACATGTTTTAGCCACTCTTCAAGAACAGGAGAGTACCATGCATTGTTCCATGAAGTTTCCTTACCTGACTTTTCCATAGGCTAGTGATATTGCAGGAGGCCAGTCACTGTTTCTATCTCTTATGATTCTAAGTATCTGAAAGATTGCCATAATTAAAGGGATTGCCAAGGGCAGACTGAGAAACAATGAATAGAAGGTGCAAAAGAGGCCACTTACAGCTCTAAGTAAAGATAAGATTCCTAACCATCTCAGTTATTCCTAAGACATAAGGGCTGCTTTGAAAGGTAATGCATTCTGCCCCTCACCCCCTTCCCACCACCAGTAGAGTATTCTGATGTAGTTTGGGTACTAGTTGTCAGTTATGTCTTAAAGGAGATTCCTGTATGGGTCAGGCAAAATGACCTGAGACTCTATGATTTTCTTTTTGGAAAACAAAGCTATGTTCAAAGAAAGCTCCATTCAGGATTGACTCCCTACCCCCCTGCCTGCCACTTTCTGCAAATCTCTCTTCTTCAATTTGGGAAAGGAATTTATTATTTATTTATATTTGATTTATATTACTGTGTGGATAATTGATAATATATTATCATTTATATACAACCTACTATGTGCCAGGCACATATTATTGTATCTATTATTACCCCCATTTTGAAGCTGAGGAAACTAGGCAAACAGGGTTAAGCGACTTGTCCAGGGTCACACAGTAAGGGCCTGGGATTGGATTTGAAAGCAGATCTTCTTGACTCTAGGCCCAGCACTCTATCCGAAGTGCCACCAACTGCCTCCATTTAATTAGCTGAACTATTCACCATTAGACAAAATCAAAGCCCTTACTAACAGTTCCATATAACCTATTCTGTAATCATTTGTCAGAGAACAATATTAGATTAGTGTTATGGCATTTGGTCATTTTACATGGGATCCTAGATTTAGAGCTAGTAGGAAACTTTATTCAATCATTTTCAGTGCTGTCCTGTCTCTTCATGACACCTTTTGAGGTTTGCCATTTCTTTCTCCAGTTCATTGTACAGATGAGCAACTGAGACAAAAAGGATTAAGTGACTTCTCCAGAGTCACACAGCTAGCAAGTGTCTAAGGCTAGATTTGAACTGAGATCCTCCAGATTCCATGGCTGGCACTCTATCTATTGAGCCACTCCGTGGCCCTGGAAGGAATCCTAGAGGTTATCTATTCTGATCACCTCAATTATAAGTTAGTAAACTGAGGGGCAGAGAGGTTAAACCCGGAGTCACAGGAGTATTAAGAGATAGATAGAAATTTTGAAACCACATCATCTGACTCCACACCGTCAAAGAATATTTTCTATGGCGGGGGTGGGGGAGGTGGGGGATGTTTATGGCTTTCACAGCAAAGATGTCGCGTTGCCCTTTTCTAACAAAGTAACAAAACTATAGTCAAGGGACAAAAGAGTTATAACTTTAATAGAGATTTTGACATACCTTAGATAAAACCCAGATTTGATCCTTTTGAATGTTTATAATCTTTATCATAATGTTAGATACATAACAAATACTCAGTACATTCTTGTTTTTTGACTCATTTAAAGTAATTTCCCAGTTCTTGTGTTGCACTCCCTCTGAACCTTCCTTTCCTCCTTCCTCCCACTTTCTCTTCCTTCCTTCCTTTCTTCCTTCCTCCCTTTTTTCCTCTTACCTTTCCTTCCTCACTCCCCTATTTTTGTTCCTTCCTTTTTCTTCCCTCTCTCCCTCCCTCCCTCCTTTTCTCCCTCCCTTTCTTCCTGCTCCCTTCTTCTCTTTTTTCCTTCCTTCCTCCTCCCCTCCCTCCCTCCCTTCCTTCCATAGAGCTACAATACTTAGTGTGGTTTTTAAGCCACAGATCACAGGATCACAAACTGAAAGATGGAAGGGACCTTGACACAATTAATATTTTGCATCTAAATGCAGCTTCTTTAGCTGATCATTTGTCTCAAACAGCTGCTACTCATGTCTATCTCTACGTCACTTGTAGCTCCTTTATTTTTCCACCCTAAGCTTAGCTTGTTTGCTTGCTATTTAAAGTCTGCAGACCTTGCTTAAACCCTCACATTGAGATCTCCCGGTAAGTTTGATTTGAGGTTGGTACTTGAATGCCTATGGTATTCAGATTAATGTTTGGATTTGCCCAGACACATCTGGGGCGAAGGAGAGGACAATCAATTGTAAATACAAGGATCCTGCAAAATAACTTAAAAGTCTTCTAAAGAACTGTGCGCGTAGCTCAAGAGACATTCAATTCCACAATGAATTAGTAAAGCGAATTGCATTGGGTGGCAATAATAAATAAAAGTCCAACTCCACCCCCAACACACACATTCACACTCTTTTATTTTCCTATTGTTATCGGCATAATGTTATCATATTCTCATATTAGAGAAAGAAAAAAAAAACAAACTCTTAACACATAAAGGCCTTGAGCATACTCCCTAGGAGCCTTAAGGTTTCTCCTCCCCTTTCTTCCAAACAACCTAACAGAACAACAAAAAACGTGGCATTTGATTGGCCCAAGAATTCTTACGCTCCAGTTTGTTGAGATGATAGAAAATGGTAATTCTGGTATTCAGAGATGCCATATAGGGGGCCTCTTCGGGGAAGCCATAGCCGAGACGTCAAAATGTGCCTTGTTTGTGCCCCCTCCTGTAGCGCCACACAATGCGGTCCAAGCTCTCTTGGGAAGGAGCCCCACCAAGTTTTTTTTACAGAATCTGGGTTGCGCAGCCCCCCGCCCCTCCAACCGGGTGACTCCCCCGGGGCAATGTAAAATGCAAGTGCGTGTTGGGCGTGCTGGGCACCGTAATCTACAAGGTGTGCCCCTCTGCTTACTGGGCTTTGCCCAGTGATCTAAACAGGAACTTCACCCAAAAAAGATCGTGTGTGTGCGTGTGTGTAAAACCCGACCTTCTCCAGCCTTTTGTCAACATGCCTACTCTAAGATAGGGTATGTACTCACTAGGAGCTCCCTACGTCCTCCCCCCTCCAAAAAAAACCCAAAAAAACAAACAAACAAACAAAAAACAGCCTGGAAAAACGGGCTGCTGCCTGCACAATCTGTAATATTGATGATCAATTGAGCTGTCCAGGCATCAGTAGTACAAGAATGTGTCTGGTTGGCGAAATCGCTTTGTTTGCTTAAGTTCTGAGAGTTCAATGAGGTCATTTTCTCATCTTCCCTGGGTTTTCTGTATTTTCCACCGACCTGCGAGCCTCAAACAACACCCTCTTTCTTCCCATTAGAAATGGAAACACGTCCTCTGCAGGAATTTTCCACTTAATAGCTGCCGCTTTTCTACGAGGGGCCTCAGCACACCACCACTGCAATGCTGTATTTCTTTCCAATGCAGTTTGACATTTTGCAGCCAGCACAAGGAGCTGTATTCACTCATTATGGTTCCCCCAAAGCCCCTCCCCTCTGGTTCTTTCTTTCTTTCTTTTAATAATGCACACATTCGAGCAATTTCTGGAAAAATAGCAAGGGCTTTTAAGCGACGTTTTGTTTAATTAGTTGTTATGTCACTGTCAAAGAATCAGGATCCTTCCGATCACTTTCCCCTCCCTGAAACCCCCTCCTCCCCCCGAAACCCCCGTCAAACCCCCGCCAGTCCCCTGCATTGTGACTTGGTAAACACTTATGCCTGCTGAATATAGTTTCCTGTAATTGTTTGCCTCTGTGAATTATTTCCTTTGCATAATATTTACAAACTATATATCACTGCCTGACACCATGATAAGAGGGGACACAGATTGCTTATAATCGCAGCAGTAAACAAGGAATGGGGAACATCAGCTTTAAAATGTGTTAAATGACCTGTCTGGAAACAGCAGCATTTGCAAATGTTTACAGTTAAAATGCTGCTGGGTCTCCCAAACATAGCAGTCTGAGACCAAAATGAAAACCCAGAGATTCCGTAAGGACCTCTCAAACCATTTGGGGGCCGAGGGGGGAGAAGGGGGAGAGGAATTTGAGAGGTCAAATAAAGGGCACATTCAAAGGAAAACAATGCTGAACCTCTCGAAAGCAAACTGCCGCACATGGAAACACATGTATTTATATAATTTCCTCTCCAAAACTCGGGGAAAAAGTGAGCCCTGTTGTTTATTGTTAGAACAGAGGTCTCCCCTGTCTGCACTGAGTGGTAGAGTCTCAGACAGCAAGGTCCCAGTAGGTCAGACTGGCACATTGAATTGTGTATCAAATGGAACTGGGATTTTGGAGAATGGGGAGGAGGGAGGAAAAGGGGGAATTGTTCAGGCAGGGAGGGTGGGGCCCTGGAAAAAGGGGGGTAGAAAGAGAGAAAGATTGATGATTTGCAGGACACCTAGGGTATTTCTTTCAGGGGGTATTACTTCCACTTTTAGCCAGGAACAAGGGCTGGGAGAAAAAAAATACTGCAGGGGCTGACAGCTTTGTGTTGATCGAAGGGACCCAGCCTTGAATGCCTTGCTTTGCTAGCTATTTATTAGAAAGAGAGGGGTGCTCCTTTGCTATTCTAGAGGGGAGAGAAGGGATTAAAGATCAAATAAAAAGAGACCTGCCTAACTCCTTTGTTGAGAAGGATATTTTTTTTAAGGATGCTGTCCACTACATGACCACCTCATCATTCTCCTACCCCACTCTCCTCACCCCCCACGTACACACACACACACACACACACACACACACGCAAAATAGGAAAAGAAGGGGGAAAAAGAGGCATGTTTGTTTTTATTTTTTTTAAAGCCCCACAAACCCTAACCTTTTCTTTTCCTTGTATGGGAACTTCTCTTTCCTCAGTCTCTGCTGTTTTGAAGATGAACAATTACTCTATAAATTTTATTTATTTATTTTAAAAGTGGTGAAGCCTCCCTTTGGGAAGCTCAGTTGGGAAACTCTCTTTGAGCCTGATTAACCTAGGAAAGAAGTTAACTGCACTGCTGGGATTCTATTAGGCTCATCTGTTCACATGGATAAGAGGGAAAGGTGTTAAAATGCACTTCACTGGTGCAAGTGATCTTAGGTTGTAAAAATGATTACCCCCAAAAGCATCAGGAAGGATTAAGGGGCCACATCTACATTGGGGAAAAGGCATTAAGTGTTTTATTAGCATTAATATAGGTATTGATCTCACAATACACCCATCAGGATTGTAGCAGTCAGGCCAGCATATAAAGTATATGCTCTTAAGTTGGTGAAATGCGATCTTAATACCTAGGGTTAAGATGAAGCTGTCAGACAGCTTGACTGAACTTGAGAAAGCCTGTGTGTATGATGATATCTTCATTTTGGATGAGAGTGAGTTTTTCCTAAATAAGATTACATCAGTCTGAAAACTTCTAGGAACTAATGTCTTGATGGATGAATTCAGAGAATTGCTTTTTAAACTCCAAAATTCAAATGGAAGCAAAACAAAACTTCCCACCCCGAAACAACAACAACGACACGACAATATAAGTACAACATCTGGTATCAGGTTTCTTTCAGGACTGTTAACACTTTTGAGGTTTTGCTTTTTTTTTCTTTTTTCCTTCATGTAAACGAAAGAAGTAAGTCACTTAAGCAAATACTTACGACTCGTATTTTCCCTACCGATATATTTTGGTGAGATAGAGACATTATATCTTCATCCTCGATAACACTTTTCACAAAATCACAGAAAGTTAGACTTGAAAGAGATCTTAGAAGGGTCATAGCTAGTAATTTTTATGACCTGGACAAGGTTCTTGAAAACACCTCATCAAATCAACATTTTAGGACAAATCAAGTTGGAAGTGGGGAATGGAGAAGAGAAAGCCTGTGGGACACTGCCCAGTGAGGGGAGATACAGAGACTCTGAAGCACCCAAAGCCTGCTGCCTAGTAAGAAGCTGACAAAGTGGGCCTGGGCTAAGGAAGAGCTTACCTAGAGTGTGTAGCCTCTTTTGGTTGACTGGTTGGTGGGGTGGTGAGGGGAGTGGTGGGAGAGGAAAAGAGCTCCTCCATTGGGTTTCTTCCTGTTCCATATAATTATTCTTGCTAGTAGGTGCCAAGTTATTTCTATGCTGCTGAAGGTATGGAACTTCCTCTAAATTTGGGCACCTGGGCAAAGTCCCAGCTCTCCCACCTTAGATGCTACTTTAGAGCTTAATGAGTATCTGTCTACTCTATTTTACATGACAAAAGGTTAAGTAACTTGTCCTCATAAACTAACACATATGACAACTAAAAGTTGGCTAGAGTCAGTGTTATAATCTGTGTATGTGGTGTGTGTGTGTGTGTGTGTGTGTGTGTGTGTGTGTGTGTGTTTGATGGGAGAAGAGAACAAACAACATTATTTACTGAGTATAATTGCAACTGGAGAGAAGTCTCAAACCATCCTACAGAGAATCTAGTCACCATGGCATGGCCTGCTGTTCTCAAGCCCATAATCCCTGGGGTAGGCATAGGTTGTAGTATTAGTGGGAAGATAGGCAACAAGAAAAGGGCACCATGGCCATAGAACTTTGGGAGTGGGCACTTGAGGGCCAATGAGGGAGTGAAAATAGTTGTACCACACACTACAAGACAATGTAGGATCATTGTGGAGAGGAAGAACACCCTCTTTATCTGTGCTAGCACCCTGGAGTAACTGTCAGGTTCCTCACCTTAGTTATGACTTTTTCAAAATCTTCTGATTCCAAGTCTAGCTCTTTCATACTCACTCACTCTCTCTCTCTCTCTCTCTCTCTCTCTCTCTCTCTCTCTCTCTCTCTCTCTCTGTCTTTTTCTCTCTCTCTGTCCTATCACATTTATGTTATAGTTTCTATTTACTATGAAAATTCCCATGTAGTTTCAGATTACTACTTAGTAAGAAAAAGAAAATTCCTATATTTCATATTCTACCTGACAGATTAAAAACTTGCACTATGAGTTTTTATTACTTGTAAGACTTATCTATAGTAAAAAAAAAACCCAATCACTTAAAATATTATGTGGTTTAGTGATAGGAATTTGAATTCTATTTCCTCTTAACTTGTCTAAGTACAGTGTGTTCTTCCCTAAGGCTTCCACAATGGAAAACATTTTCAAGAAAATATCTTATGTGAAAAGAGGATAAAACTATCTATTAGATGAAAGGCATAAAGGAATCCTTTCTGAATGTTTTTTGAAAGTATAGAGGCATTTCAAACGAGGCTTATTCTAGTAGAACTCCATGGGTCCAGGTTTATACAGCTGAGCAAAACAAGATGTGTTGTCTAAACATCTAGTCTTCCAGTTTCCCTGGAAAGTCATCTTGATGGTTGTCTCATTTGGACTTGTGTTTTCAGGCCTCTCTTATACAGCTAATCCAGACAGGATTTGGACCTGTATGATTACCAAGAATGGTTTAAATAAAGCTGTTATTAAATTGTAAGCTCTTTGAGCATAGAGAACTTTTTTACCTTTCTTTGTATCCCTGCTGCTTAGCATATGGCTTGACACTTAATAGGTGCTTCATAAGGGTATATTGCATTCACTTGATCTAGTTGACCGCAGGTAGATTATTAAGGTCTGAAAATTGTTTGCAGTTTTGAAGGATTACTTAACTGAAATGTGAAAAATTGAAGTGTTGTGAAGAATTAAGCAGAGCAAAGGGAGGAGAATATTTTATAGTCACATTTGATTCGATTCAATAGACATTTATCAAGTGATCACTGTCTACATATACGTCACTGGGGATAAGAAGTCAAAAAAGAAATAACAAAAAGAACTGCTTTTAAGGAATTTACATTTTTGTCTTTTGATTTTTATGTTTACTGAAAAATATATTCTACAACATTTATTTGTGTAAAATGTAACTTTTTTCTTTTATTTAGTATTTTATTTTTCCCCAGTTACATGTAGAAAACAATTTTTAGCATTCATTTTTAAAATTTTGAGCTACAAATTCTCTCCCTTCCTCCCTCCCCACCCCTCCTCAATGAGAAGGCAAGCAGTTTGATATAGGTTGTACGTGTGTAGTCATGCAACACATTTCCATAATATTCATGTTGTGAAAGAAAAAATAACCCCCCCCCAAAAACCCTCAAGAAAAATAAAGTATAAAAAAGTATGCAACATCATCAGTTCTTTCTCTGTAAGTCCTTCAGAGTTGTCTTGGATCATTGTATTTCTAAGAATAGCTAAGTCAAAATGTTAATTTTTTAAAGGAAAGTATAGTTGTGAAAATACATTTATTTATCAACGATTGATTAGAAATTTAAGTTAGAATGTCATAAACAACTCTAAATCAGTCAGGCAAGTAATAGGTATAGGATCATAGATATAAAACTGGACAGAAACTCGGAGGCCATCTACTTTGGCTACCTCATTTTATAGCTGAAGCGTCAGAGGTCTAGAATGGTTAAACAAATTGCCCAGAGTCACAGAGATTGTAAAAGTCAGAGGCAAGACTTTAGGATCACTGAGTCCAGCCTCAGTGTCATCTTTCAATTGTGCCCAGCCAGTGGCCACTTGCATCTCTTGTTACCCCTCCTCTGGCCATTTCTCAAGGAACTCAAAAGGCTTTGCTTTAGCTTCCTCCATATTCAAAAGCCTCTGAACACCAACCAGTTCTAAGAACCTTCTACATGCTTTCGGTAGCAAAGGAGACACAGCCCTGCCAAACTCAAGGTCAGATCAATAACAAGAGATGACATTGATAGAGTGTTTTACTGGTTATAAAACACTTCTAACTTAGCTCATTTGATCTTCGTAACAACCCTGCAAGGTAGGTCAGGGAAGATGCTTTCGGGGCCTGGTTAGGTGAGCTAGCTGAATGTGAGATTTAAAGGCATAGTATTCTCAGAATACATTTAGACTCTATGAAAAATAAATATATGTCCAAAATGAAATATAAAAAGTCATGTTATATACGACACTACTGTCTATATTGGTTTTAGTAGTAGCTCTCAGGGAACTTACAGCGGCCCTCAATTGTGATGATTTTCCTCGTTTACAAAGAAAAAAGTACCCATGCTTATGTATGTGTCTGTGTATGTGTGTGTGCATCCACACATGCATACATATATGTATGTACATACATATGCATGTATATGTGTAGTTACACTGGAAAAGTATATAACAGATCATTTATTTATATAAAATAATATTAATTTTGTGAAACCTATGCTGTGCATTGGATACACACACACATATATATGTGTGTATTATGTATTGCTTATTATACTGCATATTGTCTGTTATATTATACATGTTTTACATTGTATATTGTATATCTATCTATATCACATGTCTATACATAGGCATATTATGTGTATTCATATGCATCTATATGTGTATCCGTATACATATACAGCTAGGTGACACAATAGATAGATCACTTGTCCTGGAGGCAGGAAGACTCATCTTCCTGAGCTTAAATCTGGTCTCAGACACTTACTAGCTGTGTGACCCTGGGCCAGTCACTTAACCCTGTTTGCTTTAGTTTTACTCATCTGTGAAATGATCTGGAGGAGGAAATGGCAAACCGCTCTAGTATCTTTGCCAAGAAAACCCCAAATTGGGTCATGAAGAGTCAGACACAAATGAAAATGAATGAACAACAGCATATATCAGTGTGTATATAGGTATGCAGATAGATAAAGAGATATATAGACATATCTCTATATCTTTCTATCTATATGTAGATATGTATGTATACCACTAAGAATGGTGTTTTAAGTTCCTTCATAACATGTCCCCCTTGCTGTCTTTTCAGTCATCCTATCACTTTTCTCCCTTCCATGTATTCTTGGATCCAGCGACACTGGGCTCCTTGGTATTCATTGTATGACCCATATCTCCTGACTCTGTTTTCACTAGCTTACAGTTCTCTCTCTCTCTTCATCCATGCCTCATGGATTCTCTGACTTTTTTTAAGTCTCAACTAAAATCCTGCCATCTGCAGAAAAGCCTCGTCCTACCCCTCTTACTGTTAGTTCCTTCCCTGTAAGATTATTTCTGATTTATTTTGTCATTATCATACTTGTACATAGCTGTTTGCAAGTTGTTTTCCCCATTAGACTGTGAGTGCCTTCAGAACAGAGACTTCATGTTTCTTTTTCCCATTGTATAGCTTAGTGCTTGGTATATAGTAGATGCTTAATAAGTGTTTGTCTCCTTGTTGACTACATTCAGCACTTACACTGGCTAAAAATGGCCTGCTGAGAGTACACTCCTTTTTGTCCATATGGTCTCTAACTATACATTATTATCTCACCATTAGCAACAGTAAAAGCTGTATTATTGTGAAGTACCTTGTTTTTAGGCTGTAATGCTTTTTGCAATGTATATTTTAGTTAAATGTCAATTTTGACACTACTTTCTTGAGCAGCTGCCTGGGAGTTAAGTCAGGGTTAGTGTCTTTATTTCACAGCAGCCGTGTTGATAGATCCATCCATCTATGTGCTTATATATCACTTATCTGTGGGTCAGCGGGTCATTTGTTGCTTCCTATAAAATGTCATTTCTGGTAGAATTAATAGATTTTTTCCACATTAGGGTCAACTTCCATTTGCCCTTTATCCTGTCAAAATAAATCTGGACTCAATGAATGGACAGATATAATATGAATATTACTTGCAGGTTCAATCAGCTATCAAAAGCTAGAATACATTTTAGACCCGTTCAAATACATGTAGATATCTTTGCACAACATGAAGGGTATTCTAGTCCTGTTGGAAAAGTGAACATATATGCTAATACTCCATCATTCTCTCATTTTCTACTGCTAATCTCTAAATACATCAATAATTGTTGAGTATTTGAAAAGAGGCTGTATAGATCAAAAGAGTAAAAATGAGTGATGCATGCACCAAGAATCATGAACTTAAGAATCTCACATTTGGAAGGAACTGTGGTGGTCATCTTATCTAACTGTTAAATGAACAAATATATTCTTTAAACATCCTTAGTAAGTCGTCAGTCAACCAACAGTTGACATTTCCCGTTGATAGAAAAACTATCACTTTATAGGTTAGCCCATTCTATTTTTTGATGGCAGTAACAGGAAATTATCTCTACCTAAATCAACTCAAAATCTCCTTCCTTTTTACTTTGAGTTATTGTTTCTGGTTCTGGTTCCCAGGCAAAGAAAAGTAAGTTGAAACCCTCTTACATGTGATAGACATTCAAAGGCTTGATGAAACCTTTCAAGTCCTACCACACTTCCCTCCTCCAACCATTCTCATTTCCAGGCTGAACATCTTCAGTTACATCGAGATCTTTAGCCTGCTATAGATAGGCCAGATTTTGTTAATATCATTATTAAAATGTGGCACCAAAAACGAATGCCATATGATCATTGTGTTCTGAACATGGTAGGAATGAGTGCACTCATTCTGAACCCTTATTTGATCTGTGATAGAGGCACAATTTCATTAAGGTGGGTACTCTTTGCCGTAGTGAAGTTAACAATCTATCTTCTGTTCATTCTTTTAGACTCTAGTCCATGTCCTCCAGGAAATCTTCCATAGACGTTCCAACCAATTTGGAGGTCTTCCTCGAGATGTCTTGGTGTTGGATGCATACCATTATAGCACATGGACTTACCATTTATTAACAATCTATTTTCCTACATAACCAACCCAACTACTCCATATGCTTTAAACATTTGCCTGTGGAACCACATTAGTCTCCTGAACTGGCTTCCTATTTTATTTCTGATACAACTAGTTTCTATTTGTGACATTGCAATTTCATTTTTGACAACTTTTCATTGTCCTTGGGCCAATTGACCTTATAGAATGTGAACCTAGGCATGGAAGATAATTTTCTAGCTTACTTTAGTGATAATTTCATCCTTCGATAGGTAGAAGAACCAAAGAAGAAAAATGGTATTCTATACCAGATTTTCCACAATAAAGAGAAAGGAGTTGCTAATGTAGAAATCATAGAGACTCGGAGAGATGTGGAAGATAGCAGGACAATTTAGATTTGGTCAAAAGAAGAAAAGAAACAGTGTTATGGAGAGGATATTTAAAAATATTCCAATGAAAGATAGATAGAGTTCTACAGGGGTGGGCACACTACAGCCCAAGGGGCAAATCTGCATGCTGAACAAGATTTGGCCAAATTTGATACTTGACCTAGAAGAAGAATCACCTCCCATATTACAGAAAGAACTGGAAGATATCACTGCTTTCATATATCCAGTGATTTTTGAAAGATAAAAGAGAATGAGAGAGGTGCCATGGGATTGAAAAAATACTATTTTCAAAAGAAAAAGAAGAATCTGCAAACTATAAGCCAGAAAACTTGTTTTCACCACCTGAAAACATTCTAGAATTTATTATTAAAGGGATGCTCAATGACATCTAGAAAATGAACCAATTATCTCAAAGAACCAACTTTATCAAAATGCGCCACGCCAGACTAAGCCCATTTCTTTTTTTTTAAACAGAGTTATACACTTAGTATACTAGAGTAATTCTATACATATAGTTTTCCTATATGTGAGGAAAATGTTTGATATACTCTCCCATGCTGCTTGTATATAATGAAAAGAGAAATGTAGAGTCACAATAATACCATTGGAATAGGTTACATGGCAGAAGCCAAACAGTAGTCTATGTCAACTTGGAAAGAATCATTCAGGAATCTATCTTGGGTCTATATGCTGTTTAATATTTCTGTCGGTTATATAAATAAAGAGAAGTTATGCATACTAAATTTGCAGACAACACAAAGAGAGATAGCTAATATGTTAAAGAAGAGTCTGTATCCAAAATGAGCTCAAAACAATTAGTTCATTTTTAGTATGAGGAAATTTTATGGGGTTAAATAAAAAATATTATATTGGAGTTTAAAAAATCAACTAGAAGATGGGGTTGAGTGGATCATGATATATAGGAATTTATCGAAAAAATATCAGAAGGTTTTGTTGGCCTACAACCTTGATATGCATAAAGTATATTGTGCTATCCAAAAAAAATTATCTTAGACTGAAGTGTTTTGTGTCCAGAGTGAGACATTTGATATCCCTGTTATACCCATCTTTGGTCAGATCATGCTGGAGTGTTGTGTTCAGTTCTAGGAACCACATTTTATTAAGAACATTGATCACATGGGGAGCATTCAGAGGAGAGTAGTGAGGATAGCAAAGGTCCTTGAGATCATGTCAGATGAAGATTAGTTGTAGGAAATAAGAGTGTTTAAACTGGAGAAGAGAAGGCTTAGCTAGGGCACAACAGCTGTCTTCACAGGTTGTAAGGATTTTTGTGAAGAAGCAGGATTCAACTTGTTCTACTTGGCAATAGGCAGCAGAATTCTAAGCATTACTGTGTAGTTACGAAAAAGGAAGCCCTAGGCCTATCCAGACTACAAATGGGCTACTGCAAAAGAGAGTGGATTCCCTTTTATTAGAGGTCTTCAAATAAAAACCGTATTGGAAAAGAATTGAAAATTGAAGGAATGCCTATCAATTGAGGAATGGTTGGACAAGTTGTCATACATGAACATAATGGAATACTATTGTTCTATAAGAAATGCCAAGGAGGCAGATTTCAGAAAACCCTAGAAATACTTAACATGAACTAACGCAAGGTGAAGTGAGCAGAACCAGGAGAACATTGAACACAGTAACAGCAACATTGTGTGATGATCAAACATGATTGACTTAGCTCTTCTCATCAATACAGTAATCCAAGCCAATTCCAAAAGATTCATGTTGGAAAATGCTATCTACATGCAGAGAACAAACCAATGGAGTCTGAATGCAGATTGAAAAATACAATTTTCACTTTATTTTTGTAGTTTTTTTTCCTCTTGTTCTGTTTCCTCTTTTACAACATGACTAATATGGAAATGTTTTACATGATTGCACATATATAACCTATATCAAATTGCTTACCATCACAGGGAGGGAGGAAGGGAGGGAGAAAATTTGGAACTCAAAATTTCATAAAAATGAATTGTCTTTACATACAATTGGAAAAATGCTATTTAAAAGAAAAAAAAAAATAAATTCCACAACACTAAAAAAAACCCAAAACAAATGACTAGTTGGTAGGGGCATTACAAAGGGCATTTGAATCCAGGTATAGATTGAATTAGGTGGCCTCTGAGTTCCCTTCTATATCTGAGATTCTATGGTCCTATAATCATGAAGATACACTGAGAGTTATGGAGCGCATGTGGTAAATGCTTAGGGCATTTATCTAGTAATATAGATGTGAGGTTATGATAACTTGGATTAGGCTGGTGGCAGTGGGAATAGAAAAATACCTAAGGGACAAATCATCATAATGTTAAGTAACTTCTATGTATTGTTCAAGGTTTGCAAGCAGAGGCATTATATACATTATCTCATTTGGTCCTCAAGGAAACCCTATGAAGTAGGTCTTATTATTATCCCCATTTTACAGATTAGGAAACTAAAGTTGAAAAAGATCAAATGACTTCCCCAAAGTTTTACATTTAATAAATGCCTGAAACAGGATTCAAATTCTAGTCTTCCTGACTCCAATTTAATACTTGATTCACTGAATAAAGAATGCCCCTATAGGAAGATGAAGTTTTCTAAAGACTTCCCCCAGCTAGCCATTATTTTAGTCTTCTATAGACCCATGATTCCATCAGCTCAGATACTCCCTATACAGACATATAGTATAGCATCAACAGCTCCCTAATTTGTGATTTTTACACTTCTCCTTCTCTAGATTCCTCATAGAGGATGTAACCAACATGGTAAAGGTCTTCCTCTGGTCCTTTTTAACAATTTGTGGAGTCTTCCACTAAAGTCCTACTCTGCCGCTTAATCATGAATTGCAGGCAAACCTGGGTTGAAATCTATGAAGGCAGAGCTCTAGTTCTGATAGGCTATACCTGCTAAGTCTTGTGATCAGCTATCTATGTATGCTTTTTAGCCATGTATTAGCCTTGTTAAACACAAAGGAGCTCATAGCCATGTTGGGCACAGGGGGGTGGATTTTTCACACCCAACGATGCAAGAAAAAAAGCCATCTATTAAAGAAAAGAGAGCCATCCATTAAAGAAAATGTTGGATCACTGCCTTTTCTGGTAGAGTCTTTATCCATGCTTCCAGAAGCACAGACCTTTAAAGTGCCATGGAACTCAGCTGTCCCTTTGTTATTCCTTAGTCTTGTTACAGTACTAATTCAACTCCTTTTCTGGTATTACATGTCTTTGGTGATGTTTTTGACTCATAGTATTTATAAGTGTAAGGAAATTCAATGATCATCTACTCCAATACTCCCATATTATGGATGAGGAAACTGAAGTCCAGAGAAGTTGAGTTATTTCCAGAAACAGCAGAGGTGAGATTTAACACTAGATTTTCTGACTCCATTTTCAGTGACTTTTTTTTTCCAGTATAGCACACTGTTCCCCTAAAACACCTTTACCCAACATATAGATAGAGGCCGGAGAGTAGATATACAGATTGTCAAGATAAACCTCCAATCTTGCTTTTAAACAAACTTTTAAAGATAGTTAATCTCTGAAGCACCACTATGTGGTGTTGCCCAGGTTGCGTGGTGAGATCCAGATTTCATAGCAGCCACAGTAAGTTTAAATTAAATCCTCTACTCATCATCTTCTCCTATCAGAATCTAATTGTATACTCTCAATGGTCTAGTCATAAGACAAGCCATCATAGTTAACAGTAATGGTTGGTGAATTAGGTGTAGGTGTAATTAGGTATAATTTGATTATGGTCCAGAATGATGAAGCAATACAAGACCTTATATATGTGACAAAGCTATAATTTCCTACCATTTTTTGTTTGATAGTATAGGGGGCCATGAAAGAAAAAGCAAAAAAGTTGGCCAGCTCTTTTGTGGTGATTCTTTTTTAGAAACTCCTTTAGGGCTCTGGTGCTTAGGCATTAAGCAAATCTGATTAGCCAGAACTGTTGTTGTTGGACCAGGATAATAGCACAGTCATATTGTTGATGTGGCTGAAATATTTCTACAGTGACTGTTAAATATACTCTCAAACTGTAGGCCCTGAGGTGTGAGCACTGTGAAAATTTTAAAATGTTCTAAACATGCTGGTTATTCAGAGAGAATAGGAACATTAGTGATCAAGGCAACTGAGGAAAGGCTGATGTAACTCCCTGAGCCTTGCTGGTTTCTCACAGAAGGATATCTTTGGTCCTGATGGCAACAGGCCATATGAAATGGAGGGTCTCACTAAGATATAAAAACACTTCCATGATTAATTTTATTCCCTTTCATATTCTGGGTACAAATTCCACATTTGGACTATTGTTCAAATAGAGATAGCCCCTTGGGCAATTGTCATTAAATGGTCATTAATGGAAATATCTCACCATGTGACTTAAGGATTTTTCCAACCTTGCTAGGTGCTATATGTCTTAGAGACTTTAACTCTATTCTCATATCTACTCCATTGCTTTCTAAAGATCTAAATTTCTCTCGTTCCACTGCCTTTGTGATTTTTTTTCTTTTTGCAACTGGATACTGGAATATTTTGCATCTTACAAATGGGACATAGGGAGAGAGCCTCAAAAATGCAATCACAACTTTAACAATTCTCTTTTAGAGATACCATAGAGGACCATCATAAACAGTAGTAGCAATAATAGTGTTCACTGTCGGGTAAATGTCAGAGGCTTTCAGCTCAACTCACTCTCTGGACTTTTCCACTTCCTTACCTGTCACTTTCTCAGAATGGAGAGAGCTTGTCCTTGAGTTTCAGTCCCTCATTGATGAATCTCTAGCCCAGACCACCATTTCAGGAGGTACTCTGGCCATGCTAACTTCATTCCCAGCTTGACTCACACCCTGTACATTTACATATCCTAGACTACTTTCTTGACCCCAAAGCTCATCTTCTCTAACTCCCTCTGCTTTCGAACTCCCTTCTCAGTGTTATTTTCATCCATTAAAGTGATAGATTCTTAAAGATGGAAGCTATCTTGTTTGCTAGTAATTAGCATAATGTCTGGCACATAGTAAGTGCTTAACAAATGTTTATCTATCTGTCTGTCTGTCTATCTATCTCTAGGTCTCCCTCTATCTATCTATATGTGACTTTATAAAACATGCTAAATCAGGCAGACACAAAAGTGATGCCTTCATTCCCCCTCTTCTCAATATCATGATTCCTAGCGGCATCAACATCATAAGCAGGAAGAAATAGGACTGGATCTTGTCTATAACCCTTATTAGATCACATGACCCTGGGCCAGTCACTCAAAATCCAGTTTGCTTCCAGCAACTCACTAAGCCTTATCTAGTGAGTCAAAGACCTTTGGAACCTGTGTTAGTATATCAGATCTTTCCTAAAATTCATAAATTGCATCCTAATCATATTCTCATTCCATAATAATAACTTATCCTATTTTTAATTGAACATTTTCATAAGCCATCAGAGACATGCAAAATTACACTGAATTTTTAATATCTTCCCCAGTGTCTTCAGAACAACTGGAGAAACTTATGGTTTTTAGTATGAAATAAAAACTCCATTTACTAGACTAGATTTCATATCAGACAGTTCTTTGGTGAGCAATCCTTTGAAAATAAACTCATTTAGACCAAGGAACAGAATGAGAGGATAAGATGCTATATTCCTTATATCAATGGACAACCTAAGCTACCTTGGAGATTGGCCTTATACTGCCTTCATATATCCCCATGTAAATGCTTCACAGAGTTACAGCAAAGACAAGCATTTAGGTCTTCTGAACTCGGGTCTGATATCATTATTGTTCCAATATTACTTGATTCCATTTTGCATAAAAGCACCAAACAAGTTATATAAAATCCAACTGGGGCACTTTTAAGTCAAGACAACAGGTCATTTAATCATTTCTAATCATTTAGATCTCTCCTAGATTCCTTTATAAGATAATCTTTCTTTTACTCCTCCCCCACCCCAACTGTCATCTTGCCTCTCCAGAAATGAGGATCAGGATTTCACACCAGCATTCACATCGTATCCCTAAGACTTTTTTATATTACGTTGAAGTAAGGTACAGAGAGGTCTTCATCAGAGTTTCCTTAACACATGATTTTTTAAAACTTAAATGCCAAGGTATTAATTTACAGTAAGAATTTTAGCTTCCAAGTAGACAGTGTATTTGTGTTGGCAGCTCACTGTATTCTCTTTCCAGCAGAGATGCTTACTTAAGAAACCAATGTAAAATGAGGTTGTTTGGTAAATATAGAACTGAAGAAATGGTAAAAAGATTGCAGCAAAGTGCCAGTGAACAATGTCATATAAGCAATAGCTAAAGGAACCAGGGATGGAGAGGAAAAGATATCCTAGGGCTATGCTTGATGCGAAGGACTGGTATATGGGAGAATTTACATAGACTTCCTGTGTAGCTTGAAAAAAACTGGGGTCAAGCTGTGGAAGTCATGGGGAGGCTGATATTTTGTTTAAATAACATAATTTTCTAACACTTTAAGATAGCCATAAATCATATAGGTTACATTATGAGGAAGTAAGATTTTCATCACTAGATGTTTTTGTCTAGATAACGGATCGGGAAGTGGTCAGGAAGTTAGATAAGTCTGGAGGTTATACTTGCTCTAGATGGGAAGTTGGATGAGATGAGGAGATCCAAGCATTTGGATGTCCATAAAGCCATCCAGAGAATAATTTTCATCACTCTTCTCTACTAAAGGGATATACTTGCAAGTAGACTAGTTTGTCATGCATTCCAGTTATGATATAATTTTCTCTGATAATTACTAGAGATGCATTTGGTATTGGTAATATTGGTAAAGACACACTGACATATTTTTTTTCCTCTGCAAACCTTTTCTAGAATTTGTTAGGATCACCACACTTCAGTTTATAGTTCTCATTACTAAATGTTCCTTATATTTCAGCATACTTTAATGATGAGTTACCATTTCAAAGTTTGCAGATATTTTTATTGATTATATTTCCTCCAAGTTGCTCTTTGTAACATATAGAGGCAAATTGATCTCATTAGGATAAAAACTGTGTTTCCAAATCATATTATAGGAAAGACTACTTCTGAGAGAAGCTTCCAGTAGAAAGTCATTTGTATCCATCATATTCAGATTTTTACCCACATCAATTCGATTCACTCAATATGCATCAGCCTGGAAGAGTGGACAGGAAGCTGGCTTCAAAAACAAGAATATTGGGGCAGCTAGGTGGCACACTGAGTGGAGCACCGGCCCTGGAGTCAGGAGGACCCGAGTTCAAATCTGGCCTCAGACACTTGACACATATGTGACTTTGGGCAAGTCACTTAACCCCAATTGCCCTGCCAAAAAAAAAAAAACCAAAAAAAAACCCCAAAAAACAAAAAAACAAGAATATTGAGATTCAAGTCTTGTCCAATACATAATGGTTCTCTGAAAATCATTTAACCTCTTGGTGCTCTAGGCAACTCTCTAAGATTATAAATTACAGGGAAAATGCCAACCTACCTTAGTAAAGGGAGTTTCCTTATTCCAGAGTTGTATATACTAAAGAAATCATAAATGTAGTCCTTATCATTTATCCAAAGCCACTTCTCTATAAGGAATTGTGCTAAGCACCAGGGATACAAAAATAAATACAGAACCTTTGTCTGGGGTGTATATCTTCTACCACAGAGGGAAGCATTTGTGGGGGATTTCCATTGATTTCAAGGTCCATCTCAACTTGGGTATGATAGCCACTATCCTCTGATTGCATTAAAAACAAATCTCAATCCAGCTGCTTTCTCTTTTTCCCTTGATAGATCCATTCCCCGATATAGATAGATAATTACATTTAGATGCATATTACATATTTATTTCCTAATAGTATATACCAGCTTTCACTTTTTTTTTTTTAAAGCCAGTGTGGCTCCAGTTATCCACTATGGGATTCAAGTGTTCTGGATAGAAATAAATTTCCACACTGCTGAGGTTTAACCCTTTAACCACCCAAGTGTAGCCTTTCATTTCTTTTTGAATGGACTGTTTTAATGGCCTCTTAATTTGTCTCCTTGATTCTTCTATTTTTTCCTTTCCAAACAACCTTTTTAAGGCATAGATCTGACCTTGTCATGCATGATTCTACTTAAAAAGTCATAATTTCCTCCCTGTTGCTTTTATGACAGACTTATAAACTCTTCACCTTCTTAATAATATGGTTCCAGCCAGTCTAATATTTCCCCTAAATGGGCTTATTTGCCGCTCCTTAAATATGGCATTGCATGCCCCCCATCCAAGACTTTGCACCAGCTACCAGCTCCTCTCCATGCCTGGAATATATTTTCTCTTTTTCTATATTCTTTAGAATACCTAGCTTCCTTCAAGTGTTGCTGACCTACTTCCTACTCTGTGAAGCCTTTCTAATATTCCCCTTTGTTGGTGTTCTGCCCTCCTCAAGTTATCTTATCTTTATTTATCCATTGATACTATGGCATCACTCCTTAGAAGGTGATCTCCCTGAGGGCAGAGTTTCTACTCCTTTTTCTGCTGTTGTTTCTTCATTTTTAGTCTTTGCAACCTGAGGCTTAGTACAGTGCCTTTATCATAATAAAGATATCAAAAATATATCTTGAGTTGAAAATATTTTCAGTTTAACCATTTGGGCAAAATATTTTTCTTAGGCTATGCCCTGCTTCCCATTATCTATATATAACAAAAGTACATATCATATAATGTAAAATATATATAATGTAATTTAACTTTTTCTCATTGATGCAGGGTCATCAAATGAACACCTATTATTATATTTGCTTCAATCTAACAGTGCTCTCAGAAATCATTGAGGACTCTTGGGTTGGGTTCCTCTGACATCCCATTGCAGCATGGACATTACCCTGGGGTTTTTAGGGCAATACCATAAAGAGTCCAAACTCTAGGAGGTCTTGCCAAGCTCTAAAAGCTTACCCAGTGACAGATTTTATGTCTGCCATCCTAAAACCAAGTTCCAAGTTTTGAGAGGCTAATTATCAAATTGACCATATGGTCATGAATATTTTGGCCACAGCAATTCTCAAAGACTGTATACGAAGTCGTAGAGGGATTGCAATCTGTACTGTACATGAAAAAGTATCCACATTAAGGAAAACATGAAATGCCAGATCCTTGAAGCAAAGTGATGGATTTATTTCACTCTCTACTGAATTCCCCCAGGAGCATTATTCAATTTAAGGTCTTATTTATCCTGTTACTTTATTTTCAGATGCTTATTTTTTTTTTTACTCATGAGAGACACTCTTATTTTGAAATAAGTATAGTAACATTGGTGTGAGTGGATATAGACATGATAAAACATTTAAAATTACACCATAGCCCATATTTTACACAAATAAATCTAGAATCAGAAGATGCTATCCACAGATTCCATATTAAATTGAATTATATAATTTTTATGATCCCCATGAGTTTCATTATCATTTATAGGATGACTTCTAAACCAATATATTTAGCCCTAATATCTCTCATGAACCTCTAATCCACAGCTCTATTTGTTTCTCATGAAGACCTTCAAACATCCCTCCTCTAAGATTCCTTATTTCTATTAAGGGTATCGCCATCTTTGTAGTCACCTAAATTTGGAAGGTTAGAGATTTTTTTCCCACTTTCATTTATTTTAGTTTGTAAAATAAAACAAATATTTCTATAACACAGTAGAATAAAAAAGATGATTGTACATGAAACTGCAAATCTATTATTTACAGCTTGTAATACTTTAAATGTATAATAAAGTGATCATGTAAATTTCTTTTTTCCCTTTTTTCTTCCCTTCCCACATCTTTGATTTTTCCTTCTTCCTTCTTGCCTCTCCCCTGTCTTTATCTGAATCCTGTCGTTCTGTCTTTTCAACATCTCTTCCATCCAACCCCTTCTTTTTACCTTTATGGTTAATATCTTTGTTTGGGTTCTCATCCCATCTCACCTGGATTACTGTAATAAAGCCTTTAATGGTCTCTGCTCTTCTATTCATTCTTCATGTAGTTGACAAAATAATTATCCTGAGGCTCAGGTCAGACAGTCAGTCAGTAAACATTTACTGTGCCTACTCCGTGCCAGGCACTGTGCTCAGTGCTGGGAAAATAAAGGCAAAAGACAACCCCCTGTTATCAAGGTCTAATAGGGTTGACAACACAAAAAGGAAACTGAGAAATTGGGGGAGGGGAACAGAAGAAGGGAGGGACGGCTTGGTGTGGGAGCCTGATGAAGTTCTGCAGTCAAGTGGGAAATTTTGAAATATCTGCCCTGGATCCCCTCCTTAAATAGAGAATCTTGGAAGATGTCTCCAGCATCCACTGTCTATTCCCTCTAATCAGAGTGAGGAAAGGGTACTCAAGCTGCAGGGGTTAGGAGGAGGTATGACTTTCAGGGCTGATGGCATCTTTCAGGAAGATGGGTTTATAGAAATCGTGATGCAATTAAGGTGAGCAGCTGAGTAGGAAATAATCATGTCACTATGCTGGTCTAAAACCTTCAGGATCTCCTACCACCTGGGTGATAAAATGCTAACTCTTCTTATCATTTACATCCATGCACAATATGATTCTTACCTGTATGTTTAGTCTTATTTAACAATGCTATTTTGTATATTGTATGTTTCAAACCACTTGTACTACAAACTTTTCCCAGAATATGACATCTTCTCTTCTGCATTCACAGACATCCTTCCTTCAAGTCTGTTTTAAGTCTACAGCTAATCTTCCACATCACAGAGGTTTGGAGCATGGTCTCCCTCCACAATCTGGAAAATCTGTGTGAAATTTTTGACCGTCCGTGCTTTGTGCTGAAGAAGTCTGAATTTTTTCTTTTTTCTAAATTTTATGTTGTTTACAGTATATTATTGTAAAATTTAGGTTGATATTTTAGTCCTATCCATGTATTTTATGCATTTATGAGTTTTCAAACTTTTTTTCCATGTCTGCTGGCCTTTGTGTGTCATCTGCAACTTCTGCTAAACTCTCCAAAATTCCCATTTAATTTCTTATGCCCATGCACGATATGTTGAAACTTTGATAGGGAAAGTCCCAATGTAGAAGAGATAACTGTACTCTTTCTCACTTTTTTTCTTTGAGAATCTTTACCTTCCTTTTTGATTCACCTAAGGTATCACCTTTCCACAAAAACAAACAAAAAAAAACAAATGAAAAAAAACATTTATGATGGGATAGTTGTCAGTTTTATCTCTTTCCTCAAATATACCACTGATATAATTAGTGACATATTCTCTCTATTGACCCCTCAGGGACTATCTATATTTTATTACATTTACATATGTTGATGTTACGTTCCCCCAGTAAGATGACAGGGAGCTTTAGCCAATCCATGTTATAAAATCAGGTTGATAGAAAAGAATGCCAATTTTGTCTCTCATGAAAAAAGAGGGATTTAGTTAGATTAGTTAGAAGTAATTATGCATCTGAGCGTGTCATCATTAAAGCCCATTACAGAACTTGTTTTCCTAGACTCCTTAACATCTGGCAAGTCTGGGAGCTTCCTGGAGGTCTTGGAGATGTGGACAGCTCCCTAAGATTGAGGGTGAATGTTTATTTTATTTAAGGTTGGAAGAAGCATTAAGGAACACACTGAACAGTTAGCCTTTATATAGCACATTAATATTTGCAAAGCACTTTACAATTATTTTTTCCTCAAAACAACCTTTGGAGGTAGGTGCTATTATTACCCCAATTGTATAGATGAGGAAACTGAGGCAAACTGAACTTAAAGGACTTGACCAAAACCGTAAACCAGTAAGAGCCTGAGTCTAGATTTGAACTCATGGTTTTCTGATTCCAGGTCCACTGCTCTATTCACATTGCCATTTACCTCTGATGGCTTAAGATAATCTAGGAGGCATGTACCCAGTGCTTGTATTTCTTTAGATCTTGATCTAAACTGTAGCACTCATAAATGTTACACTAATACCAATAATATGTTATTTTGTTACCATAAAATAGTATTACTTTTTTTTCTTTCTTGTGTGTATATTTAGGCATTAATTACTAGTACAATAGACTAAACACATATAGTTGTGTGTGTGTATTTATGCCTATACCCTATGCACACAAGGTATCCCAAAATTTTTGGTATAGTTTTGATATTTAATAGTATGCTTTTCCTCCAATTATGATATATGCATTTAGTATAAATATATGTGTACACACATTTATTTGTATATATATATATGCATATATATATATGTCACGATTTTCTGGGGAAATGTGGTTTATGTATCTATATCTATGTCTATATCTATATCTATACGTATAGAAAAGGCACAGTTGGCTGAGAAAGCATGTTCTTTCATGTGTGTATATGTGTGTGTGTTTGTAGAAAAAACACAATTGGTTGAGAAAAAAGAAAAAAAAATACTAGGTTCTGTGTTTATTATCCATTTTATTTGGAGGATACCTGTTCAAAAACATAATCAAGGTAACATTCTACCTGGTGGGAGCTTACCTTAATTACAGGGCAAAGGACAGGCCTACCTAAATAGAAACAAAAGTTGTTCAGTTGTGTCCAGCTCTTCATGACTCCATTTGGGGTTTTCTTGGCACAAATACTGGAGTAGTTTGCCATTTCCTTGTTCTTCTCATTTTACAGATGAGGAAACTGAGGCAAACAAAGTGAAGTGACTTGCCCAGGGTCACACAGCTAGTAAGTGTTTGAGGCTAGATCTGAACTCAGGAAAATGAATCTTTCTGACTTCAGGCCTGGTACTCTATCCACTGTACCACCCAGTTGCCCCAGAGAAACAAAGGTATGTTAGAGCAATTACTTTCTCAATATCCAGTCTCTAAAGGGATAGCAAACAGCACTATGTCCTGTACAGAGCGGATATACTACAAATAAAACTGAAAAGTTGCATATTAGTCAAATGATTTAAAATCTATTAGGAGAATTTGTCATTTAAAAAAACAGTGTGCCTCTTGTCACCGCCAACATCCATCCTGGCACTAATAGAATAGGCCATGTAGGAATGTCCCACAGTTGGAGAATATGTGAGTTTACTTGTTTGGGGCAGGAACCAGCAGCAGAAAAGACAAGGAAGTATATGCATATGGGCATTTGGCATCAGGGCAATCCAGCCATAGGTGGCAGGCAGATGTTTTGGAAAGCAGTCAGCACAGATCATGGGAGTTTGGCAGCAGGCAAAAGATGGGGCAAGTCAAGCATGAAGACAGTCAACATCACGGGGAATCTCACAGCACGTAGTGAGCGTCCTGTCCCATCTGGCCTGTCTAAGGAGTGTAGCCCAAGGGGCTCTTGGAGCCTGGAAGCCAGGTGGATATCCCCCAGGAGAAGAGGAGATGCTCAGGGCCAGAATGTCAGAAAGTAGATAAACAATGTCTCAAGGTGGGGGCTGGGAGTTGGGGGGACAGCAAGTTTGAATATGTAGACTTTGTTGTAGGTCATATGCCAGGTGCATTAATGGCATGGGGCTGAATCACATGGAAACAAGCTACGTTCAAAGGAGCTGAGACAAAAACAGAGGCCAAGCCAGAAACAATAAGTAATTACCAGGAAAATAAGCAGATTCAAGATCAAAGTCCAAGTCTGGAACACAGGCAAGCAAAGGGGTGATTTCTTGGGTGGGGGGAGCCCAACTCAGGGAGGGAGGTGAAGATAATGGAACCTCATTACAGACAGCCAGGAAACTGAGGATCCAGCCATGGAACTTGGGGGTCAGGGGCAGGCCTTTACAGATCATCGTAGGACTAGGGGAACAAGATTATCTAAGTTACTCATCACAGAGAAACTAAGGATTGAAGAATGGGCACATATGGGGGTAGGGATGGGGACAAGACCAGCACTGAGTTATCAAAACTGGAGTCTCACATGGCTATTTGATGTGTGAGACCTAGAACACAGAATCATAGAAACTCAGAGCCATAAGGCGCTTCAGGAGTCTTCTAGATGTCTTGTTCATTCATAAGCAGAAATAATCTCTACGTTATCTCCAATAAATTGTTATCTCAGCTGTTTGAAAACCATTATGGATTGGTGCTGCACCATCAACCAAAGTAGACCATTCCACTTTGAGATGGGTTTAATTATTTGAAGGGTTTTCTTAATGTTAAGCTGAAACTTACTCTAAAACTATATATCATTCCACCTTCTGTGGCCAAACAGATGACAGCCCTTCAAACACTAGAAGGTATTGTCTTTTCTGCCATGAGTCTTTTTCAAGATAAAAATCCCAAATTTCTTCAATGTTCCTCCTATGATGTGATTTACATTACACTCACCATCCAGTCAGTTCAACCTTTACTGGATATATCCTAACTTCTCAACTTTACTACTAAGGATAAGGCATCCATTGGTAGAATGAAAGTGCTATTACATTATGAGTTCTATTTTTGTTTATGACCTGGTGCCTAAAAACTGTGCTCTGCAAACATTAAGTGATTAATAAATGTTTGTTGAAATTGTTGACCTTCAAATTGTGTTATAAGCCTGACTGTTTAGATAGTAATATAATTATTTGTTGTTCAGTCATTTCAGTTGTATCTGACTCTTCAAGACCCCATTTGGAGTTTTCTTGGAAAAGATGCTAGAGTGGTTTGTTATTTTCTTCTCCATCTCATTTTACAGATGAAAAACTGAGATGAACACAGTCATGTGATTTGTCTAGCATCACACAACTCTAAGTATCTGAGACCAGATTTGAACTCAGAAAAATGAATCTTCCTGGCTCCGGGTCCAGTATTTTATAATTATTACTAAGACCAAGTTACTTTTTAACTGCTTGGAATGAGGAGGCATAACAATTTGTTCCACCTTCATTAGAATCCTTCTAAAGTCTTGGGAAATGGGACACCCAAAAGCCCTCAAAATCTGCATGAAGGGGTGGTTTTCTGGTTTTAAAATGGCAGAATCTCAACTCAAAACTGCCCTATCATTTGAAAGAGGGAAAGTAAAATCTCTCCTAGCCCTTGCAATTGACCTAGACCTTGAAATTCAGAAGAAAATCAGAAGATCAGAAGAAGTAGCAGGCATGGAGACCTTCCTAGACTGGAAATCCTAGGCAGGACTTAAAGATGTCAATTTTCTGAGGCCTCTGCTTTGGGAACTCTCTCTCTCTCTCTCTTCCTGGACCATCATATTAGCAGAGAATGGGTTTGCTTTTTACTTCTGTGCCTGTTTCTTGGTGGATATTAGTAGATTTTGACTCTCTTCTGCTGGCTGCGTGGGAGACCTCGTCCCTACCCCAAGCCTGGGGCAAGTAGTGAGTGCCTGGTAATTCTTTACTTCTATTTTTTTTTGGGGGGGGGGATACTCGTGCATTTTGTACCACTTTATAGCATTAACTTAGAAAAGTATTATTCTTTTATTTTAAACTAACCTAAAAATTTTCTGGAACTTCCATATGGTTGTTGGTCTTTATTAAATAACTCTCTCTAGAGGAAATGTAGGCATACATTTAGTTGAAGGGTACATGTAGAGTGGGAATCAATAGTATGGTAGATTTAACAGTGAACTATTAAGGCTATTAAGGTCTGGGGTCTGAACGCCCCTTCCAGGTAGGATCCTATAATCCAAAGGGTACATCTAGGCTATTGCTAGGGACATGAGTAAGTCTGAAAGTAAGGTTTAAATAGTCATAGCTAGATAGGGGCAAAAAACTTGGTAGCTCATTGAAGTTCATTCTGCAAAATAAATAAGCAAATGAAGAACCACTCCTAAATGTCTTTATGTTGAGGGATATTTTCGTAGATGAGCTTTTTTCTCAATGTGGGAAACTTTTCACTTCTTCAAAAGATATAGTATATTAGTGATATTAGTGGTTCTTCCTCTGAGTCAGATCGTCAATTCTATAAATTCCAGAGGATGGTTTCAAGAGTTGCTATAACCAAAAAGAAATTCTTCACCCCATCTGGGAGCCAAATTTCACATGTGATGAGTCAGAAAAAGGCTCCTGAAAGATAGTACTCATTCATATTCATTTCTGTGGAGCTTCCCTTAGATAAATTGTAACCAAGTAATTGGAGTTCCCTTGAAGGAAACTAGAAGGATTAACGCCTGAAATAGGATCATATTTCCTATGGCTTTTAGTGTTCAACTGCCCTGACCCTTCAGAGACCCTCATACAGACCTTTGTTTCCTCATTATCTTATATGCTTTATTTAGTATTAGAATTAATTGTTCATATTCTTGCCACATAGGAGCTCTGAGACCTGACTCCATCCAGCACCATTATATACCAGTTCTTCTTGTTGACCCGCATCACCAGACACAATGGTTCCCAGAGTTAGACTGTCCCTTCCTTCCTACAACCATTCCAGGCTTTCCCTTTACCACCATCACTCAGCAGCCATTCCTCATCTGAAGTTCACATTATCAACATTTTCTATTCAATCCAAATTATGATGGTTGTTGTTGTACACCAGCTCCCAGGCCATTCTTTCTCCTTCATCGTGGAATTCAATACCTGGCACCCCATCTTCCTCTCTTCTCTACCTCCTACCCATATATTAGAGACATCAACAGCCATGTTAGTGTTCCTGCAAACTCCTTTAGTTGTCAATTATTCATTCTCCTTGAATTCTTTTCTTCAAGAAACTTGTTCTTTCATCCTATCTCAGCTACACATGGGACTAGTCACAAAGTGGACCTCACCATTACTTGTGAGCGCTCTACTTCCCTGATTAACAACTCTGACATTCTTCATTCTGATCATAATAGATCACTCCCTCTAAACCAAATATTCACCCTCTTTGACACCTCCAATCAGGGATGGGCTAAATCCAGTCTATACTGGCTTGTGAATTTTCAGAGTGGGTTGGTGAACATTCATCTCACAACCCCTGCCTCCAATCCCTTCACTCCTCAGTACTTCCTTAGTCCAATAATCCCTTCACTTCCATCCTATCCAATCATAACCTGGTAATTAATACATTGTAATTGTAATTGCAACCTTGTAATTAATATATTGCTCTATCTTCTACTCATGAATGCCTTGCTTCTTTCTCCCTTCCGCCCTGATCTTCCCTTGGCAAACATCGGTTTTAGATTACACCAGCTGTGTAACCCTGGGCAAGTTGTTTCACTGCTACTCAGTTTCCTTAATTATGAAATGGGGATAATAAATGGCACTTACCAACCAGGATTTTCATGAGGATCAAATAAAAGAAATATTTGTAAAGTACAGTACAGTAAAATAGTAGGCACTTATTCTATGCTTGTTGCCTCTCTCTGGTGTTTATCCATTTCCATTTTTGGTGAAAAGATTAGGGAATCTGACATCCTGGCATGCCAATGTCTGGGTTTCATAGTCATCTCGAAACCAACACTAAGAGGAGCAAGGAGTGACCTTTGTAAGGGACCTTTGGGACCCAGTCCAGTAGTAGCTGAGATGAGGACTCGTCTAGCAGTACTGCCATTTATTGGACTTGAAGTCAGGTGGACAAATGTTGTGTAAGAATTTGGCTGGCCCAGTTGACAGAACGCTAGTTCTGAGGTCTGGAAGGCTCATCTTCCTGAGTTCAAATCTGGCCTCAGGCACTTACTAGCTATGTAAAATGAGCTGGAGAAGGAAACGGTAAACCACTCCAGCATCTTTGCCAAGAAAACCCCAAATAAGGTCATGATGAAAAGTCAGACATGACTAAAATGACTGAACAACATCATCAACAAAGCGTGCTTAGCTCATGCTCCTTAGAAACCCAGGTGAGATAGGAGAACTTGTGTCCCCAGGGCATTAGGAAGACATTTTTGTGCTTTTATGATTGCTCTATCTTTGAAGTAAATATCCTTTTGTAAAGGCTAATTTGTGTTAGACAGTTAAATGGATTTGGGCACTGGAAACTGGCACCTAATGGGGGGAGTGGAGTGGCTAGGACGTGGCGAGTGGGTGCTTGAGCTGATAGAAAAGAGAAACATCCCCAAATCCCTCAAGGTACCCTAGAATAGTAGCAGCTTAGCTCTGGAAAAGTAAGCTAGGACATTCTCTAAGCATTGTTCTACACTGTGCTTGATGATCTCCCTCGATGACCTCCTCGGTTCTCATGGGTTTAATTATATTCTCTCTACAGATGGCACCCAGATCTATATGTCTATCCCCAGTGTTCCAACTATCAGTATCACTTTTAAATCATCAGTTGCCTTTTAGATATTTTCAACTGGATGTCTCAGATATTTCGAATGTAACATGTCCAAAACAGAACTCATTATCTTTCCCTCTAAACTTGCTGTCTCTGAAACTTCCCTATTTTTCACAAAGGCTGTACCACTTTTCCAGGTCTATAATCTTGTAGTTATCCTCAATTTTTCTCTCTTACTTCATACACACAGTTGATCAGTTACCAAATCTTGCCATTTCCACCCCATAATATCTTTTATATCCAATCCTTTTTCTCTACTCAAATAGCTACCACCTCCATTTAATATGTGTATATATTTGTGCATCTATAAACATCCTTATGTGCATGTATGTGCATGCAAGTGCATATATGCGTGCGTGTGTGTGCATGTGTGCCTGTATGCGTGCGTGTGTGCGTGCATGCGTGCGTGTGTGTGTGTAGCAGCTGGTTCAGTGCATAGGGTGCTGAGCCTAATGTCAGGAAGACTTTGCTTTCTGAGTTCAAATCTGGCCTCAGACACTAGCTGGGTGATCTTGGGCAAATCATTTAACCCTATTTGCCTCAGTTTCCTCATCTGTAAAATGACGTGGAGAAGGAAATTGCAAACTATTCCAATATCTGTGCTTAGAAATCCACAAATGTCAAAAAGAATTGGACATAACTGAAAAATGACCAAACAATAATTATATATCTCTGTAAATTTATATCCGTATGTCTATATCTATGTAATATGTATGTATGTATGTACATGAATTGATTTATATCCCTGAAGAGTTTCTGATTTGAAACATTAGGTGTATTGACAGAATCTTTCCATTTATACCTCAAGGAAGCCCATGTTCAATTAATCAGATTGATATCATTTAAGTATCAGTGAGAAAGGAAGTGCATATTGATATTTATATTTTTAAAAATTGTGATCTATACCTAAGATAAACTCAACTCTTTTCAGCAATAAATTGATTCAAGACAATGCCAAAAGACTCATGATGGAAAATGGTATTCACATCTAGAGAAAGAACTGATGGAGTCTAAATGCAGATAGAAGCATACCATTTTTACTTTATTTTTTCATGGTTTTTTTGTTCTATTTCTCTTTATACAATATGAGTAATATGGAAATATGTTTTACATGATAGCACATATATAACCTATATAAAATTGCTTATCCTCTTAGGGATGAGGGAGGGGAAGGAGGAAAGGTGAAAATTTGCGACTCAAAATTTTATCAAAAAAATGAATGTTAAAAATTGTCTTTACATGTAATTAGAAAAAATAAAATAATATTTAAAAGAAAAAAGTGTTATACTTTTTTAAAAAATTGTGATCTAAATTTTCTGGCCTCTGTTACAAAGTTTAATTTGAAGCCTATACTTAGGTGCCTTAACTAAGAGCTCTGTATTTGTAGAAACAATCATACTTGACTAGAAAGTAGCGATATTTTCTTTATTTCAGTTAATCATACTGATGGGAAGACTACCACTCTTCATCTAGTGGTAACAAATCAGAATTGCAGGCAAATGACAGGAGAAGTTTTGAAAGAGGCTTGGAAAACTCAACCTATGAAGATATGTGAAACAATCAGGATCTTAAGATAACACAAAGGACACTCAGAAGTTGAGCTGCTTTTGTACAAAAAAAAATCCAAGGTTCCTTTTGTACCAGGTTTCTATGGGTCAGTGACTTGGAACTGTTAGTCTGCCACCTTCTTCCTTGATGCAGTGACAAGAGTCACTCCTATTCTTTGACTTTTGTTTTTATATCTTTCCACTTCCCTAGACACATTTGTCAGTGTAGCACTTCTCTTCAGTCTGTGACCTTTCTTCACATTTGAATGTACAGGGTGTCCCAAAAATCTTAGTGCAGTTTAAGCTTTAATAGTTTTAAATGTTATCTAAATTTTATAATGTATTTTTAAAAATTAACTATTGAAAATATAATCATAGCCTTTGTAAAAGTTATGCACGTGACCGTTGTTTACTGTGTGTGCAAATTTCCAAATATATTTGAAAAAGAGAGTGAGGGAGGAAGAGGAGGAGGAGGAGGGAAGAAGGAAGGAAGGAGGGAGAGGAAGGAAGGAAGGAAAGAAGGAAGGAAAGAAGAATTAGATGGATAATAACATACAGAGGTCAGAATCTAATGGCCACTTTTTCAAACATTCAAAAAGGAAAATGTGTGAACTAAGTTTAATTAGATGTTATAAACACTCACGACTTCCAAGTTATGCAGAATAAAACTTTCAAAATATAGAGACCTAGAAAAAGAAATCAAAACTATGTGGGAATCGGCTACAATACAAAACAGACCTGTTTGCTGCTGTAGTTGCATTGAGGATGCTTTCTGCGAATCTAAAAAAAAGTGACCTTACATTCCAGAACTTTTATTCAGTTATAAAAAGCAATAATTTTTCTAGCTATGCTATACTACCCCATACATTAAATATAAAAGAACAATCAAGATACAACTTGCACCAGGGTCATTTCTACCTGGCTTCCACTGAAGACAAGGTGAAAAAAAAATAATAATAGTTGCTACAGCATTTATCTATTTGCAAAACGCTTTCCACTTGTTATATCATCTGATACTCACAAAAACCCTGTGACGCAGTAGGTTTTTTGATACCAATTTTAGTGGTGAAGAAACTGAGGGTCAGAGTGGTTAAGTGAGTTGACCAGAGTCACACAGGTATTAAGAATCTGAGATCAGGGGTCAAACCAGATCTTTATGACTCCAAGTCCAGCACTTTCTCTATTGTGCCATCCTGCTAATAGAAAATTCTATAAGCTCATGGAAAAAAAAAAAGCTAAGTTTCTCTAAGGCATGTCATGAGAGTGAAGGGAGAACAAGAGTTAAAATATCACATATTTCTATATCTCTTCCTGAGACTATCTGAAGAACCCTTCGCCCCTTCAGAATCATATTTCCTGCCAAAATGTCTGTGTTCCTGGTTTTGTAAGTGCCACTGCTAATTGAAACCACATAGTAATGCAGATCAGAAATAAGGCAGCCAGGCATCCCTGCTGAAAATCTACCCAGCAGGACAACCCCTTTGTTCTCCTCAAAATGAACGAATTCAAGGAAGGCAGAGTCTCTAGATAATTATTCATGAATATATATGCTATTCCCTCTGCTCCTTTCTCTCCTCCCTTTCTCCCTTCACTATAATTTTCTTGGTAGAAAAATAAAAGAACTCTAATAGTCTTGTAAACTGCATAATTGGGTTTAATATGCAGACATGCCATTTCTAGGTGTACAAGGTTTCTGCTTTAACAGAAGTTACACATGGGGCATTTTGAGATCACCTGTGGATAGACTGGTTAATTAACAGACTTAGACCCCTATTTGATTCCCTTTAAACCAGAGTAATTGAAATCAGGGTAATCACCATTGCTGTATACAGTAATTTAACCCCCTTTCAAGGTTATTTTAACAATTATGTTCTTGGCTGAGCATGTTAGTAAATGCTGTTGTTATTTCCTGTACTCCTTGGCTTTCTTGATCCTATGCCCCCTGGCATGCCTTTCTACATGTGTTTAGTTTAAGAAGCTAGAAATGACTTGTGTCCTTTTGTTGTCTCTTGCTGTAATCTATAAACATACCAAGGTTGGCCGGGTGGTATTCACAAACAGGGTAAGAACTGAGGCCAAAGTGATCAGGCCACCACCTTTCTAAAGAAGAATGGGAAAAGAAATAAATGCAAATAAATAAAACACAAAATAAGGGAGAGGAGAATAGATGAGAAGACCTCCTGAGGTCCCTTTAAATCTCTGATACTATGAAAACCTGGAACAATCACTCGTAGGAGAGTAAATGCAGAATTTTTGTTGATATGAAAGTGAATAAGAATGCATCCAATTTCACCAAATGGAGAGAAATTACTACTGCCATCTACTGCTGGAAAGAGTGACCCGAAATAACTTTGAAAAGCAGTTGAATTCTTAGTACCGCCTACTGTGAAATGTTAAAACTCAAAAGTCAGTGCTGTCTTGTAAACATGTCATGAGGACACTGAGAGAAGCAAATGGCAGTTAGGCTTTTTCATTGAGTTCTTGATCATAGCTGAATTATTATCAAATCATAATAATTAACCTTTATGTAGCCCTCATTATGTGCCGGGAGCTGTGCTAAATGCTTTAAAATTATCATCTCATCTGATCCTTACAACAACTCTGGGAATAAGTGCGATATTGTCTGTCTTTTACAGATGAGGAAACTGAGGGAAACAGAAATTAAAGGACTTGCCCAGGGTCATTTAACTAGCATGTCTCTGAGGCCAAATTTGAACTCAGGTCTATCTGACTCCAGGCCCAGAGTTCTGTCCTACTAGACAGATTGCAAATTTCCCCCATTTAGCTCACAGTTTAAATGTGAACTCATATGAAGGTTTCTTTCAGTACTCTAGCACTCCGGCAAAGACTTGGTGATGCATCTCTGTGTTCACAGAATCACAATCTCTCTCTCTCTCTCTCTCTCTCTCTCTCTCTCTCTCTCTCTCTCTCTTTTTTTTTTCTTTCTCTCTTTCTCCCCTCCCTATTTCTCTCCTGTCCCTATCTCTCTCCCCTTCAGTCTTCTCTCTGCCGCCCTTTCCCTCCTTCCCTCCCCTTTCTCTTTTTTCTTTTTATATATGTACACACATATATGTATGTGTATATAATTTATATTGACATGTATATCTATTTCTATCTCTTCCTATCTGTCTCTATATTTCTATAGATATTTCAAGCAACAAGTTCAGATCTTTGCTCAGTGCTGTACCTTTAGGTGCATAGCTCATTCTTTTTCTCCCAATTTTTCTCCACATCTTCCTTTCACCTTCAACTATCCCCTACTCCCAAGAACAGTACACTAACCACTTGGGTATTTGAAAGAAAATAAGAAGAAGAAGCAGGAGGAGGAGGAGAGGGGGAGGGGGAGGAGGAAGAAGAAAAGGAGGAAGAAAGGGAGGATGAGGCATTTACATAGTGATTTAAGGTTTTCAGAGTGCTTTAAGCATATTGTTACATAATCCTTACAACAACCCTGTGAGATAAGTGCTATTGTTATGTCCATTTTACATATGAGGAAAATCTGAAGCTAAAAGATATTAAGTGACTTGTTTAGGATTACATAGCTAGAGTAATCTATGCAGGATTTTAACCCAGGTATTCCTAATTCCAAATCCAGCTCTTTATTCACCAAGTACTATATGGCAATATATCAAGGAAATGGTGGATGGAGATACAATAACAGATAATATTAACTTAATAGCTTGTGGATTTTATTTTTTAATTTAAAAAACCCTATTTAAAGTTTTATTTTCTTTGCTCCATCAAGGGTACTAGAGAATTTTAGGAGAAGGGTGAGATGTAACCGACTTGTATTTTAAGTAGTGAAGGCTAGAGTAGTTAGTGAGAAGAAGGAGGAGGAGGAGGGAGAAGAAAAAAAGGAGAGAAAGAAGAAGAGAGGAAGGAGAGGAAGGAAAAGAAAGGAAGAGAAAGAAAGGAAGGAAAAAAGAAAGTGATAACTTGCTCCTAAGGAGAAGAATGACTCACTAGAATGTATTGGAAGGACAAAAAAGAGTTGGAAGAATCAATTTGACTGTCCACCTAGACATAACCCCCTCCTCCATATTTCATGGGACATTGTTATTGCATATTACAGCATTAGGGATAGGGATGGGGACTGGGCCATTGATGTCAGTGAAACAGGAAATTCCCCCTACCAACATGTTTCCTGAACTGCAATTAATAAATCTTAGAATGTTTTCTAAGAGAGGTGAGTTTAATTGACTTGACCAGGGTACATAGCCAGTATGTGTCAGATGTCAGACTTAAATCTAGGTCCTCCTGAGTTCAAGGCCAGCTCTCTATCCACTATACCATATTGCCTCTCATTACAATATTGAAGATTTGTATTTGCAAAAGTACCACTATGAAAATAATTGTGTTTTATGCACCAACGGTTGCTGCTGAAAACAAAAGAATAGAGAAATTTTATGAAGAGCTTAATAGAACTCATCAAAAAAATCAACATATACTATAATATTTAGTGACATTAGTGCAAAGGTAAGAAAAAGGGAGAAACACAATGAAGAGCCATAGTTCAAGAAGAAGGAATGAGAGAGGTCAGAGGCTTGCAGGTTACACAGAAGCCTCACATCTCTACACAGTGTTGTATATGATGAGCGTTTTTTTTTTTTGAAAAAAGAATTGATAGATGATTATGGTGAGCACTAAATAACACCATCATAAAAATTAAATAAGTTATATTTTTGGAGTCAGGGAATGATTGGTTATTTATTGGGACATTATCCCTGAGAAAGCTAAGATCATTAGACCTAATATTAGGATAATTTTTTAAAAAGAAAAATAACATTCACAAATTATGCGGCATTAAATCAATTGTGATTTAGTCCTGAATTGTCAAAACAAGCAATTGAAAAAAATGGTGAATGGACAACAGAAATGACATCAGCTCTGACTATTATTATTTCATGCAGAAGTTTAAAGCAAATTAATCAACCAAGAAATTTAAATAGCCTAGAATGCTACTTAGTCAGTGGAGATACACATAGTGGATATTTACAGGATATGGGATAAATCCAATAAGAAACTCTGAAGAAAAACAGGAGGAAATATGTCATCAAGGAAGAGTATGATAGGAAGAGAAGATGGGCTGCTTACATGGCAAGAACAAAGAAAATATCACCTGGACAGTCCAAGTTCTCCACTAGTACCTGGGTGATGAGGAATACCTATGGTGAACATTTAGGAAAAAAATAGATGAGAATTACAAAAGATGCTCAGATGTCATTGGAAGGAATTCCCAAATCAATGAAAACACAGATCAATTTGAATACTTTATCAGTAGATGAGGCAAGTTCTCCAATATATTTTATTGCGTACAATCTTTGTTCATATACTTTGACCACTTATGTATTGGGTAATATTTATCAGTTATATAAACTTGTAGAAAACATATATATATATATACACATATATATATACACATATATATATTCATACACACGTATATGTATATATGTATATAGGAGTGTGACATAGAAAAAGTGCTGGGCTTATATCAAATAAGCCAATGTTTAAATCTAACTTTTGATGCTAGTTGTAGAAGCCTAGGTAAGTCACTTCTGGAGACTCAATTTCCTCCATTGTATAATGGTATTTTCTCTCCATTTGGTAACTGTTAGGTTCAAAAGAGACAAAATCTTAAAGCACTATATTCATTTGGGTAGTTGTTGTTAGTTATTTTTAGTGCAAAGATTTGTTTTCCCGCTATATACCACTTTATGAGGAGGAATTGTTTCATTCCTTGTATTTGTAACCTTGACAACTAAGACCGTGTGATAGGTACATGGTGATTGAATCAATGACTGACAGTTTCACTACTTGTTTTAGCTGAATTGACTTTTGCCATTTCTTATTGCTTTGTTTGAGATCATTGCTACTTATCTTAATCCTTTGGAGTTATGTGAAACAGTAAATTATACACCAGCTTCTCATTTTCACTGTTCTTGTGCTTTTGTTTCCTAAATTATTTTTGAATGCAGCAAATTATTGTTTTTGCTTATCCATTTTAAAATTTTCTTTTGTTTTGCATAAGTAGTTTAATCTATTTAAATTTAAGGTCTTTGGATATTTTTTCCCTCCATTTCTTATTTTTTTTTTACTGGTTTTCTCTCTTCTTTTAATATTGGCACTTGGTTCATGCACATAAAGTTGGGAACACTAATTTTATCACAGTCTCTTTCCCTATGTTCTTCTATTTTCTTAGTCTTTGAAATTTTAATTATTTTTCTCTGGAATTTCCAACCAACCTTTCCCAGCTGAGGTAAGAATATAGTTCAGAACCTTCCCTTTTGTGTTTATTGTGTATTTTCTCTTTTTAGAGCTTCTTGTAGAAGTCTAAAAGTTTCCTTCTTTCCTATTCATCTGTTAGTTCAAATCATCTACACTTTTCTTTTTATTACTTTAGATGTGTTTCTGTTGTTTTGTTGTGTTTTTTCTCTTTGATGAGTCTCGCTTTCTGAAAATTTAATTCATGAAGGTATCAGTGTAGCATGATGGTATTTATTTATTTATCAATGACCTGGTCTTACTCCTTACTCTTATCTTCCTACTTGTGTAGCATAAGGATAATGCAGCCTAGCTCTGGCCTTATCTTCCAGCATTTCTTCTGAATTTCTGCTTTTTCCTGTTGCCTCTTTCTTGAGCTCCAGTCCTACATCACCAAATGCTTTTCAATGTATAGAAACGGATGCTTCAATGGCATATCAAACCTAAAATGTCCAAAAAAAGAACTCATCATTGGTTCCCAAAATCTTCTTCTCTTACTATCGACTAATGCTACTTCCCCTCTTACTTTCCCCAGTTCCCCAATTCACAATCTTGGGAAGAGAATATAAAGGAAAGGAAGAAAAGGGAAGGGAAGGAAAGAGGAAGGAAGGGAAAGATGGGAAAATCCTATAGTAATTCAATAGGCATGGTCTGAACATGTCACCCTTCCCATCTACCCAAGCAAACAAAATTTTCAAAATGAATAGAATTAAAATTGATTCTAGGCTGGATTCAATGTATATCTACATCAACAAAAAGGATAATATTTTGTGGATATTTATTTTTTATAAGTAGCACCAACAAAATCACCCTTGGTGTCATCCCAGATTCTTCAATCCAAATGCCTCCAAATAGCCAGTCCTTTGCCAAATATGGTTATTTCCCCCCTCCCAACATCTCTTGTCTATACTCCTTTTTCTACTTATGTGGCCACCTCCCTAGTTCAGAAGCTAGACCATTATAATAATCTTCTACTTGGTATCCCTGCCTCATGTTTCTCCTCATTCCAGTCCATTTACCATCCAGGTGCCAGAGTGATTTTCCTAAAGTGTAGGTCTGCCCATGTCATAACTGTTACTCATTAAACTCTAGGATACCTATTTTCTCCAGGAGCAAATCTAAACATACCTGTTTATCATTTCAATCTCCTCAGTGCCTGGTCTCTTCTACCTTTCAAAACTATTATGCTTTGTTTCCCTCTATATACACGGTAATCCAGCCATACTTTCTTCCTTGATGTTCCTTGGAAACAACAAACCATTTTTTGCCTCCATGTCTTTGCATTAGCTGTCTCCCATGCCCTCACTTCTCACATTCACCTCTAGACCCTGATCAAATTCTACCTTCTACGTTAGGCATGTCCTCATCTCCCCTGCTGAGGGGTTTTTCCCATCTGACAACCTTCCATACACTCTCTGGATATATAGAAAAGCAGTGAGCCATATTTGAGAATACGTATAGTCTGGAGTCAGGAATCCCTGGGTTTAGGTGTTGCCACAGATAATTATTAGCTACATTATCTTTACTTAATTCACTTAATTTCTCTTGGCCTTGGTTTCTTAATCAGTAAAATGGGGGGAAAATAGCTTCAGCTCTTACCTCCTGTGGTCATTGAGGGGAACAGATAAAGTGATATATGGAAAACATTTGAAAAACCTTAAAGGAAATGTCTTCAAATACAGGGTTTCCAGAAGCCTTAGTGCAGTGTTAAGCTATTAAAGAGTTAAACTTAACTAAGACTTTTGGGACATCTTGCACATGTTTTTATTATTGTATATCCATAGCATTCCCTTGATTTAACAGTCTAATAACACAAAAAGTGAGGTTGTGGAGGGTATGATTTATTCTTAATAAACATGTACTTGCTGGTTGTGAACATCCCTTCCATTTCTAAAAAGCTCGGATGCTGGTCCTTGATTAATTTGTTCAATAATCTTTTTTTAAACTAAAAGTCAATGTTCAATTCAGCAGCTTGTGCAGGTAGGTCTTTACCTCCGATGTCAGTCAGTTATTCAAGACAAGGGTATTAGAAGCATCATAGAAGGCCATCTTTAGCATTTCTAAAGGGGTCGAAGATATTTACTAGGATTGGTCCCACTTCAGGTCACTTATTAGAGTGAATGATAAATAGTAACTCAAAATAAACAGGAAATACAGCAATTTTAACATACCACCTGTAGCTCACACTAAAATCTCCCTTCTTGATTAAGTCGAAAGTAATATTTAATCTTTCCATTTCATATGAATTTAGAATTGGAAGGGATCTTAGATGTCATCAAGTTTTCTCCTTCAATTTATAGATAAACAACATGGGGCCTGGAGAGGTCAAGTAGCTTTTCTAAGGTTATACAGGTAGGGAGACATATTTACTGATAAAGCAAGTAAGATAGAGAGTAGTAAGTTGCTAGCCTACGGCTAGATAGCCACTAAATGAAAGAGGCAGCAATCAAAGCCATCGTGTCTTATTGCTGACCCAGTGCCCTTTTGAGTCTAGCACATTGTCTCTCCGTTCTCCTTTTGAAATAATTGAAAAATTTGAAATGATTGAGAATAATTGTCTGAAAAGACCTAAATCTGCGAATGACTTACTTTTGATTTGACAATTAAAATATCGTCTTGGAAATAGATAGTCTTTGATTTCACTGGTGGAATTTCCCAGCTCAGCAGGAGTAGGACAGCCAGGACATCTTCTGTTCAATTCTTTAAGAACAATTCGTTAGGTACAGTCATTCAGCAATATGATTTTTCAGCTGTTTTTAGTAATCAATGTCTGTAAGTTTCACTCAAACTCATTCTTATTCCTGCAATGTTTCCTCATTTAGTAATATGCAATTATAGAAAATGACCGTTGTAATGCAGAACAATTGTGTTGTAAATTATAAAGTAAAATTATTTTAAGATTATTAAAATCAAATGGATTTAGAAGAATTATAGTTATGAATTACAATAATTTGTTTTAAAATATGGATAATTCTTTTTTTTTCTTTGGAATCCTCTGAATTTTATTTTATGATTTAAGAACATAATTATAACAAGAGGTTCATAGGCTTCAACAGACTACCAAAAGGGTCTATGACACCAAAAATGGTCAAGAACCTTCGGTTTAGTTCCTATCTTTCAAACCCTTGTTTTTTATCTTACCTTCTTTTCATGTGCCCTGATGGGGGTGGAGGGTGGGGTTGTGAGAGGAGGGGGAAACAGTAGTGAAGACTCTCTCCAATGAGCAGATGATCCATAGCTCTCATGGAGCTGGGCTACTGCCTCTTTGGTGAGCAGATCCATGAGGTACTGCAGTTCCATCACTGTGTAGCCAAACTTCCTGGCCATGGCCATGGTGCCCACCTAATTGGTGAGGTGGCTCTGCTTGCTCTTCCTCATGTTTCTGGAGGACATGGCCCTGGCTGGGGGTGGTGGTAGCAGGGGTAGGACTCAAGCTTGTCTCAGGACCCAGAGGCCCCGGCCCCCTTCCTGGCTGCAGGGTTTGGGGCTGGACTCAGCTCAGGAGGGGGAGGGAGAGGTGCTAGATGGACCAGTGTTGCGGGGTTTGGTATCCCTAGGCCCTGGGCCTGGCTGACCTGACTTCTTGGGAGCCGGGTGCAAACAGCATGTACATGTTATCATGGAGGCATCCTTGGCAATATTAGAGTCCAGCCTAGGGAGGGCTGGGGGGCACAGGTAGGGGAGCAGGTCAAGATGAAGGCAAAGAGGAAGGCTCCCTGGAAACCAGAGGCACCTCTCAACAACAGACACACTTTGCCTTCTTCTGTCTCTAAATAGTAAGCCTCTTGTGAGAACTCTAACCACGCAAGGGTCTTAAGTTTGCAAAGGGTTTTTTCCTCCCTCCCTAATAGTGAAGTTGTTTCTTCTTTTCTGGGATCCTCTATGTCTATCATCCTAGCAATAATCCAGATTTCTTCAATCAGGAATCTGCAGGCCAGTTTCCATAGAGTTGAGGGGTGGGGTGGGGTGGGTGAGGAGGACCACCCACTGGCCCTCCTAATATAGTAATAATTGTTAAAGATTCCTGGTTTTTTGCTCTTCTTCTCAGTTTGGATGTGAGAATGGGCCGGTTCTCATACTCTGGCCCTCCAAGAGAGAAGGTCCTTGGGAGCTCTGGAAGAAAACAGGTGGAGTAGAGGCTGGGGTGGGTTTCATTGGCCTTTACTGTTGGCAGAGGACTTGTCCTGGGAAATTAGTGCCCCCCTCAGCTCTGAATGCTCTTAACAGCAGATCTTTCTTCAGAAAATAAAATATGGACAATTCTAAAAGATTTCATAGCAGTTTAACAATTTTTATTTCCTAGATTTCTCACAACTCAATTTAGAGGCATTTGTGAAAGGCCAACCTGAAACGGTGACATAACATTTCTTCAATGGGAAAACATCTGTGAATGTGTTCTCCAACCATAAGCTGCTATACAAATGTAAGTGGTTATTAGCAGTAGTTGTTGTTATGGGAGCTACATATCCTTAACCCTGAAAAAAAACTATTTCTTTCATAAAAATCGATGAATTTAAAAAACACCTTTAAGCCTTAGTCAGTGGTCAAATTTATTTTAAGTAATAGGCAATGCAACGGCATTCCAATAAAACAAAAGAATTTTGCTAGCTCTTTGACCACAAACCCATGACAATAACTCCATTCTTTACATCTCCCATTATTATATGAGTGTAGAGTGAGTATTCTCACAGTGAAAATCTGCACATTATCCTATTCTTTGGGAGATAGTTGTTTACTCTGTAATCTTTTGGCAGATGGGATGACTAAATACATTTTTTAATTGAATACATGGTCCACCAGCTTTTTCAGGGCATAATTTAGTGGCAGAAGTGGCGACTGACCAAACAGTCAACTCAGTCTTTTCAAAGGGTTCACTCTGTCACTTTTTAAAAGGCCAGCAAGAGGAACAAAGTGGCTCTGGGGAAGAAATTATACAAAGGGGATGAAAGGCACAAAAGTGTGGGTTCTCTATTCCAAAAATATTAATCTTGAGCCTGTCTCCTTTGACACCCTGAATAGAGTAATGGCTTACTACGAAGGCTCTCCCCAGTTCCCTCAACTGTTTCTAGTGCCTTCCCCTACGAAATTATATTCTGTTTTTGTATACATCTCACATGTACCTAGCTATTTCCATGCTATCTCCCTATTTCTCCTCATTAGAATGTAAGCTGCCGGAGGGCAGGTACTGTTATTTTGTTATTTTTTTTGTATCTCTCTCTTTGTGCAGTGCCTGGCTCATAGTATGCATGTAATTAATGCTCTTTGACTATTAAGTCAACATCTGGCCAAATTTGAGGCCAAAAATAGCTATAGGCTAAGAACACATTGATGCAAGTGAGTATAAAGTAGCTAGCGCCTTCTATACTTGGTCTCCAAGTTCATCACCAATCTCATTGAATATCTGGACACTTCAAGGATGTGCGCTTGAATCCACTGATGGACATCGTGGTCCCTGTCTTGGTAAATTACTGTGGTTGGATAATTCATCCTCCAATGACCAAATTTGTGGTAATTGGTCTTTTTGCATTTACTTAGGCTAGACCTCAGACAACAGACTGTCACCAGGAACATATTCGAAGCCTTGGTAGTTCTGGCCAGTGGTTGAACAGCCATGCAGAAACTAGAATTGCCTCCACAGGATGATAACACATGTTCTTTTAACCACAGAGCTCTGAAAAAAGCAAATCATGCAAATATTTTGCCAGATTGCAGCACTGGGGCTTTAGCAAAGGAATGATAGAACAAAGTGTATCAGGTGGCACTTTACAAAAACAAACACAATCTTACAACCTCTTTATGTAGCATTGTGTTGCAGGGATTGGGAGGGGCAGGTAGAGGCAGTGTGGGTTCAGCGAATGGAACAGATTTTTTCACTTTTAAAATAAATCCAGCAGAATGCTCTAGTGCCTATGGAAATGGATGGTCAGTGGAGATAGTACTTTCCTCGGTCATGCACACAATCTGTTTTGATACCTATAGTGCTCTGGAGGAGATCCAGAGTGATGGTCAATGGTAACTGTTTTCTCTTTGGAACAACAACCCTGAGGTTCTTGCCCTCCCAGTCTGATTTTTTTCTAGTTAAAGGGGCCTTCACTGAATGGGCGTTACTTCATAAGTGAGTACAGGAAAAGGCCTTAGTCTAAAAGGGCCGAGGTCTCCCATTGCATCCTGGGCCATCTCTAGTCATCCTGTTGATTATCTGGTCACCGGATACAGATGGCTACAGATGGCTTTTGGAGGATAAAGTGAGGCTGGTGACCTTGCACAGCCCTCCCTCACTCAAATCCAAGTCAAAAGCAAGTCACGTCATCATTTCCCTGCTGCCACGGTCTTCTTTGAGAATGAAGGACAAACACAACAACAACAACATAATAATAATAATTATGACAATAACAATCATACCACCTAGCATTTATGTAGTGCTTTAGAATTTGAGAAGGAATTTGTTTTATCTCCTGTGAGTCATCTAATTACCCTGTAAGCTATTGTCTCACCCCCTTTATAGATGAGGAAACTGAGGCTCTACTTCTGACTCTTTAGACTTGGCCACCAGGCCTCAGCTTCCTGGAACTTCCCACTGCCCCTAAGACCTCTTTCTTCCCTTGATGAGATTCCATTTGGAGGAAAGGCCTGGGTCAGCCATTCTTCCTTCCTCAACTGGCTCAACTTCTGACTCTTTGAACTTTGCCACCACACCTGTATGTGGATACCTTCCCTTCCCTAACCCTCACTCTACCTTTCAGCACCTTTTCATGTATTATCTTTCCCCATTAAAATAAAAGTTCCTTAGGGAAGGAGACTTTCTTTTTGTTTGTAATTCTATCTGGAGCTCTTAGCACAGTGCCTGCATATGATGGGTGCTTAATAAATGCTTATTGATATAGGATGCTAAATGATTCTAAGTATGTGAGCTACTATTATGAACTCAGCTCTTTCTGACTTGAAAGTCCTAGTTGTATCCTTTTATTCACACAACTGTGCTCTGCCAAACAGAGAGGTTTGTGGAATTGGATGGTTCTCATTTATGGGATCCCCAATGCTTGTAAACCCTGTCAAGAAACATAGGAGATGTAGAAACAAATAAGTTCTCCTGATTTTATTTTTTTTAAAAAATGTTCTTAATGACCTTTCTATTTGCCCATCTATACTTCTGACTTAATGTTTCAGCCTGATCTTTGAGAACCTTTGTGCTCCTCCTCATTGTTCTTTCTCCACCTAGGCTTTAGATGAATCTCTTGGCCATGGAGTATTCTCTTGTTCTATTTTTCAGCTTTGCTATCCTTCCTGCATTCTGTCTGTCTCCAATCCATCATCTCCTGGCCCCAATTAGAAATCTTAGTATGCCTTGACCTTGTCTATCAATATGCCCTGACTACTGCCTGCTACTCAGCTGCCTGCCTTTTTTCATCCTACATCCTGCTTTTCTTTGTATTTCTTTGCAAATTATATTTTATTTCACAGGGTTATTGGAAGGATCAAGTGAGAAAATAGTTGTAAAGCCCTTGGCACAATGTCTAGCACATAATAGGTGCTTAATAATTGCTTATTCCCTCCCTCCCACATGTTCTTTGGTCATGAGATGCTCTTTTTTGTGAGTGCCTTTTAGTCTTAGGACCTGTAATAATAATAACTGATAATAATGATAACCAACATTTATATAGTATTTTAAATTCCGCAAAGTGCTTTGAAGGCATTAGTTTGTTTAAGCCTCACAACAACTCTATAAAAGAAATATTTCAGCTATTATCCCCATTTAACGGATGGCGAAAAACAAGGATTACAGGTGCATGGTGGAATATCTAAGAAGTATTGAAGGCAAGATTTAAACCCAATAATGTTCTGGCTCTGAAATTTGCTCAAATTCTTCACTGTCCTGCTGCCACTCTATAGAGGGATATCTATCAGTCAGAATTCATCTCCATCTGTCTCCAAACACAGGGCCCCTGTATTTCAGGTTTCTACTTTTTTCTATCAGATAGGATGCATCACACTTGCAGAAGTGGTCCATTTCTCAAAGAATCTTTCTACCCACCATAGTTGTGCTTTTACTTTAATCACCGGGCATTGGAGTAGAGGGAAGCAAATTTTGCAAATATTTGGCCAGACCGTGCAATGTGTGTCAATATCTTTGCAGCAACTAATTAGCATTCGATTTGAGATTGCATGGCCTAAAACTTATCACGGTAATCACACCACGCCTTTTCCTATGATATTTCATGGTTACAATGATAGGAATGGGATCATAGCAAAGAGGGCTAAGCTGAGCCAGTACTCAAGGTCATTAATACTTGTAGTATGGCTTGGGTTACTTGCAATGTTCTTTGATGCAGAAATTCCTTAATTTAGAACTAAAGCTGTCCCAAACTCTCCAAGTGTATTTTCTCTTTCAGATAAGAAAAAGAAGGTGCATAATTGGCTCCTTTGGGCATACAAACTATGTCACCATTAGGGAAAATCTCAAACATTCAATCATACACCCTCGCATATTGTATAAGCCAAACAAGATTTCTGGATCCAATGAATGACGTAATTTGGGGAAGGGTGCTTTATAGCTATTTTCACTTTTTAGTTAATCCTGGAAGGACACCACTGATATCCCAAATGGGTACATTTTTAGTTTTTCCTGGACAGCTGGTTTTAGATCACTGTCCAAAACAAGTTTGCGGAGGAGCTCAACTCTTAGGGCCATACCCAGAAACAGGTTAGACAATGTATTAACTCATTTGAGATTCTGGGGCATTGCCTGAGTTCAGTACATGATGCTTTGAATTCAGATACTTATTTGGATTAAGTCTCATTTAATTTAAAAACAGTAGAAATTAACTCAGAGTGAATCTAGATGGTAACTTAGGCTGGGAATCACTGTTTTGATAAGGGAATTGACATAACAATTGAATAGGAAAGTTACTGAGCTTTACAATGACCTGTTTAGTCAAAACTAGACTTTCTTGGTTCTTTCCCTCTTTCTCTTCCACCTCATCCTCAGACCATCGCCAATGGATTGAGTTTGACAAAGCTATAGATGTCTCAGTCATCCTAGAAGCAATCCAATCCAGATCTCTGCATATGCAGTGCCACTCTAATCCAATCTAAGCCTTTTCCATTCGTTGGTCGTAGAATTCTATCTTCACCCCTGAAATCCTGCGTGAGACTGAAAGTAGAAATACTTCCATCCTCCAAAGATTGCCTCCAAAGATCCATCCCCCAGAACGATGTCTTCTATTTCAGCTTAGGAAACTATCTCACTCTTTGTTATAGGGAATGTCACAGCTGTAGCTTGGTGCTCAGCTTGACAAAGTTGCAGTAATCCATTCTGCTACCAGTATGATTGCCATTGCCTTTATTTTATTTTTTAAAATTTTATTATTTTTTTATAACATAGTAATTTTTAAAATATACATCCCTCCTTTCTCAGCCACATTGAAATTTTCTTGAAAATTGGTTAAAGCAATCAATTAACATTAGTACTGGGTCCGCTAGCATGGCTGCATTCTATACCCACAGTCCTCCAAATTTTCCAATAAAAGTAGAATGATGCCTTTTCTCATCTCTCTCCACCCAGGGCCAAGATTAAACATTATAATCATGCAACAGTCAGCTTTGTTTTACTTTTTTTTCCATTTTTTAAATTTTCATTCATTGCATTTTTTCCATTTTTTTATTTGCATTTTTTCCATTTTTTTTATTTGCAGTATTTGCATATCATTGTGTTTATTGTTTCCCTGGTTCTGCTTACTTCAATTTCATGTAAGTCTTTGCATGCTTTTCAAAAGTCCACAAAACCAAAAATCCTTCATTCATTAGTCCTTCACTGTTGTTAGTTCTACCTTTGTGTCTCCAGTGAATATCACAGTGCTTTGCATACAGTAAATTTCATTGCTTGTTGGGAGTGGATGGGATTGGGACACTCTGCTTGGACTCTGCTGGAATAGAAATGATTTCAAGAGGCTAAAATGTATGGGCCCAGTGGACTCTAATTAAATCATAAGACCACAACCAAGGAACCACAAAAGCCTTAGGGGTGACATATAGGATGAGATAAATTGGAGGAAATCATCTTGAAGATTGGCCAAGCTTTGCTAACTTTCTAACAAGAAACTTTAAACTAAAGCAGCTTCATCAGTTCATAGGCCCAAAGAAATGCTGAATGTAAGCCACTTAGCTCTTCATTGATTCTGTCTTTGAGAATGCTCAGTAAAGCTCTCATCCTGACCCAGTGCTAAAAACAGGAGGGGGCATATTTCTCTGTAAGAGATCTTAAACAACAACAACAAAAAATCAACAAATTAATTTGCCCTTCTTCTTCCAGCTGTGCCATTCACCCTTTATTCTAGCTCTGAGCTGTAATTAAGTACATGTTTTTATAATAAGAATGAGCTTTTCCTAGGGCTTCCCCAGCTGCAGATTGTGACCCAGATCCCCCTCATGAATCATAGTTGTCACAGGTGCTTGAAATTGGAATGTTTTGCTTTGCCTCCCTCCCCCGCCCCAAAAGAGCCACACTTCCAGTTGACAATTGTCACTCTAACTTCATCTCCAGCTCTACAGAAATGCCCAGGGATCACTGAGATCTTGTGCCAGCATTTCTTTGGAAATCTATGTTGTTCAGGGCATCTATAGTAAAGGCCATAAGTAGAATATCCAGTAATGATGGAGAGAGAATAAGCTATGTCTTTCAAGGGGACTACAGAAAATTGGAATTGAACAGCAAGGGAAAAAAAATAATACGTTAAAAAACCAAAGTTTATGAAAACCCTACTTTGTTTTATTGATGTATTTTGTTTTTATTTATATATTATTCCCACTTTAAGAGAGATGTCTTGTAAGAAAGTAAAATGGGGGGCAGCTAGGTGGCGCAGTAAGTAGAGCACCAGCCCTGGAGTCAGGAGGATCTGAGTTCAAAACCAGCCTCAGACACTTGATACACATACTAGCTATGTGACCTTGGGCAAGTTGCTTAACCCCAATTGCTCTGCCAAAAACAAAAAGAAAGTAAAACAGTCAAGTAAAACTAAAAATGCAGTGACCTGAAAGTGCAGGCAACATTCCACATCTGTAGCATGGTTTATCTACATATTTAAAAACTAACCAAACAAACAGAAATAACATTTTTCTCCTCTCACAATCTCATTCCATTGGAAAGGAAAAAAAGAATATTTCTTTTAACAACTTTGCATAATCATGCAAAAACAAAAATCCCTCAGTGGCTCTACACAAAAATTTAATTTCTATCTATCTATGTATCTATGTATCTACCTATCTACCTATCTATCTCTTTTCATATTTAATCATAGGTCTAGATATAGACATCAATGTACACATAGTTATAGATAGATATAGATGACATTGATATTGATAGAATTCCACAGTCTAAATCCATTCACACTCTGTGGATGTTTTATCACTGGTCCTCTAGAATAGTGATGTCAAACTCAAATTGAACTGGGAGCCATTAAACCACATATAAGTATCCCTGCAAGCCTCATATTGACTTAGAGAACTTCATAATAATATTATTTATGTTTCATTTTGTTTTTATTTTGTTAAGTATTACCCATTTATATTGTAATCTGGTTTGGACAGCACTGGGAGTGCTGTGAGCTACTGTGCTTGAAGATATGAAGAAATAGTTGATATTGAGAAGCACTTTTATGGACTGATGCAAAGTGAAGTGAGTATAACCAGAAGAATCATTTATAATGTCAATATTATAAAATTGAACATTTTGGGGGACTTTTATAACTTATAAAGAAGGAAATCAGCAGAACCATTTATAGAATGACAGCACTAAAAATGAACAACTTTGAAAACAGCAAGCCCTATGATCAATAACCAACTCTTTCTTTGACTTCTCTTGGGAATGAACCAAGCAGTGGCATAGCTGGATTAAAAAGCATGCATTGTTTAATAACTATTTTGTGTATAAATCCAATTTGATTTCCAGAATGGTTGTACCCATTCATAGTTCCGCCAGTGGTGCATCTAACATCATTGAGATCATTTAGCATGCAGAATGGTAGATATACTAATAAAGATTGAACCTGAAGTTTTATTGGTATAGGCAACTCTCCAATGAGAAATTTCCCTCTATTGATGCAGGATCGATATTTTTATGTTATTTATAGTGTTAAGGAGTTGCCTTGGACACTGAAAGATTAAGGATCATGCAACTCTTTTGTATGAGAGGAAAGATATGAACCCAGATCTTACTGACTCCAAAGGCAGATCTTTATTATGCCAAAGTTATCTCATCATAAGAAGGGGTATTTTTTATAATAAATAAAACTTAGGGGGGGGTGGAGCCAAGATAGTGGCTGGAAAGCAGGGACTAGCGTGAGCTCCCTGCCAAGTCCATCCAAAAACCTATAAAAAATGGCTCTGAACCAATTCTAGAACTGCAGAACCCATAGGGTATCAGAGAGAAGCAGGGCTGTAGCCCAGGACAGCCTGGATGGTCTCTGGGTAAGGTCTATCCCACATGGAGCTGGGAGCGGAGGGGAGCAGAGCCAGCGTGGGCGGCATGGACTAATCAGACCTAGAGTTGGGCGGAGTGTGCCCTAGCACCCTGAATCAGTGAGCTGTGGCAGTTACCAGACTTCTCAACCCACAAACACCAAAAACAACAGAGAACGTTAGTGGGAGAAGCTGCTGGGGACTGGGATAGAGTTTGCAGTTTGGCCACTGCCCTGGGGACAATGGTGGGGCAGCTTGAGAAATACAGCTGCAGTTG
>CM053626.1:45298612-45322523 GCA_028646595.1 Phalanger gymnotis
AATACAAGGTTCTGGAGGTCAATGGAGCTAGGATTAAAACCAAGAATCACCTACCCAGCAAAATTGAGTATTATTCTCCAAGGCAAAATATGGACTTTCAACAAAACAGAGGACTTTCAAGCTTTCTCAGTGAAAAGACCAGAGCTGAATAGAAAATTTGACTTTCAAACACAAGAATCAAGAGAAGCATTAAAACAGACAGGTGCAGCAAGAGATGGAAGACCTGAAGTCAAAGGCAAGGTTGTTCCACTTTGCACCAGAGTTTCTCCACATCCTGACTGAGAGATCAGACTGGCAGCAGGAGGCGAAAGGTGCCTTGTGCTGGCATACTTGGAAGTTGTTCCACTGGCCTCTAGCAGTTTTCTGTCAGGGGCCATACAGGAGATGGAAAGCCCACACCATACCCTATATGCAATGCTGTATACTATACCAGAATTATCAAACATGTTTCCCACAGCACTCCTGAGCGTGGCCCAAACAGGATTAAAGTATTGTTCCTCCTTGATTTTAATCTGTTTATGTGTTAATAAATAAAAGAAATATACAAATAAAAATTTTTAAAAAGATGGAAGTTCCTTCAAGTAGGAACTAGTTTTCATTTTCCCAACCCTGTGGCACCTTTTGCATAGTGGTTATTTAATGTCTGCTTGTTGGATTGGATTGTAAATGAGCAGATAATCCATAAAGGAGCATACCCTACACACCCCCTTATGCCTATGGCTGTCTTTCTTCTCTCCCTCTTGCTTTATACAATTGAAGATTCCTTTTATATCCTCTTGCTTCAAGTGCAAAATTTTCCTACTTGTTTCAGTGCAACTCTCCTCACTTGAAGTATTTAAGCACAAGTTCTATGACATCTGATCAGGAAGCTGTAGTAAGTGAGCATCTTAAGCAAGGGGAGGGGCCTTTTCTATCCCTGAGATTGTTTGTTACCCATCTTCCTTCCAGCTCTAACATGTTATGGAATTATGCAATGGTTTCTACACAGATAATTCAGTGAGAGTAATCTTGTAAAATTCATTCTAGGATTTTAAAAGTCATTCAAGTTATAGAGTTATTCAGGAGCACCAAAAGCTTTTTGGGAGAACTTAGTGGATGGAAAGCAACTCTTGCTGGGGGAGAAGGAGGAAAAGAGGGAGGAAGAAGGAAGGGAAGAGAGAAAGAAAGAAATGAAGGAGGAGGGAGGAAGGGGATTGAGAGAGGGGGGAGATGAAGAGAGGAAGGGAAAGAAGTAGGAAAAAAAAGAGGAAGGGAAGAAGAGGAATAGAAGGGAAAAAGAGAGAACAGGAGAGAAAAAGAGAATAAGTAGGTATCCTTCTCAGTTAAAAATCAGAAAAGGGTCCTAATCATATTGCACAGTAAAATCATAAACTTAATGGCTAGGATCAGGCAGTCATTAGGGAAATAAAGGATAAATAAATTGTAAATAGAGGAAAGAAAAACTGAGTAGTGAGGACAAGATAAAGAAGGAGAGAAAAGGGCCATGATATTCTTCTCTGTCTACTCACAACATAAAAGGAGAACAGTCTAAAGCCTGAGACTTTTAGAGTTAGAAGTGAAGCAGAATCTTATTAAATTTGGATAACATAGGTCTATGTTGATGTAGGAAGATTAGCTCTCATCAGGCCCTGTTTCTGTCTGCACTAAGAATAGTTGCCACCAGCTGAATAGCGGTGCCTGTTTAGGCATCTGCCTTCTTATAGAGCAGCTGCCTGAATGGTCACCCAACCAGCCTGTTCCAGTTGGATGAATCAGCTCCTCCTCTCATGTCCTCCCCTCTCCTCCCTTCTCTTCTCCTCTCCTTCCCTTCTCTTCAATCCTCTCCTCTCCCCCGAAGGTGTTCTACCCAAAGGAAGGTAAATTTTGATAGCCAAAAGCTACCTAGTTAACTTAGAATTTACTGGCTAGATTTCTTTTTCAAAAAACAAGCCTTAAACCCAATTCACTCTGGATCTTTTGGATTGGATAACAGTAGATCCCTGCCCAAGCACTCCTTAATAGCTATCTTTTAGGCTCTCCTGGCTCAGATTGAATATGAAAGTAGCTATTTCTCTTTATGGCCAGCAACCCTAAGGGTCTTCGCCTCCCAGTTTTTTTTTTATTATTGTTGTTGTTAGTATTATTATTTTGATTAAAGGGGCCATCCCTTGACTCATTTCTTAAAGAGACTGATTCACTGAATGGGCATTGCCTCACTCAAAGTGAGAACCTGTAAAGACCTTAGCTTAAAAGGACCAAGGTCTCCTACTACATTCTGGGCCATCTCCAGTTGTCCTCATCAATATCAGGCCACTGGACCCAGATGGTTCTGGAGGAGAAAGTGAGGCTGGTAACTTTATATAGCTCTCCCTCCCTCAAATCAAAGTCAATTGTAAATCATGTCATCATCTCCCTGATGTCATGGTCTTCTTCAAGAATGAAGGACCAACAACCGTTGGTCTATTGACCTACTGATTTGGCCATGAAAAGCTTTCTAATAAAATGATGCCCATAACTCTAAGCTCTGCTTTATCAAATGATAAAATAATAAACCTGAGACAGCAAAGATTAAGACAAGAGAAGGAATAATAATTGCTTACTGGCCTCTGAATCTGCTGTCTTTAACTTAGTTATCAGCAAAAAGTGTTTGAATAATCCCTTTTGTCAGGGTCTATGCCCAGCTCCAGCTCATTCACAACTGTGTCTCTAGAAAACAAGTGTTATTTACTTTGTTGGTTATTCCCTGTCAGCCTCAGGGCCCCTTAACAGCCATTAGGGATGATCTTAGCTCCTTTTCCTAGAACCCTCAGCTGTGATTCCATCTTCTCAGGACTGTTGGCACCACTGTCTGTCCCTTTTCCCAGTGGTGCCATATCCTCCTCTTTCTTCTTTCCTGGTACATTCTGCTAATTACCTTAGTTAGCATCCCTTCTCACTAAGGAGTGGTTCAGACATCTGCTTGTTAGTTTGGCCTTTCCATTCATTTAAAAGGATAGAACCTTCTGCTTTCTAAACCTTTTATTTTTAATCCTCTCAATGAACACATTTTTGTACAAACTTATAAACAAGATTCAACATGAACTAAGAAAGGATTCATCATCAATGCCATGGTTCTTAGGAACTAGAATGAGTTCCATAGGGAGACTGTGGAATCCTTCTTGTTTCTAATGATATCTTTTTTAAAAAAATTATTTTATTTTTAATTTACAGAATAAAACAAACATTTCCACAACATAGTATAATAAAAAGATGATTACACATTAAACTGCAAATCTATTATGTACAACTTGCTATTCATCTAAATATATAATAGTTATCATGTTGATTCCTTTTTTTTCCTTCCCCCCCTCCTCCATGTTTTAATTTCTAGACAGGGTAGATTTTTTCAATTTTTGTCCTCCATGACTCTTCACATTCCTCCCCACTCCCCACTAGAAACTTCCACCTCTTTTTCAATGCTCTTCTATTGTTTCTAAGACAGTGCTCTCTCCTGATTCTCCTCCCATTTAGTTCTACCTCTTGTTCCACCTCCTTTTCTGGTTCATCATTAATTTTCATTATTTATTCTATCTGCTAAACATGAACATCCCTCAAGGTTCTGTTCTGGGCCCACTTTTCTTCTATTGTTATACTTTTTCCTTTTGTTATTTTCTTGGCTCTGATAGATAAAATTAACTCTCTATTCAGATGATTCTCCAAACTCTACATCCAGCTGAAACTGTTTGCCTCAGCTAATATATTATACTTCCAACTCCCTTTGATCCAGTTGGCTGTGTCTATCACCTAAAACTCTGCCTTCCTAAACTGAATGAATTATCTTCCTCTTTAAACCTATCTTTCTCCCAATTTGAAAAAAACAGACAACTTTAAGTCATGCAGGTTTGGAAACTTGGAATCACGGCTGACTCTTTCTTCACCCTCTAACCCCGTGTGCAATTAGTTCATAAATCTAGTCCATTTTACTTTTATAATATCTCACAAATCCTTTTCCCTACTCACAAGAGTATCACCATAGTTCATATCTTGCATCACTTGGCCTTCAGTAATGAACTCTTACTTTGTCTCCCTATTTCCATTCCCTTCTTTCTCTAATGTGTCAATCTGCCAAAATGATCTTAATATACAAATATGGCCATTCCAATCCCTTGCACAAATATCTTTAGTGGTTCCCTATTATTTTTGAGATAAAATGAAATGCAAAAATTTTAGTCTGGAATTTAAGACTCTCTATAAACTGGCTCTCATATATAAATATATTCTTATTTTTTTAAACATTTGCTGTTTACATCAGGATTTTTTTTTCTTTTATTTTTGTCCATATCCACAATCCTGGGGGTACTAGGGAAGCTCAACATTGTCATTTTTGCATGCCTAGTGTTTAAGAGTCTTAGAACAGCTCATGAAGCACAGATATTATATAGTTCTAAGCTTACAGACAGATAGCACAGCTTCCCTGAAACAAAGGTGGATAAGTTCAGTTTAACAAATGGTATTTTATACAGGTTACAGAAAGTTACTACATCCTTAGAACTTAATGAAGGTCAGTTGCAATAAAATTAAATGGAGAAAAAGAAGTGGGGAGTGGGGGAAAAAAAGAAACTAACCAAGGTAAGGGGAATTGATTTTTTTTTTAAAGTGCTTCTTATCTCAGAGAAATTCTAATTTCAATATACCTCTCCAAACATGTTCTCTTCACAGGAATGAATAATCTAGAGTCAACTGAAATTCATTCTCTCTCAAGCTCAGATACAAATCTCAGATACAAAAACTGCTCTGGAGGAAAATTCTTCCATAATTTTCTTCAAGTAAAGATGATTTCACTGGAGTTCTGGACAAATCTCTTTGTTTTTTGTTTTTGATTTTTTCTCCTTTGCCACACAATGTATCTCTCACACTGAAAAGACAATCCTGATTTCCCAAGTCCCTCAGCAACAGGACCCATAGGCTAAGTTGAAGAAAGAAAGGAAGAAAAAGAAACAGAGGTAGAGGAAAGGAGGAAGGAGAGAAGGAAGGAAAAAAGAAAAGAATTAAGTAAGTCAAAACCACATGAGGTGCTCCCAAAAGGGATTGTGCCTTTGGGGTTGACTGGAATTAGCTCCATAAAAACAGAACATGGTTCCCTATGTCTAGCACTCTGGTAACCAACTCAAACAGAAAGGGTGCTAGTAAACCATACATAAGGATCCCTGTAAGATGCATATTGACTTAGAAAACCACAAATTAACATTACTTGTGTTCTGTTGTTCTTGTTAAATATTTCCCAATTATAATTTAATCTGGTTCAGCCTCCACTTCAAATACTGCAATGAGTACAATGGCTCTGATCATTTATATAGGTTTATCAGATCTGTAAGGGTAGAATACCTTACCTACCAAATGAAGTTTATTCTCCTAACCCATTCTAAAAGACTCAATCATTTGGTTCCTTTCTTATGTCCCAGTTTGACTGTCCAGAGGCAGGATGGAATGCTAGGCTTCGAAAGGTATGTGTCAAAGGCTGCCCTTGCATTTGAAATATTACTTGAATCGGTTATGGAAGAAAGCAAAAATGATCAATTTATTGAATTTTAAAACTGGAAGAGACTTTAAATGTTATCTAGTTCAACTCCTCATTTTTCAAATGAGTAAAATTGAGGCTTTAAGAATTTAAGTAACATCCTCCAAATTTCCCTGCTTGTTCCTGGCAGAACCAAGAATGTCTTCCTGGTTACCCTTACTTCTAATGCCTTCCCTTTGTGGTTATGTTTAATTTATTCTGCATATGTCTTGTTTGTTCATAATTATTCACATATTGTCTTCCCCAAGTCTTTCCTTGAAAGCAAGTATTGTTTTTGCCCTTCTTTATGTTCGCAGCACTTAGCACATTGCCTACACATGCTAAGAGTTTTAATCTATGGCTGTCGACTAACAATTCATTGACTGGCACATAGTAGGTACTTAAAAATGCTTATTTACTTGATGCTTGTTGAATTGGGGACAGATTGGACAAATATCCAATGTTCTTTATATGATTAGACACCACATTTTAGGAGGAATGTGGAGGAGCTAGAAGGTATGGAAAGGAGTGCAGACAGCTTAATGACTATTAATTCCATGTAAGGGTCAGGTACAGAAGTAGGTGTTCAGTCAGGAGAAGAGAAGCTTTATGGAGCCCTATAGAGGTGGCATATTGGATAGAACGCTGGCTTGGCATCAAGAAGATTCATCTTCATGAGTTCAAAGCTAGCATCATTTACTAGCTGTGTGATTCTGGGCAAGTCATTTAACTCTGTTTGCCTCAGTTCCTCATCTGTAACATGGTCTGGAGAAGGAAATGGCAAACTACTCCAGTATCTTTGCCAAAAAACCCCAAATGGAGTAACAAAGAGTTGGACACAACTGAAAATGACTCAACAACAACAAATCCATAGAATCACAAAATCTCAGAACTGCAGAGGATGGAAGGGTTCTGAGGAGATTGTCTTTCCTAAGTCACATTTGATTGTAAGCTATCTCTAATAGATGTCATTGAAAGCCGCCAGTCTAATTGCAGGCAGCACTTGTAACACCTGTCTTCAGAGGGCTGCTTTGGGCCTGTGATATAATCTCCCAGCAGGAAGGTCAGAATGAAGAGGATGGTAAATAAAAAAGCAGGGTCACATCTGAAACACAGAGCCAATGTGCTAATATGTCAAGCCTTTGGCTCCAGGATAAATGGCAAAACAGTGGCCATGCCACTAATTTCCTGGCATGAATCTATGCCTTTTCAGATTCCATATTTACTTAGGTGGGGAAGATTGGGGCCAAGTCAGATATATTAAATTTATTGCTTAGAGACTGGAATGTAAGACTAGGGGCCACTCAAGGATAGCACCTGCTCTGATATTTCTAATAAGAACTGACATATTTCAGGTCTCAATTTCTCTGCAAGGTTCTCTTTAAAAAAATAAATAAAAACCTCAACCTGAAAATAGTAAGAGTATCTAGCTAGAGTTGAACTTCAGATCAAACAGAAATTATTCCAAAAATTAAACTTATAAGTATCTAGACTATATTGAATACTAATCAGATTGTGACACTCTATGGTATATTATGGAGTATATAGATGATATGGACTTCGAATTCTTTATTGCTCATTCTTTTTTATACCGACTAAGTGCAAACCCAAGTTAGCCATCTTGTAGGCACCATCACTGTCACTGTTTTCTGCTGGATGAAATGGAAGGCAGTAAGAAAAAAGGTCTCACTTAAATCTTTGCAATTTTAAATTGAGGAATAAGAGTAAAAGGAAACATAGTTGAAAAGTGAACTCACTTTAGAATGAAGTGAGAGGTAATCATTCTAAATGATGGATAACAGGGGATAATAAAAGTTCCCTACAAAGGTACTCAGAGACCATGTGCCATTTTGAACTCAACTGTTAAGTCATCTCACTTAACAGAGAAAAATAATAAAAGCTATATACAAAGAAAGCAAAATTGAGTATTTGGAATGTGTAACCATGGTGGGGACAGGGTAGGGTTACTCTATGAAAACTTTTTTGGGAATATCATTGTTAAAGATGTGAAAAGGAAAGAATCATTGCAACCTAATAACAGAACTGGTGGCCCAGTGGATAGAGTGCTGGGACTAGAGTCAAGAAGACTGAGTTCAGACTTGGTCTTAGACACTTAGATATATGACCCTGGCTGAGTCATTTAACTTTATTTACGCTGGTTTCCTCAACTATAAGATGGGGGAATAATAGCACCTGCCTTCCAGAGGTAGTTATGAGTATCGAATGAGATAATATTTGCAAATAGTGCTTAATACAATACCTGGCACATGGTAGGCACTATATAAATGCTTATCCTCTTCCCTATTTACACACAATATTGCTTTAAAATTTTTAAGGAACTTTATATACATTATCAATCAATCAACAAATATTTTTAAAGCATTTACTATGTGCCAGGCGCTGTGCTAAGAGCTAAAGATTAAAAAAAAATATAGCAAAAGTATTTACTCCCCCCAAGAAGCCTATATTCTAGCGGGGTGAAAACTTGTGTGTGTGTGTGTGTATATACATACATACATAAAATATATATGCATACGTATCTGTAAACACATACATATATACATATACAGGCATATGTATATATGCACATATATGTATATACACATAAATATATTACATATATACATACACATATGTATATATGTATACACACATATATATTACAGAGTGAAAGATGACCTTAGAAGAGAAGGCGCTAGACACAATAGGTACTAGAAAAGGCCTTATGACGAAGGTAGCGTTTTAGCAGAGTCTTAAAGAAAACCTGGAAATCTTAAGGGTAGAGGTGAGGGAATTCCAGGCATGGTAGCTCATCAGTGCACAAAGAGATGAGAGTTAAGGTGTCCTGGGTAAGGAAGAACAAGACGACTAGTATTGGGACCATAGATTTTAAGTAATTCTTAAAAAGATTGGTCAGGTAAGAAGGGGCCAGATTGTTTCCTAGTATTACATAAGTTAGGATGTAAGAAGCTTTTTCTAATAACATGGAAGATGACAGATTGCTTCATATAAGGAAGACAGGTCTACTCAATCTCAGCCTTTGTTATAATACAATTTTTGCAGACTCTGAGGATTTTGTTGAGATGTATAATAAAAGTGCACAAACTCAGTGAACAAAACTATTTTGTTTTGTTTTTAACAGAATTAGGTCTCTGCTGACTGAATTAATCAACCATCATTTATTGGGCACCAAATACATGCACAAGGAATAATTTTGTAGTTGTTGACACTAAACCCAGAGCTATTTGGGCCCCAGGTGTAATGCCACAGGACCATATGAGATCAGTTTTATAACTGGAAGATAACATAGAGGGTATCTATTTCAATCTCCTCACTTTTGCAGATGAGAATACTGAAGCCCAGAGAAGTTAAGTGACTTGTCCACAATCAGCAGAAGCAATTAGCAGAGATGGAATCTGAGCATAAGCAGGTGACTTCACTTCTTTCCCATCAATGAGAGAAGCATTAGGATATAGCTATAGAATGCTTGACTTGAAGTTGGGGAGATCTGGATACAAATCCTGCCTTTAACACCTAGTAGCTGTGTGACCTTGATGTGCTGATACCCACTCTTAATCTCTTATGATCCCTACTTTGCTCCTGTGTAGAATAGAGATGATAACAATGCCTGTGGTATCTACTTTATGGGATTGCTGTGAAGTACAAATGAGATGATGCATGGAAAGGGCTTTGCAAACTTTAAGGAGCTATAGAAATGTCAGTTATTACTATTATCGCCTATTAAATATTGGGATTGTGCTAGATAATTTCAGAGGTTCCTCCCAGCTTTATGGAAAGCCTGAACACTAAGGTTTATTCAAAATTCTAATCCTACCCCACCTGACTTATCATTCTAATTTTCCCTTTAATTCCAAAATGCTGTGAGCTTGCAGGCTAGTGAGGAATAGAGAGGTGAAGAAACCTTTGAGTGTCTTAAGGGCAGTGCATAGTGGTTTTTGAATAAAGAAAGAGAAAGTATTTTGAAATTCTCTGACCTTCAAAGGATTTGTACATTGATGTGAATATTCCCTCTACTGCAAAGACCATAACCCATTCATGCCTGCTCCCTCTTTCTCTCCAGCGTAACAACCCCACGTTCTGGAAGCCTTCTACATCTCTTGACATTGCATTTGCAAGGCCTCTATTCTCCTTCTTCCTCTTCAGAACAGTTTAGGAGCTTAGACCCTGAAAAGAGAAGACCCTCAATTGAGGGATATTTGCAGCAATTTCCTCTCTCTTTTTAAATTTGTAGACATTTGTCTCAGTTTTTTTCCCTTTTGATTTCCATCTCTCTTTCCCTTTACATCTTTTCTGTTTTCAACAGTTTTCGTCTTCCTTAGTTCACTGTAACTTTTGATTTTCTGGGGTTTTTTTTGGTGGTTTGGGAGCATGGCTTTTATAGCCACAAGATTAGTTCGTTGATCATTTATAGGACTTTTTTGACCTTCAGCTCCTCCTTCCCTCCTTTTTTTGGACAGTGTGAATAATTGTTGTATTTTCCCCTTTTGAAATTATAAGCAGCTGCTTGAAAAGCCCCGAACCAATGGGAAATCCCAAAGACCTTTTTTCCTTCTTCTGCAACAGTTCTATAATTATGGCTCTTTTATGTAAATAATTAAAACAAAGAGAGATACCAAAATAAGTAGCTTCCTTTGGAAGGAAAAATCTATTTTGCTCTGCATTGGCTCACATCGGAATCATCTCTACACTTAAAATGCTAAAACTAGCACTTTGAAGCTTTAAAAGTTAGAAAAGAACACTTCTAGTGTATATGTGAGATGCTGAGGTTGTGGATTTAAGCCTGGTCTGGAGCACTGTCTTTCAGTTAGAATTATTGTAAAATCACCAAAAACACTCACAAAAGTGATGGAGGAAATAGTTTAGAAAAGTATGGGAAAGCAGAAAGGGCTTGGAGACCTAAATTCAAATCCTGGGCTCTGACACTTGCTCTGGGACCACAAGTAATTCATATAACCCTTCCCTTTAAACTTAATATGATAATATGTCTACAACCTACTACAGTTTGTTGTTCGAAAGAAATCCTTTTGTGAAATTTAATGCACTTTTTAAGTGTGAGTTATTGTTATTACACAGGTAATTTGGGATCTAGGTCCATAAAGACTTCCATTAGTGTAAATCAATTAGAGCATCAATGTGTGTGTGTGTGTGTGTGTGTGTGTGTGTGAGAGAGAGAGAGAGAGAGAGAGAGAGAGAGAGAGAGAGAATGTGTGTGTATTTTAATGTTGATAATCATCTACTTGAGACATTTGGATAGATTTTAATTTGATGTAATAATTTAATGTTGATTAAGCTAGCCCCAACTACAATATTTTTGGCATACTAATTTTCCCCAAAATATTCTTTTCAATAGAGATTTAAAATGGTAAATTATAACATTTTTGCTTTCATATTTGAAAGGAACAGAGACCTCTAGTACCAAAAAGCATTGGAATAAATTTTTCCCAACATCCTTAGAGTTCAATCCGGAAACTGAATTGAATTTTACACATGAAAAACAGATATTAAATGTTTATTAAGGTATCTTCATACTTTCTGAATAGCCATTATAATAATGTCCATGCTTCGAAATGCCTAATTAGTAGTTTTATAGAAAATTCTACTAATCATTAATATATGTTGTAGCTGAGTAATTTTACACAATTAAGTTTCCACCTTATTTTTTTCACTAGACTAACTTCTCATTTTTTCCATAGTACTTTTAAACTATTTCATCTTTTTTTAGTTATTAAAGTGGCTTCAAAAGAGTATGCTGTCATTAAACTGGCATCCCCTTCCACCTTTGCCATGTTGCCATTTATAAATCATGAATCACTTCAGAGGCTTAAGGAACAAATAAAATGTGACTAGTCTCAAGTTAAATGAACTTGAACCCTTAACCCCAAAATGTTAAATGGGTAAGTCTGTAACATGAATCCTTCTAATCTTGGTTTGCCATACTTAGAAGTGAAAAGTTTACTATTGGCTCCTTTATCTGAACTTGTTATATTTAAATTAACACAGAATTAGAATTTGTAAACACATAATATTATACAACAATAGAGTTGCGAGGGGAACAAAATATCAACAAAAGCTGTTGGAATACAAAAATGTTCTGCCCCCACAAACATTAAGCAGGACTGAAAAGTATCAGATCTGAGAATATGAAGAGGAAGAACAGGTTAGGAATGATACGTGGAAATTGACTGGAACAGGCATAAGCCAGAGCCTACAGAAGAAGCAACATAACATAAAAGCAGGGTTTTGATTGGCTTTGTTGGGCACCGATCTTAAGTTTTGGTCTGAAATAAGATTCTTAGCTTGTGACCTCATCCAAGTCAGTAGTGTCCTTTTTGTCTTGACCTTTTAAGAACCTCGATTCTGGTGGATTATTCCTTAATCAGAGAATCATAGTGATCCAGGGAGCCTCAAGACATGTCCTTTCCTAGCCTCTGGGCAGAATTATCCCTGAGTTAGTCCAAGTAGATGGGCATCTATCCTACCACTAAAAGTCTTTGGGGAAAGAGATTCCAGCATATCAGTGCTCTCACAGTCATGAAATATTTTCATTTTGAAAACAAACAAAAATATCTTTGCCTTCAATTTAAGTCCATTGATTTTTAGAAGAGTTAAAACATAGAACATTTGATCGCCATATTGTATAATTTCTTCTCGAAACCTCAAAAAACCCCAATAGTTTACAAATCTTTTCATCCTAGCACCCCTTTAGATTCCTCAAAGATTGCAACACATATACACACCTAATGGAAAGAGAGAGAAAGAGACAGATGGAGAGATAGAGAAAGGCACAGAGACAGAGAAAAATAGAGAGACAGAGATGAAGTAGAGAAATAGGAAGAAAGAGGGGGAAAAGAAAGGGAGGAAAGAATATTGGGAAGTTCTATTCCAACTTGGAATTCATAGACCTTAACAAGTAGAAGAGATGCAGGTGAAAATTTAATTCAACCTTCTGACTATGTCAATGAGATTATTGAGGCTGAGAGTTTAAGCTATGAGCTCCCAACTATAATTCAGTCTCCTTATTTTCAGTCATCATACTTCTCATTGGTGTTCCCTGCTTTCTTCTGTGGCATTGCTAAATTCACTACATCTCTTCCAAGTACAAGGCTCAAAAACAGACTCTTCAAAATCCCTGCTTTCCAGTGAAATTTTCCTTTTCTGAAAAGGAAAAATCCATAGCTTTTTACAAAGTTTCCCATTTTAAAAATAAGTAATAATACTGTTAATATAAAAACCTAAAATTATATTCAGATCCCTATGTTGGGCTGCTGGCAGGGGCAGAGTTTCCCTTGGCTGTATCTGTGTCACTTCTTGCCTTCCAGAAATAAGAAACCCCAAACGCTCCCCTCAGACTCCCTCAGGTCCCTCTGCCAACCACAATACCTTGTAAATCAATGATGCTGGCTGCTATAGGATATTGACATTACAACGAGTACTTCTCAAAAAGATCCATTTATTTGGACCACATGATTTTTTTCTAGGAGATTTCTGTTTGCCCATGCAATATTTGATTTCCAGAATCTCTGGCATCATCTGCTAGCGTTCTAAATTGTTGTTCCCAGATATTAGTCCTTTTCCTTAGGGCACATTGTATGGTACACTTCTTCTGAAGTTTCTCTTGCCTCTCTCATTTCAGGACACATATCAAAAAAGGATGTTCTGATTTCTTTGTTACTACTTATGTGAGAAAAGTCATCATGGGATGCTAACATAATATAGTTAATATAATATAGCATGATATGATATAGTATATAATATGATTTGTTATATATTATATGTATATATAATACATTAGCACCACTGAATGCTAATATAAGAGTGAAGGACATCAGAATGCAAGTGTATAACTTCCAGAAACTATAATCTTCCTTTTCTTATGATGGAATCCAAAAGCCAATGAACAGCTTTGGTGGGACATGGAAAGTTTATAGAGTAGAAAGTATTAGGCTGACATGCTTTAGCATTGCTTCAGTCAGCTAATATCTAAGAGTTTTCCTTACTGGTTCAAGGATTTAGGTACATGTGTTATTGTTTGTTGTTGTTGTTGTGAATGAGCATGTGTATTTTGTTTTCTTTTGGTTTTTGGTTCCCCTTTTTTGGAAAAATGGTTTTGTGAGAGGAAAATCATTACGGATCATGTTTGAATTTCATCTCAGGTCTTAATTAGGAAGCTATCACAGAGGTAAAATGACTTAACTAAGGCCAAGAAGGTAATTGCTGAAATAACTGGGATTGAATTCAGGACCAAAGACTCCCAGATCAACACTTTCACCTGCCTCATAACTGATCAGTCCTTCCCCCAGATTCTGTTTAGCAAACTCAATGAACACTATCTGTTTGTATGCCCTGGTCAATCCCCTAAAAGGGTACATGGCAGATGGCCAAACAATGTTAAGATAATTGTTTTCAATGAACTCTCATTACATGACAAAGAAAATAAAAGAATTAATATGTTCTATTCCTCCACATAGCTGACAGAAATCACTTACCAAAGGGAAATAATTTCCTATTTTTGAGATTAACTTCATCATAAAGTGCTCGAAAATCTACTTATATCTCATAGAACCAACATAAATCTCTGATGATTAAGATTGTAAGCTAAATTGGCCAATGGAAACATAAATCTAAGCCTTACATTCTATGAAGAAGTAAATAGGAGGCCCCAAAAAGTGTACAGCTAGAAAACTGATTGTACATCCCTGCTTCTAAAGTCCCCCAAAATTATGTTATCTGGAAAAAAGTGCAAGATATGTCTTGAGGGAAGCCTCAAGGGGACCTTCAGCCTTAATAAGGCCAAGAACAGAACAGCAGGATCCTGTGCTGTAATAGAAAATCATAGCTTGCAGTGACCTAGCAACTACATCTCTCCAATCTCTTGAATGACCCTTTAGCAAATGGCTGCTTCTGTGTGGTCTACTACTAGGTACTGGTCTGTCCTTGATTCCACTGGTCTGAGGATGAAAATGGGCAAATCATGTGATCATTTCTTTCTTATCCTATCTAAATGGGGATTTATTTGTTCCCACAGAGATGATAATAGGATCTTCTATGCCATTGCCTCTTCCCTAAGAGATTTCTGTGTCAGAGGGCTGGGGAGTCTTATAGGTCCTTTAAACCACTTGTATAATACCCATTATATATCACTCATTCTTTTTTTATGGAAAAGTAACATGACGTTGTAGGAAGAAACCTGGTCCTGGAGTCAGAAGATTATTAGCACAGCAGGGAAGGCAGGACAAGTGATCTATCAAGATAGGAAAGCAGCAGTTGTGTTATCTATGCAAAAAGGCTGCTTTGCAGCCCACACAAAAGCATGTAGAAGCAAGGCTATCTCAGCTGAGAGTTTTAAGAGTTGCCCTTATCATGCTGCCTTTTAGAAGAGGCAGTGCTGTGTAGTAGAAAGAATGATGGGGGCAGGGGTGGAGTGCAGTGGCACATTTTACAGTAAGATAATATTTGGCTTTAGTGTGATCATAGTCATGTCCCTTAACACCCTTATCTCTCAGTTTCTTCATTTATAAAGTAAGAATAATGGTACTTGTCCTGAAAGGACCTTAAAGGCTTTCAGGTTCAACTCTCTCATTTCGCAGGTGATGAAACTGAGACCAAGAGAGGTTGCAAAGCTTTTAGAAAATGTCTCGGAGAAGTCTTTCTGTTGTAGCTTATAATTGTCATTATAAAACCCTATAGTTTTGGAGGCAAGAAAGAGGAGACAGGTAGGATATTGTCACAGCAGAAGATCATAACCACAAGGGTCAGGTATTGCTAATGTTCATTTTTGTGCCTATGAATATTTTCCCCATGTTCTATAAATGTTCTCCAAAGAGTTTTGTGTGCCATACTATGCTATGGAATGGCCTGAGATCTAAGAAAGGACTTTGATTGTGGTAATCACAAGTCATAAGATCAGAAAACTTGAAGTCTTTAGGTATCTTCCAATACCATGTTCTCTTGCTTAAAGTGTGTCTGTCAGAGGTCAGGGCCATCTTATAGTTTCTTTTACAGGTATTATAGTATTGTGGCAAGAATATCTGACCCAGGAGAGAACTAGGTTTGAATACCAGGGATGATACCTTGCTACCTGTGTGGTCCTTGGCCAGTCTGTTTGTACTACAAGGGTAAGAGTGTTTGTACATCTATCTTAGAAGGCTGTTGGAAGGAAGTGGCTTGTGCTGTAAAGCCCAAAGCACTGCAGAAATGTAGTTGATTTTAGTCAAATTTATAGAACCATCACAAAGACCTGGGTTCAAGTGTCAGCTTCATCACTTGATGTCTTCTACTTTAGGGAAATTTTTCAGTTTCTCAGCTTCAATTTCCTGGTCTATAAAATGAGAATAACAATCCTTTGACTATTTACCTCATAAGACTGTTGAGGCATATATGTGAGAGCAAAATCAAGATGATGTCAGAGCTCTTCATATCCAAATGTCCACTATCATTCAATGGGCAGTTATTGAGGGCACACTATGTGCTCAGGACTATAAAGTATCATTATTCCATTGTCCCTTGGCTTCTTCTCTAGCTTAAATAATTCTACTTTGTTTAAATCTTTCCCCTTGGGCCTTATTTTCAACCCTTTAATTATCCTTGCGGCTCTGCTCTGAACCCTCTCCAAATTGTCCATGCCCTTCCTTTGTTTTAGTGCCCAGAATTGGATACTTCCTTTCAATAGCCAGGCCTGGGCCTGGCTAGCTTGTTATCCCTTCATCAGCAACTGGTCAGTTGGTGAAAGCTCTAGGTCCAGGAGGATTGGACTGAGCAGAGCTGCGAAGGAATCCCTTACTAGAACTGCAAACATTCTCTCCACTGAGCAGTCACGTTTATCTCACATCAGTTCCTTCCATTCTTTCCTTCTCCTAGTCAGTCGTAGTACCCTTACATTGGCCAAGAAACAGCCTCACTCCCAGCCAAATGCCTTCACTTTTTATCCCTCCTCTCAGCCCTCTTTTTCCTTCATTCCACTGTTTATTGTCTCCTTCAAAGCTGCATATAACTATATTGCTATAACTGGCCTCCCAGTCTTTGAAGAAATTCTCTAAGATAGCCTTAATGTATTCCACAAATGTGAGCTGGTATTAACATCAGCATTATGAAACAGGATTTTGAATTTTAATGGATCCTCTAATATGACCCCTTCCTTTTACAGATAAGGAAACTGAGCCCCAAAGATGTTAAAAGACTTACCTAAGGCAAAATAGGCAGGCAGTTTGAACTAAATAGCCTTCCTTCCAGATTGAAACCTGTGATTCTAAGTAGCAGAAAACAGCTTCTCTGGCTCCAAATTTAGTGCTTTTTCCACTTCACCAAAGAAGTAGGGGTAATTACTTTTACCGCATCTTATTTTATTTTACTGAATGTGAATGAATCACAATTCCAGACACAGGTGGTGACTTGGAGAGACATTGTTCTGACTTTGCTTCTGTGTGATAATGGGGACTCCCAGAAAACTAGCTGGCAGTACCTCAATAGTCCAGTAGTGTAGTAGGAACCTTATTCCCCACCTCCACTCTAGAAGCTTTGTAAACATTTTCACTCACCCAAGCTATAAAAAATGAAGTTTTATAGTAACAAAATACTTATTTGTCTCCTTAAATGCTTGTCCATAATTCAGTTTAATGATGCCACACTTTCTTTCAGTCCCTCTCTGCCTGGAGGGCAGTCTATATTGATTTAGTCATTCTGTTAGTCTCCCTAACAAACAACCACATAAAACATAGACTGGGAAAGGGGAAACTTTCCTCAAGTGGAAAAACACATTTTTCAGTGTAATGAAACTTTTGATTCTAAGTAGTGTTTAGGAAGATGTGCTAACACTTGAACAGAAATTTTTATGAAGATCCAGAAGCAATGTAAATTTTACCTTTTATGTTTTTTTTCTTTCTTAGCTCTCTATGGCAAATATGATACAGAGGACAGAATGATAGGGGTGGAGTCAGGAATACCTGGGTTTCAAATCCTGCCTCTAAAAATACTGGCCATTTGACAGAATGCTGTCACCAAACTCTAATGACCCATAAGAGTATGAGGAATCTGCCTTGGTGAAGGGAGCTTGCACACTAGAAATTTCCTAAACTAGCAAAATCTCAGAGATACGTGTTGATTAACGGATTGACATGGTCACATTAGAACAATGATGACCTGATAAATGCTCCCACTTGGGAACCACATTTATCCAAAGTGTTAAGAGAACATAGTATGACACACCAGAGAGGGAAGCCTATAAGTAGAAAAGGCCAGTAATGTTAGACCAGTGACCAGAAAGTGAGCAAAGAAGTGTCATGATTGCAACCCAGGGTTTCTAGTGACACTAGTCTTCCTGTAGTAAGCGTTCAGTTTTCTATCACCTCACTGTACACATGCTGAGTGCCAAATAAAATTTGTTATAGATGATGGTGGTGGTCATCCCACTAACCTATCACCAACACAAATAAAAAAAAATCCAATCCAACAACTTGTATTACTAATTGTCTATGTTAAAAATACTGTGTTAAGCCCCAGCAATAAAAAGATCCCCCCTTCCCCAAACTATCCCATTACAACTAATTACTGGGTGATATGAACGTCAAAGGATAAATATATCCTTGATCATTTGAGAAGAAAGAGAACCCTAATAACTAGACAGCTCAGGAAAGTCTTCCAGGTAGAGGTACTATATTAGGTAAGTCTTTGTGCAAGAGAAGGATTCTAAGAGATGGAAATGAGGAAAAAGTTCATTTCAGGCACGAGGGAAAGCCTTGCGAAGGAATGGAGGCTGAAGATGGGCTGCTGAATTTAGGGGGAATGTTTAACCAAAAGGAGCATTAGCTCATCTTTGCCAGTCAAAGCCAGAAGACCTGAACTGAACTTTGAAATCACAGAGTGCTTATCATTAAAGGAGCTCAAGCCTTCCATTGCAACTGATTACCCATGACAGGTTTCTCATTAATTTTTTTAAGCGATTGAAATATTAAAGCACCCATTTGGATCTGGTGTGAAATGGATCCAAGCTTCAGTCATGAATAATCTCCATAAGACTTTTGCATTTAAAATATAGGATGAGGTCGGAGCATTTTATTCTATATAACTTTATAATATATTATCCAAATTTTTAAAAAAGAGAAAGTAAATCACACACAAAACCAAATAGATACATACATGGGGAAAAAGAAAAAGAAAAAAACAGACTGACTAGCCTTTCACCTTTCTACAAATGACCATCTGGGCCCTGTTCAAGTTCCAGAGAATCACTCAAGCTAATTCTAAGTAATTTAGATTTAAATTAATTTAAATTTAATTTAAATTAAATCTGAGCTAAGAAAAGCTAATCCTGAGAAGTGAAAGCCTTCAGCCGATTTTGTATTAATTTGACTGTTTTTCTCTAATTTTCAAAATAGAATTCTCAAACTCTTATAAGTACTTTTTATTAAGTTCCCTATTTTGCTCTCTGTGCTTAGGATGTATTGTGGATAACTTCTGATGTGCCTCATAAAAAGTCTCTTTACAAAGTACACAGACATTGTTTCATTTTGCTATTTTCTGTTTTCAAAAATGACTTTCTGAATTTCATTATGATTCTTAGGATTATTGACAGAATCATAGTATCAGTATATTGGAAAAGACATCAGAGACAATCTACTAAAATTCATTGATTATAGGAGTTGAGGCTCTGATTTAGCACTCTAAGGGACCTTGTGGGCAATCTTGTCCAACCTCTGATTTTATAGATGAGAAACTGAGGCCAAGAGATATTAAGTGAATTATTGAAGTAGGAGTAAAGGTGGGATTAGAGCCCAGAGCCTCTAACTCCAATATATCAAACTTCCTCTTCTACCAATAAGTCAGCTCTTTATTATTAAGCACTTTCTATGTGCCAGGCATTATATTAAGCACTGGAAACACAAAGTAACAAAACAGAAAAAATAGCTATTCCTCTCAAGATTGTTACTTTCATTTGATGGACAAGGAAAATGAGACTGAAAGAGGTTGCATGACTTGTCCAGGGTCACACAACTAATAAATGTCTGAGACAGGATCCAGATTCAAATGTTTTGTATTCTACTCAGTGCTTCATCCGCTGTGTCACCTAGATCTAGAAGATGGTGCTAGGGCTGTGTTTTAAAAGAAGACAATGTTCCAATGAAGTAGAGAAGAGGAAGGGATGCTTTCTGGCGCAAAGTTGTGGAAAGAGGAGATGGAGTATTGTGTATGTGTAGAATAGAAAGAGGGCTAATTTGACTGGAATACATGATACAAGCCCATGAATAATGTTCGATGAGTTTCAAAAGATAGGCTGGGGGGGGGCAGCTAGGTGGTGCAGTGAGCAGAGCACCAGCCCTGGAGTCAGGAGGACCTGAGTTCAAACCCGGCTTCAGACACTTAACACACACTTACTAGCTGTGTGACCTTGGGCAAGTCACTTAGCCCCAGTTGCCCTGCCAAAAAGCAAAAAAATAAAAATGAAAAAATAAAAAATAAAAGATAGGCTGGGACCAGGTTATGAAGGATTTTAAAAAGTAAATATAAAGCTTATAGTTGATTCTTGAGGCAATAAGAAGCCACTGGCATTTACTGGGGATAGAGAAGTTACATTTAAGGAAATGTAAGGAATTTGAGGAAAATTGCTATTGTAAAAGTGTGAAGTTTAGATTGCAATGGGGGCAATTTAGGCACAGAAAGCAGTTAGGAAGTTGGCATAATGATCTATGTGAGAGATGATGGAAGCCTGAACTAAAGTAACAGCCAAGTGAGGAGAGAGAAGGAATCAGGCTGAGGGAAATAGAAATGGCAAGATCTGGCTACTGGTTGAGTACACGGGGTGAGTGAGGGTAAGAAGTTAAGTAAAATGCCAAAGTGGCAAATCTGTGACACTAAAAGAATCATAGTGCCTTTGACAGAAACAGGGGAGTTTGGTGAAGTGATTGATTGGGGGTTGGGGATGGATGAAAGATAATGGGTTTGTTTTTGGACATGTTGAGTTTGAAATGTATCTGCAACATCCAGTTTGAAATGTCTAATCGGCAATTGGTGAAGTTTGAAGCATGGGAGAGAGATTGGGGCTGGATGTCTAGATTTGCAAGATCCTGGCAAAGAGATGATAATTGGAAGCTGATGAAGTTATGGAGATATAGAGAGATGGTATAGAAAGAGAAGAGTTGGAGGCCTAAGGCAGGGCTTTGAGAAATACCCATGGTTGAGGAGATACGGTTTGTATCATTTAGCAAGGAAATTAAAAAATGGCTAGACAGGTAGTAGAAGAAACAGAAAAGCATCACATCATAATATCCTAGAAAAAGAGATATTATCTAGGAGTGGAGAGTGGTTAATATAGCAGATGGACTGAAAAGGGTGAAAACTCAAAAAAAATCACCATATTTTGTATGAAAGAAAGATACAAAACTAATAGGGGGATTTTAACATCTAGACGTTTATAGAAAGTTTAATTCTCCCAACAATAGAAAAATCTCATAATTTTTTGACTGGTTTCATTGGTAATTTCATTTCCAAGAAGGTAAGTAGAAGAAAAATCAAAAAACTTGAAAATTATGAGAGAAAGCAACCATTCTTGGAGTATATAATTCTAAAGGAAGGGAGGTAAGGCATGATATGTGTTCATACACAATATACTTATATGTATGCATATATATGTGTATATGTGTATACATACATGCATACACATATATGTATACACATATATACTAGACATTAAGAAATTATGCTTCAAAAATAAAGAGAAAATATATGTGAAACAGTTTAAGGGGATAGCAGTCCTAAAGAATAAAATCCTAGCTATTCAACTATACACTATAACAATGAAGAAGAAAAGGAAAAAGCTGTGAATTTAAGAAAATCTTTTATAAAATTTTTAATGGCTTAGGTTTTTTTTGTAAATTTTTAAAATTTATTTTAAACTGAAATATAATATGATAAAAGAAAAAAAGCCACATACATAGCAGAACATAAGAGAGGATTCAATATAAAACAATACATTTCCATTTCAACAAAATCTATATAATAAATACTATAAATTATTTTCCAAGCTACCCATCTTTTCTTTGCTTCCTTGTAGGTTTTCTTTTGTTCTCTGCTGAGCACTTTTTACTTTATTTTTTCCCCTCTCTCCTCCCACCCCAACCTAAAAAACACTACAATTAAACATGGATACACACATACATACATACTCAAACACACACATATATACGCATACACTCATACATATGTATGTAAGACTCTACTATGTCTATTTCCACTTGTCATCTCTTTCTCTGAAGGTGGATAGCTTCCTCCCTTATAATTCCAAGTCTTTACATATTTTTCTAAACCAACCAACTCGTCATTTTGTACACCGCAACAATATTCCAACCAAATCACATCCTATTTGAGACATTGTCTATGAAAGTTTTTTTTCCCAAATTTTCTGCGTTACTTCTATTCTTCCTCCTTTGGTTTTATTTATACAAGAAATGTTTAACTTAAAATAATCAAAATTATCTATTTTACATTTCAACAATTCTCTCACCTTATAAGAGGTATAAGGTCTCTGATACTGCTGAATCTGCATCTTCTATATCTTTTTCCCCCCAGTTTCTTTGAAATTCCTGACCTTCCATTCTGCCAAATGAAATTCATTATTATTTTTTTCTAGCTTGGTAAGATAATTTTTGAGTTATTTAATTGGGATGGCATTGAACAGAGAGATTAATTAGGTAAAATTGTCACTTTTTATTATATTGGGTTACCTACCAATGAACAATAAATATTACTTCAGTTATTTGGATTTCACTTTATTTATAAAAAAAGTGTTTTGTCTTCTTGTTCTTATGATTCTTGTAACTGTTTCGGCAAGTATATGCTCAAATATTTTATACTGTCTATTTATTTTAACCTGTCTAAAAGAATATTGAATGATATTGCTGACAGTATTGTTTCCCTCTTTTGATTGAATTTATTTTAACTTTAACTTTGTCTGAGATCATGATTACTACCCCTGCTTTTTTATATAATAAATTATATAAATAAATAATAAAATTTCGCCCTTTATTTTATCTTTATATGTATCTCTCATTTTAATAGTATTTCCTGAAAGCCACATATTGTCATGTTCAAATTTCTGTTTTGTGGAAAAATTCATTACATTCACATTCTAAGCTATAATTACTTGTGTAGTTTCCTCCTTTGTATTTTTCCCTACTCTCCTTCTCAACCTATTTACTCTATCCCTCCTCACTTCTCTGTTTCTACTTAGTATCTACCCAGCCCACTAAGAGTTCCTCCCTCATCCTCTCCCTCCACCCTATCCCCTTGCCCTTTTGTTTCTTTCTGAATTTAGAAGACTTTTATATCTTCCAAATTTCTGTGTTATTCTCTCTTTAACCCATTCCCAATGAGAATAAGGTTCCAGCTCTACCTACCCCCCACTAGCTACTTCTCTATTAGTTTTTTGTTTTATGCCTCTTTTGTATGAGATAATTAATCCTTTTTACCTCTCCCTATGAAGTTTTATTTATTTTTTTAGAATCACCCCATCATTCTCAGCTCCACCCAAGCCTTTTATTCAAACTACCCAAATAATGATGACGGTCATAAGAGTACTAATAATGTTTTCACAAATAAGAAGTATTGACCTTATTGAGTCACTTGTAATTGGTCTTAACAATGATGTTTATTTTATATTTCTCCTGGGTGTTATATATTGAATTTTCCCTTAGGTTCTGCTGTTTTTGTCACAAATACCTGAAAGTCTTTCAATTTGTTAAATGTCTTTTTTTCATTCAGTATTAACTTTGCTAGATAGGTTACTCTTGATTGTAACCCCCTGCTCTTTTGTTTTACAAAATATGGTATTCTAAGACCTATGATCCTTCAAGGTAATAGCTGCTAGGTCTTATGTAATCCTTGTTGCAACTCCATGATATTTAAATTGTTTTTTTTTTCTTGTTGCTTTCAATATTTTCTCCTTAATCTGGGAGCTTTGAAACTTTTCAACAATATTTCTTTAAGTTTGCACCTGGGATATCTTTCGGGTAGGGATCAGTGGATTTTTTTTTCTATTTCTGTTTTGCTTTCTTGTTCTAGAATGTCAAGGCAATTTCCCTTGATAATTTCTTGTAATATTGTGTCAAGATTCTTTTTTTTATCACAATGTTCAGGTAGTCAGACTATTCTTACATTACATTTCCTCAGTCTGTTCTCTAGATGAGTTCTTTTTCTGATGAAATGTTTCACAGTATATTCTATTTTTTCATTCCTTTGATTTTATTTTATTATTTCTTGGTATCTTAGAATGTTATTTGCTTCCCCTTTTCTAATTCTAGTTTTCAATGAATTATTTTTCTTCCTTAAGTTTTTCATTTTTTATTTCAAGTTGGTTTACTTTCTTTTCATAATTTTCTTAGATTGCTC
>CM053626.1:45323023-45352849 GCA_028646595.1 Phalanger gymnotis
CACTTAGTTCAAAAAGTGCCCTTGAAGAGTTTGGCTTTTGTTTTTGTTGAGTAATTCAGTGTATTTCATTGAATCTTACTAGGTGCTAAGCCCCAGGCCCAAACCCCTATTAAGTGTAAAACCTATGTGGGTGTGGATTGGCAACTAAGGTGGGGCCTAAGGTGGGGCTAACTCCAGGAAGGGCCTAGTTTACATGTCTGGGACAGCAGAGGCTCTTAGACCAAGTGGGTTTAAGTCCGCCTCTTTGTGAAGATTTTAGGTCACATGGGTGAGTCGCATGTGTGACTCACCCCTGACTCTGACAAAGATATAAAAACCAGGGCTTGGCCTCCTCTTCTTTGGAGCTCTTTGCCGCAGCAGTGGTGGCACATGACTCTGGGCTAGCACTTGTTCTGAGCTCCCAGGCTGAACCTAGATGTTGGTAACTATGAATTGTATTGGGTCTGTCTGTTGATGTTTGTAATTTGCTTGTATTTTTCTGAAGTTCAGGGTGCTGGCTTTTTCCCCTGAACTAAGTGAATGATATTTGTGTGCTGAATTAAAGTAAGCTTGCTAACCCCTTCACCTTGCTTTCCTTATTAAGGCAGATCAAAAGAACTTGTGTTTTTGCGGCGTGCTGGTAGCTTTCTGAGTGCTGGCTGTGGGTGGATCTTACACCCCCACAGAAGCTGCAAGCCAGATTGTTGAAATATTGTTGAAACAATAATGAACACTTGTGCTTCCATTATAATGAATATAGCTTTTAAGAAATGTAATTCCAAGACCAAAACTGCTATGTATCATAGAAGGTTAAGACGGTCCTTTAAAACCACAAGAAGGTGTGACACATCTAAGTTATGAGAATCCTTGTCCTGAATTCTACTCATAGTCTTGGATTCTGAAGCAAAGCTACATCTCCCCCTCAAAGTTCTATGTGTACTTTTGAAAGGTTACAGCTAAAGCTTTAATGTTATCAGCTTGAGCCTCTAGTGGTGTACTTCCTCAAAGACTATTAAGATAATGAATTTAATCACCAGCCTTAAGTAGGTTTTAGAGTCATTGCTAAGATGGTACAGAAACAATAATCAGTATAAAGAATACCTATCCTCAAAAAAAAAAAAAACTCTACCTATGTATGTATGTATGTATGTATATATCTATCTATCTATCTGATACATCTGAAAGTGGGCTCAAGCTTACAGAGCACATGTGACAAAAGCAAATTCATAGTTTCTGGTTGCAAGAAGTCTTTGTCTTACAATCATGGAATTCTCAAGATTTCTCTTAATCACAGTTCATCTGTATCTATCAATCCTTGGCTCTCAGTGCACACACTTCTATTGGCTGATCTAGGCATGCCACTGCCATTAGGACACCCATGGGAAGATGGGAAGGTTGACATCCTCTGGACTCTTTGAGGCTCATAAGGTTCCCTTCTTGCCAGAGGCATGGGGAGGAAGGAGATGCGTCTGAGTCAAAGCTGAGGCCTCTCTTTCTTCCCCTTCCTGAAATGGCTCCTTCATCTTGAACAACAACTTCACTACCATTTTGGAATGAATCCCTTTCCAACTCTTTTTGACAATTTATGGATGATCCCTGGGGCATGGTCAGATTTCCTTGGTCAATCAGAATTTCATTCTCATGCAACGCGATTCCATTACTAAGGACTTATCACATTTAATCCAAAGACTAAAATTGAATAAATTGACGTTTCTTCTATAAGTTGATATAGGTAGGGTGGAGTACAGTAAATCAATGAATCCCACCCTTCCAAAGGTGTTTGATTTTTATATGTTTTGAAATTTTGGAAAAAAATAAACAAAAAGGGCATATTGAAAACAGGTATAAATATATGCCTGCCCCATAAACTGATCATACATGGAGTCCTGGAATGTGGTAGCATCTTTAATAATTTAGTTAAGAATCTTGAACTCAATTTCCAAAAGTAGATAAAAGAAGGAATGAGCCATAGTGTAAAGAGCACGGTCCTTAGAATGCGTGGCCCTGGATGAGAATCCCAGCACTGTGAATTGCTTATTACCCATGCGATTTTGGGAGAATCACCTCCTCCCATGAGTCTCAGTTAACTCATTTATAAAATGAAGAGACTGAACTAGAGGATCTCTAGGTCCCTTCCAGTTCTAAATCCTGTAAATTTCAGAAAGGAGATGCTTAAGGACCTTATAATACTTTCAATTTGACCACTAATTAACAAAGCTATTGGTGCTGCTGTTAATATTATGATAGAAAAAGCAGAACAAACAGAACCAAGAACACATATACCCCTATTATTGCTGTTGTTTGTCCTTTGTTCTCAAAGAAGATCATAACATCCGGAGGTGATGCTATGACTTGCAAGTGAATTGGATTTAAGTGAGGGGGGATGTGCAAGGTCACCAGCCTCACTTTCTCCTCTGGAGACATGTGGATCCAGTGGCAAGATATAGATCAGGACAACTTAAGATGGCCCCCATACCTCTGCTATAAGAAGACTGAAACTCATTGTTTCAATGCCAATCACAAGTTATGAAGTCTAGATGAGGGCAAAGAGGCATCCAGCATGTGCCGAATTGGGAGACAATAAAGAAGTGACAGGGGGGCCAGCTAAGAATTTCAGCAATATCCATCATTCTCTCTCTGGACAAATTGTAATTGATTCACAATAAAACTCCTACTTCTAGGAAATGCCATTTTAGCAGACTATACATTTCACGGTATGAATGCCATAGCAGTAATCTGCAGCTTCTAATGTGCCTGATGTACAGATAATGGTGGGCATTCTTATTGTCTTCACAATGTGCTCTTGACTTAAATGTTCTGTAAACATGTCAGCTTTCATTGTGCACTCATTAAGTCTCCAGCTTAGCAGTCTCAGCAATTTCATACTGCCTTGCTGCTTTGCCCCTGTGTCATAGGCAGCTGAGAAAACAGCTCGAGATTGCCATTTCTGGGTGTGTCTTTCTTCCAACTTCCCTGGGGTCACTTATCTCATAGAGGTTACTAACTTATGTTCTCTGAACCCCAGTGAGAGATAGTCTAGGAAGGAATAAATGTATTTGTTATATAACTTGTATTACAGAAGTTATTGTTTGTGGTTTGGAGTCAAATGACTTGGGTTCAAATTCTGGCTTTGTCATTTACTAGTTATGTGACTATCGGCAAGACCCTTAGCCTTTCTGGGTCTTAATTTCCTACTTGGCAAAAATGATTGGAGTTGAATTCGATGACCCCAGGATGCCTTTGATTTCTTATCCTATCATTCTGTGTTCCCTATGAGTCAATCAACAGCATTTTTAAGCTTTTCTAGGGGCCAGGCACTAGATTTTCACCCACTATTCAAGATGTGGAGGTGGAGGGTGGAATATGGTAATGAAGGAGGTGAGTAGGGAGACGGCACTAACATGACTTCTGTTCTCACAAAACTTAAAATCTGGATAGCTGATAATACAGGGAGGCCAGCTAGGAATTGTTGGAAAATCTATCATTTCTCTCTCTGGACAGACTCTAATTGGCTTATAATAAAACTCTTGCTTCTAGGAAATGCCATTTTAATAGGCTACAAGTTTCCAGGTATGAATGCCATAGAGGTAACCTGCAGTTTCTAATGAGCAGGATGAATAGATAATGTCAGGTTTTCTCATTGTCTTCACAACGTTCTCTTGACAAATTTACATAAACATATATTCATACGTTTCAAAGAAAAGATATGCTGTATCACTAAAGTTTTTATATATAATATGTTTTATATATGTATATATGTATATATGTACAGTGTGCCTATCTGCCAATACTTTAAGATATCCATGATTTCATCAAAGTAGGTATTCCCTCCACAGACATTTCTTGCCCCCTTAATAGTTTTCTTCATGACTTGCAATAGCTAAAAAAATAAAAAACAAAAAAATAGTAATTTTGGCAAGAGAGAGAGAGTTATGCATCATGGCATAGTTGGTAGAAAAAACTTCTTTAGCATCAGAATAAGGCAGGATCAAGTCTCCAGTCTGATACACACCAGCCATGTTTCTCTAGGCAAATCACTTCATATTTCAGTGCCCTCTGGCAACTTACCAATACTATAAGTGAATGGAGAGTTTTAAAATTGACTTTTCTTCTTCTACTTATCATTATTATTATCATTTACCTTAAGTGCTGACTTTAAAACCTAACTCCTACATAAGATGAAATTTTGTCCTATGTATCTGACACACTACACTGATATGTGTGGGAGGAAAATCAGTAATTCTTAGAAGTACTATCCTGATGTGACTGGTGATTATTGTTGTCGTAATGCAGTGAATGAAGTAGAACTAAAACATTAAACTATTAATGCAATTGATCATAAAAAAAATAGCTAAAATATTCTGTCACCTGATATCCCACCACCTAGGCAAAAGAGGCTCAGAACTTACCTCCACTGCTGCTTTGAACAATAGGAAGGTGAAGGCATACTTGAAGCTGGCTTAGTAAGGACTTGTGCTTTGCTGGCCTACCCTTTAAGAACTGAGGGCTACCTCCACACCATGAGCTGGCATCAGAGGAGGAACTAGCAGAAAAAAACACAGAAGAAAGTCTTTGCTAAGCTAGAGTAGAGAATTATACGTGCTGAGTTCAGTGAAGGTCAAGACTGAAGCGGCATGGAGCATTGGGCCTGGAGCCCAGAAGACTCATCTTTCTGAGTTCAAATCTGGCCTCAGACATTTACTAACTGTGCAATCCTGGGAAAGTCACTTAATGCTCTTTGTGCCAGTTTCCTTATGTATAAAATGAACTGGAGAAGGAAATGGCAAACTACTCTATTATTTTCGCCAAGAAAACCTAAAATCAGGGTCACAAAGACACCACTAAAAACTACTGAATGACAAAAGGGCACTTTCCTGTGCTCCTACAACTCTTTATTGAGTGCCTTGCATGACTATGGTGAGTGTCCAATAAATATTTTTTAAGCAAATGAATGGTCAGTATGTGAAGGTGTGAGAGTGAAGGATTTTCACTCTCTAGTAGTTGTTTGTAAGAGGTCCTGAACTAATCATAAAAAGTACTGTTTGAAAAGTATCTGATTTCCCTGGAAATCTGAATAAAGAGATCAGCTACTTGGGAAATGAAAAGAATTTATGCTTCCCAGGGGCCAGAGACAGGATTCATTGTATTCATAATATGGCCATCTATGATCTATTCTCTTTCATGGACTGAGGAAGAGGAAAGAGAATGACTAGGTCTTTGGTTGTGTGAGGCAAAACCCTACCTACGTTCAGAGATGAGGATGGAGATGATGTTCCTTTTGGAGCGTGTGGTATGGTAGGGAACATACTGGAAAAAATATCTGGATTCAAATCCTGCCTTAGACCTATTTTGGTTGAGTGATGGTAGACACATCACTTAACTTCTCTGTAACTCCATTTGCTTATCTGCAAAATGAAAGGATTTAACTCAATGTTCTCTGAGACCCTGTATCCTGAAAACCCATGATTCTTTGAATTACATAGCTAAATCGTGCCTGAAGGTGTAACAACAATGTGACTAACAGCTGCTGTAGGTGTGTAAGACCAGCAACAAGAGCTGCCAGCACAGGTTCTTTGATTTGCTTTTCTAAGGAAAGCAACTTTAAGGGGTTTATAATGTCACTTTAATCAAACATACATATGGCATTAACTTGGTTCAGGGAGAAAAGCCAGCAAGCACCCTGAACTTCAGATCAAATACAAACAGATGACTAACACTAAGGGGGACAATATAAACAGATCATATCACAATTCATAGTCACCAGAGAAGAACCAATGGGTCTGAGTTAGCAAAGTCGGGGGGAGGGGGCTGTTACAACAGCTTGCCCAGAGTCTCAACACTCCTTCCATGAGTGAGCCCCAAAAGTCAAACACCAATCCCAGATCTTATATACCAGTCTCAGAGCCATGGGGCACTTGATTACCTCAGCGCTAAGAAATACTCAAACAAAGAACAGTGAAAAGTCCCATTTAGGGTGTTGGAAAGTTAGTTAATCCCTAGTACTACCACATACAGACTTTCTAATCAATGACTCCCAATTGTCTTAATGCTGAGAAACATTCCAAGACAAGATCCCACTTTACCAGACCCATTCACACACTGGCCAGAATCATTAAAGGCACTTAAGAGAAGAACAGCAAAAAGCCCCACCCTGATTACCACGACAAAAGGCTTTGGAGGTCTGAGGGGTATGTGTGTGTGTGTGTGTGGGGGGGGGAAGTTGTGTGTGGGGGGGTGTTTGTGTGTGTGTGTTTGTGTGTGTGTGTGTCTTTGTGGAGCAAGCTGAGGGAGAGGGCATGCTTTTGAAATTCCAAAACAGGCTAGGGGAAGAAACAGACAGGGAATTCTTTTCACAAAACTTTCCAGTCCTCTGGAATTTCGCATCTATTACGTAGTGTGAATTTAGGTGTCGTCAGGTGTCTTCCTGGATTTTTAAGCATCTTCCTGGCAAAGCTATCCAATTTTTAATTTTTAAAAGAAAATCTCCTTTGTATCCATTATTCTGATCTTAACCAATTCTACTAAAACCACATTTCGGTATATTAATTGGTGCCAGAGAGTCATTTCTACTCACTCCCAATGTGACCTTTTATATTACATTGAGAAATGAAAGAGGGTATAAATTGTCCCACTCGGTAACATCTATCAATCAACATCTATCGAATGAAGATGTGCCAGACGCTATTCAGTTACTGGGGGATACAAAGTCAAAAAAAGTACAAAAAAAAAAAAAAGGATCTGCTCTCCAGGAGCTATACCACCAAATACACTATCTTTTACAGGTATGTGCAGATACAAAGTATATATGAAGAAAAGATAAGTTAATTTGAATCAGAACATTCTAGAACTATATAACAATAATAGATGATGATATGTACCAGGGGTGGCCCTCTACATCCTCAAGTGTGGCCCTAGGGCCTAGGAGGCCACATGAGGCCTGGGGGCTACGGGTTCCCCACCACAGATTACCTACCTAGTTCTCTCAGTTTGCAATGCACTTTGGATACATTTTAATCTCATTTATCCAGATGCTATTGTTATCAGCATTTTAGAGATGAGAAAATTGAGGCTCAGAGAGTTTAAGTAATTTGCTGAGGCTTACATAGCATCTAGTAAGTCTCTTAAGTGGAGTTTGAATCCAAGTCCTCTGACCTCAAGTTCAGGAGTGTTATAGATCTGCTCTTTCCTTTCACTTCCCAGCTCTCCTCCCAAATGGGCATAGTTTTTTTTTTTTTTTTTGCAGTAACGTTGAGATGATCAGTCAGTCAACAAGTTTTTATTGTGTTTACAAACCTTAGGTACTATAAAAACAAGTGAAGAAAGCTAGACCTGAATCATTTTCCTCAAGATATTTGACTTCCTACAAATTAGAGATCTTCCCCCCACCAACTCTGAAATTACCTCCTCCCCCCTCCATTTGCTTTGGTGATTTTCTTCTGATCTTGAGGGCAGGCTAGACAGGGGAAAGTAGGGGAAATGGGGAGGTAGAAGGGATAAGAGAGAGTGAAAAAACTAACTGTAGAGGAGGAGGATTTAAGCGATGAGCTCAAATGTCACAGCTCTCTGCTATGGTTGTTTTTGGGTCTGTCAGATTTCTGAACCCAGGCCAAATAACTATCATAGTCTGTGCTTCATGGGTTTGTATTGCCAACAATTTCTGTAACTATGGATTTAATGACCAAGAGCTTGATGAAAACAGTTACAAGAACATGATCCAGAGAGGGGATAAAAAAAAAAAAAAACATCCTTCACCAATGGGGAGATGACATCAAAAGAATGTAACTGCCTTGGACATAGAGTAATAAGCTTGGATTTGTATCTTGGAATCCTATTTTAGAGCATATTATATATGATATCTTATATCAGAGCATTTATAAATCATTTTCTTTTCCATTTGGAACCAATTTCCAACTTAGTGAAAGCACTTAGTTCATTAAAGTGAATTTTACATCTTCTATGGTCATGCTCTTCATTCCATTTGCTTTTTAGTACTCTCACCCCAAATTCCAAATCAGCGGAAAGCTACTGATTTTTAAAAAGAAATAAATAAGTCAGGAGAATAGTTTGATGGGGACATAATGTACTTTTCAGGTGTATGGTGGCTCGTGGGGAAAATAATGTTTTTTTTTTTTTAAGAAATGCAACACTGTAATAAGGCATTCCATTGGAAATACAATTCTATAGGCAATGTAGCCATACTTCATTCTAACCATAATCCATAATATGCTATACCAGCTATGGAAAATACTGTTTTCCAATGCGTTTACTAGGTAAAACCACTTTCCTGCCTCGTAGCTGCCTTTACTTACCAAAAAGGAAGAGAGGTACAAACAATGTCCAAGAACCTCAAAACGATAATGAGGTCTGATGTATTGGGGAAGGTGAACTTCTTTCTGGGTCAAAACAAGCAGCCTCTGTCCAATAGATTAAAACAAAATGGAACTAGTCTTTGTCCTCCTAGGAATGGAGAGATTAACACTTCTTGTTGGTACTCAAGATTGAATCTTATAAAGTACTTAACCTAATAGGGCTTAAAATAGCTGTCATCTGATGAATTTGCAGAAGAAATACCCATTTCTCTGCTCATGGAGTCACAGAGTCTGACCCTGGACTTAACCTAGAGGGTATGAGTTGGTCATCCCGACTTCACAATGTCCCTTTTTTTTACCCATCCTTCTGATCTGGCATTTACCCAACTACCAAGGGACTATTTTTAGTTGACACTTTGTGTGACTTGCAAGAAATTAGCATTGAATATATATATAGTACAGGAGACTCTTCTCATTTGTATGAGGTAGCCTGTAATGGTCTCCACAAATAGGGAAATCCCTATTGATTCTGATAGTAAAATTCTTCAATGGGCTGCTCATATTTCAGTCCAACACTCTCCTCTACTTCAATGTTCTTTCTACCAATACAACTATAATGTAGGTCTCATTTAGACAGTAATTCAATAACTACTTTGTAGCTTCTGCTTCAAACAAAGAGAAATATCAGTTTCCTTTTTAACAAAGATATTAAATCTTAATTTAAAAAAAATCACTGGCAATTAGAAGCAAAAATACAGCAGAGAATGGCATAGGATTATGGATCAAAAACAGGAAAAACTTCAAAGGCCATCTGGTCTATCTCTCACTATGAACAAATGGAGGCCTATGGAAGTGAGATATCTTGCCTTTTCTTAACAGGTAGTTATAGTTAGAAGCAAGATTTGAACCCAGGTCCTCTTTCTCATTATATCATAGATTTAGATCTAGAACAGACATATCATTCAGTAATATAGTCCTATACAACTCTTCTTGACCTTGTGGGCTACAGTCCATCAATAATGCCTATGGGATTTTCTTGGTAAAGATATTGGAGTGGTTTCCTTTTTCCTTCTCCAGTGGATTCAGGCAAACAGAGGCTAAGTGACTTGTCCAGGGTCAGACATCTAGTAAGTATCTGAGGCTGAATTTAAAGTCAGTTCCTTCAGACTCTAGGCCACTTACCTGCCTTTGTTAAGAAGGGACTTACGTGGATATCTAATCCAACTCTCTCATTTTACAGATGAGGAAACTGTAGCTCAGAATAGTAAATTGATTTGCCCAAGGTCATGCAGGTAGTATATATCGGAGGTGGAATTTGAATTGGAAACACTTTAAAATTTGGCAATAAATCAAACAACATACAAATAAACCAAAGTAAAGATATCTATCTAATAATGACTTTTCATTTGTCGTATGGATGCTTTCAGCATTTGCTCCTCTCCTCTCCAAAAAGAAGTATGTTTTAAAATATCTTAGTTGGGTCCCTAATTCACAAATTTCAGGGATACGAGGTTCTTCATTGAATAAAAGAACTCATTTCTCTTCATATGATCTTAATAGTTTTAGATTCAAATATCAATCTTACCAAGCTTCCTTTGTTTAGAATTTTTTGCATGATAAAACCACCTGTATATGATTCATATTTACTAAAAATGGTTGCTCCAAAGTAAAAAATATGGGAGTACTAATTTGAATGTGATTTGTACCCTTGGAACAGTTTGTTAGCATTGTAACGTGAAAGGGGCCAATTCCTTAAAAAGACAGTGATTTCACATACCCTAGTATGGACAATGAGAAGTTAAACCCTCTGAAGGGAGACCTTCTTCCCTTTCACACTAGAACTCTAACCCTAGCCAGCCTAGTAAAACTTTTGCATCAGGGACATGGCTTCCCTATTTTTATGATCTCTAGAGAACATAAATATGGATGAGCAGAATATGAAAAAAAAAAAACATCAAAGACTGCAAATACAATTGAGACCAGATGCCCATATCCCCACAGAACACTGAAATCATGTCCATACAATCAGTTTAACTTTCTTGACTCAACCAATAGTCAGCAATTGGCTTGACCATGTTTCAGTGGAGTAGTCTATTTGTTTGGCTTACCTAAATAGTTAACTCAGTCCAAATGCTTGAACCAGTTGTAAACACAAATATAACCTCAATTCTAAATGTTTAGATTTCATGATTGTAATAATGTTAATTTTAAGGGAGTGTGCCTTTAAAATGTCTGATGAATGTCTATGCTATTTGTATTACAGACAATTGGCTAAAACTTTCTGTATTTCTAAATAAGTGGTTCTATGTTGGACCCATCCCACACCCCCTTTCTCCTTATTGTATCACAAATTAAATTCAGTCTTTCAAAATATACTTATCTCTCAGATGGAATCAGGAGGAGTTGTGCAAAATTTTTTGAGAATAAAATTTGCTCTGAATTATCTCTTCATTCATTATCATTGTGATATATCCAATGCTCCAAATTTTTCTCTTCTGCTCCATTTTTTTTTACCTGTTAAGGAAGCATAGCAAAGGTAGGCCATATGCTGATAATGATAAACATATAAATTATTCCATCCCCTACAGAGCCTAGCACAGTGCTGCGTACATACCAGGTACTCAAACATTTTTTAAATGAGTAAATGGGGAAATATTAATTAAACACATACTCTGACAGGATATATACAGTGAATTAAGTACAAAATACCTGATTTTCATAGAATCTCACAATCTCAGAAGCCACCTAGTTGAAAACGAACTAGAAGAAGAATTCTTTCTTTAGCCATACTGGCCAGTGGTCATCCAGTCCATTTGAAGCTTTCTTGCTAGTAAGGAGGAGCCTAACATAGAACACTGCTAATCCCTCATCCAGATAGCGTTCCTTCATGTGCTTTAAGATTCCTTTTATTTCTTTCCTATGTCTTCTCACATCCAAGCATGATTTCAAGGTGTGTAATAACCCTGGCCATTCTCCTCTGAATATTTTCAAACTTGACGAGTCCTTTTAAAAATGTGTTGCTCAGAGTTAAATCCAGTATTCTAAATGTGTTGTGACCAGGGAGAATTTGACAGAGCTATTACCTCTCTTTCTGGTCACTGTACTCTTCTAATATATCCTAAATTCCCATTTACTTATCCAAAAGCAACTTCTTGCTTTTACTATTATATTGCTATGCAACGAATCCCTCAAATCTTTCCTAAAAGAATAGAGTCACACATTCCCCCATCTTGGATTTGTAAAGTTAATGTCTTGAGTCCAAGTGCAAAACTTTTCATTTAGTTCTATAAAATTTCTTATTAGAGTCAGACCAATGTTCTAACCTGTGCAGATCTTTTTGGATTCTGAATTTGTTAACCATACTTTCAACTCCCTCTCCCAGCTTTAAGCTAACTAAATTTAAGAAGAATATTATGTCTTTAATCTTTTATTAAAAATATTAAACAGCACAAGGTCAAAGACTCAGCTGTGAGTCACATTAAATTACTCAAGGTGCCTAAGTACATACCATTTGATTCAATTCAATTAAACAAATTTACTATGTTCCTATTGTATACTGAAAAGAAAACATACAACAAATATCAGCAATAAACTTATGTGCTCCAAATAACTTAGCATTTACATTCATAAAACAAACCTTAATTGCAGTATGATAAGAGACAGACAGCAACACAATGGTAATAGTAGTCTTCAATATCCCTCTCTCAGTTTTAGACAAGTCTAAGAGAAGGACAACCAAAAGGGAAAATAAGGAATTAAACAAATAGCTGATGATACTAGAGTTAAAAGATTTAATATTCTAGATGAAATAACAAAGTAATATACATATTTCAAAGCATTGATAGAAATTTTACCAAAAAAATGACTATATTAGGACATAGACATACTGCAAACAAATGTTAAAAGGCAGAAATAGTTAATACATCATTTATAGACCATAATGCAATAAAAACATTCATTGAAACAAGGATCACAAACAAACAAAAAACCATGAATCTAAATGGAGAGTTAATAATGAACTCTTAAATGATGAGTAGACTAAAAAACAAATAATAGAATCAATAAATAATTATGTGAAAGAAAATAATGGTGAAACAACGTGCAAAAATTTCTGAGATACAACTAAACTAGTCCTCATTGGAAAAGCCATATCTCTGCAAACATACATTAACAAAATAGAAAAAAGGGGAGATTAATAAACTGAATATGCATTTTCAAAATTAGAAAACCAACAAATAACCAAATCAAAAATAAGCACAAAGGAAGATAAATTGGAAACAAAAAATAGAAATAAATAAAATCAAAAGCTTGTTCATTGAAATACTAATATAATTAGTAAACCTTTTGGTAATCAGATTGAAATGAAGAGAGTAGAAAATCACATCAATAAACTAGCAAATGAGAAAGGTGAAATCACAACAAAACTAAAAGAAATAAAAAGAATACTCAGACCATATTGTGCACAACTATAGGCTAACAAAACAGAACACAAAAGTAATAGAGGATTACCATCACAAATATAAAATTCCAAATCTATCAGAGGGTAGATTTGGAGGTAGATTTAGAGATATTAAATAACTTATCTCAGAAAAAGAAATAGAACTAGCTGTAAAGAAACTACCAAAGAAAAATGCCTGGTCCTGATGGATTCACAGGATAATTAAAAATATTAGTACTTATACTTCATAAATTATTCTAAGAAACTGAAAATAAATCACTCTATCAGAATCTTTTAACAAGACATAATTTTAATACTCAAACCAGGTAAAGATAAAAATCAGAAAAAAAATTATAGGCCAATGTCATTAAGCAATATTGACAAACATTTTAAAGAAAATCCTATGAGACTACAGTAATTTACCCAAGAAATTATTCATCATGTCTAACTGTGATTTATACTGTGGATTCCAAAAGATTCCATATTAGGAAAACAATCAACACTATTAATCATATTAAAACCAAAACATCGAAAACTAAATGATCATCTCAACAGATGCAGAAAATGTCTTTGATAAAGTGCAGCATGCTTTTTTGATAGAAATCCTACAAAATATAACCACAAAGAGACCATTTTATTATCACAAAAAGCATCTGTCTAAAAGCAAAAGGAAACATCACATGCAATGGGAATACACTTCTTCATTACCAAAAATACAGGCATAAATAAAGATGCATACTCTTACCACTATTGATGAAACTCTGGAAATGTTAACAACAACAATAAGATAAGAGAAAGAAATAAAAGGCATAAAGATAAGCAAAGAGGAGAAAAAAAACCTATATTTGCTGACAATATCATGTATACTTGAAAAATCATAGAGAATAAACAAAGATATTAATTGAGAAGATTAATAGTTTGAGCAAAGTTTCAGGCTGAAATCATCCCTCAAAAATAAATAGCAATTCTATATAACAATAACAAAACCCAAGAAGCAAAAATAGAAAAGGAAATCTCATTCCAAAGAACAAGCAAATTCATAAAATATATGAAGATTTTCCTAACAAAGTACACACAAGACTTAAAAAGATTCAATTACAAAGTGCCCAATAAAAAATAAAGAACAACTTAAATAGCTGTAAAAAATGGTGTATATGAGGAATACAGAGAAGCATGTAAAGATTTACATGAATTGTTGTAGAGTGAAATAAGCAAAGCCAATAAAACAATATGCGCAATAACTGCAATAATGTAAATGTAAAGATAAATAATATTGTACCCCACCCAAAAAAGCAAATATAACAAAATTATAAACATCAAGCATAACTCAAATGAAGAGATATAAGAAGGCAGCTCCACTTTACCATTTCATGGAGATGGGAGTCCTAGAAGTGTTCTACATTGCACATATTTTGAGACTTTTTCAATATATCAATCAAATTATGCTTATTATTTTGCCCTTTAGAAATACTTTTTTTATTTTTTAAATATGGGATGGTGGTGGAGCCAAGATGGCACCTGGAAAGCAGGGACTTGCATGACCTCCCATCCCAGGTCCCTCCAAAAACCTATAAAAAATGGCTCTGAACAAATTCTAGAGCTGCAGAACCCATGAAATAACAGAGGGAAGCAGGACTCTAGCCCAAGAAAGCCTGGATGGTCAAGGGGAAGGGTCTATTGCACAGACCTGGGAGCAGAGCAGAGCAGAGCCCAGCTCAGGCTGTGCCAGGACCAACCAGAACATGAGCCAAGTGAAACAGGCCCTAGTGCCCTGAATCATTGAGCTGTGGCAGTTACCAGACTTCTCAACCCACAAACACCAAGGACAACAGAGAAGGTTAGTGGGAAAAGCTGTGAAAATAGAGTAAAAGAAGTTCTCAGTTCAGCCACCACCCCAGAGGCAGTGGAGATGGTGCAGCTCTGAGGACAGAATGACAGCTGCAGTTGCTTCCAGCCCCAGGCCCAGCTGGCGGGAGGAATTAAGTGGCAGATCAGAGCATGAGTGCAGAGCCTATTTAAGATCTAAGTCGCGGTCCAGGTTGGTGGTTCATGGGGGAGGAGGAGCACTGGTGTGGCAGAGCTTGCTGTGTAGAAGTAGCTCTGAAAACAACAGTGCAGCCCCTCAAGCTTGGGACAAAGTACTTTATACTCTATAAGCAGTCATATCCTGAAGAAAAACTCAAAGGTCAAGTAAACTGGCTGGGAACATGGCCAGGCAGCAAAAATGGACTCAAATTCAGACACAGACTTTGGAATGTTTCTTTGGTAACAAAGAAGAACAAAACATACAGACACAAGAAGTCAGCAAGTCAGAGTCCACATCAGAAGCCCCCAAGCAAAACATGAACTGGTCTCAGGCCATGGAAGAGCTCAAAAAGGATTTGGAAAAGCAAGTAAGAGGAGTAGAGGAAAAACTGGGAAGAGAAATGAGAGTGATGTGAGGAAATCATGAAAAACAAGTCAATGACTTGCAAAAGGAGACCCAAAAAAATACTGAAGAAAATAACACCTTAAAAAAATAGACTAACTCAAATGGCAAAAGAGCTCCAAAAAGCCAATGAGGAAAAGAATGCCTTGAAAGGCAGAATTAGCTAAATGGAAAAGGAGGTCCAAAAGACCACTGAAGAAAATGCTACCTTAAAAATTAGTTTGGAGCAAGTAGAAGCTAGTGACTTTATGAGAAACAAAGAAATTGTAGAACAGAACCAAAGGAATGAAAAAATGGAAGATAATGTGAAATATCTCATTGGAAAAACCACTGGCATGGAAAATAGATCCAAGAGAGATAATTTAAAAATTATTGGACTACCTGAAAGCCATGATCAAAAAAAAGAGCCTAGATGTTATCTTTCAAGAAATTATCAAGGAGAACTGCCCTGATATTCTAGAGCCAAAGGGTAAAATAGAAATTGAAAGAATCCACAGATCACCTCCTGAAAAAGATCCCAGAAAGAAAACTCCTAGGAATTTGTCACCAAATCCCAGAGCTCCCAGATCAAGGGGAAAATACTGCAAGCAACCAGAAAGAAACAATTTGAGTATTGTGGAAACACAATCAGAATAACACAAGATCTAGCAGCTTCTATATTGAGGGATTGAAGGGCTAGGAATATGATATTCTGGAGGTCAATGGAGGTAGGATTAAAACCAAAAATCACCTACCTAGCAAACCTGAGTATCATGCTCCAAGGCAAAATATGGTCTTTCAATAAAATAGAGGACTTTCAAGATTTCTCAGTGAAAAGACCAGAGCTGAATAGAAAATTTGACTTTCAAACGCAAGAATCAAGAGAAGCATGAAAAGGTAAACAAGAAAGAGAAATCACAAGAGACATACTAAAGTTGAACTGTTTTGTTTACATTCCTAGATGGAAAGATGATGTGTATAATTCATGAGATCTAAGTATTAGGATATCTGAAGGATACACACACACACACACACACACACACACACACACACACACACAATATACATATATAGACAGAGTGCACAGGGTGAGTTGAATATGAAGGGATGATATCTAAAAATTAAAATCAAATTAAGAGATGAGAGAGGAAATCAGTCCTGTTGGGAGGGAAAAGGGGGCAGGTGAGGGGAATAAGTGAATCTTGTTCTCATCGGATTTGACCTGAGAAGGGAAAACATACACACTCGATTGGGTATCTTACCCCACAGGAAAGAAGGAGAAAGAATATAAAAAGAGGGGATGATAGAAGGGAAGGAAAATGGGGAAGGAGGTAATCAAAAGCAAACACTTTTGAAAAGGGGCAAGGTCGAGGGAGAAAATTGTATAAAGGGGGATAGGATAGAAAGGAGCAAAATATAGTCAGTCTTTCACAACATGAGTATTGTGGAAGTGTTTTGCATAATGATACACGTGTGGCCTATGTTGAATTGCTTGCCTTCTTAGGGAGGGTGGGTAGGGATGGAAGAGGGGAGAGACTTTGGAACTCTAAGTTTTAAAAGCAGATGTTCAAAAAAATTTTTTGCATGCAACTAGGAAATAAGATATATAAGCAATGAGACATAAAAATCTATCTTGCCCTACAAGAAAGTAAGGGAAAAAGGGATGGGGGTAGTGGGGTGACAGAAGGGAGGGTTGACTGGGGAATGGGGCAATCAGAATATATGCCATTATGTAATGGGGGGAGGGTAGAAGTGGGGAGAAAATTTGTAATTCAAACCCTTGTGAAAATTAATGCTAAAAACTAAAAGTATTAAATAAATAAATGAATGAATGAATAAATAAATGATGCCAATTAAAAAGAAAAGAAAAAAAATATGGAATGGCTCCCTGAGTGGAGGAAAGAGAAGGATACTAGAGATAACTATGGTGATGTAAAAAAGATAAAAACTTATCTTAAAAAATCCTTACAGTCTGACTATAGTCTACCTTTCTAGTAATACACAATAATATGCCATAAATGTTGTGTATTACTCCTCTGTACCTATTTTAGGTAAACTGGACTAATTGAAATTTTTAAAAAAACTTGGAATAGATTGCCTCCCATGCTTGCCTAATATTGCCTTGTATCTCTCAGACAGATTTATAAAATATGGCCTTTATTCATAGTAATGAAGGATCACCATCATCAACAACAACAGCTTTGAAGTACAGTTGTGAAATAATTCATGCTTGTGCTCAAATTGAGGGATCCGAATTCTTTAACAATGGGCCAGGGATTGAATTCCAAGCCGTGTTCAAGAAAAGATCCCTCTTTCCTATGTGGTTCCTTCCCACTGTGCCCTCATGATAGAAATCAAAGAATATCAGGCCACATAAGGATAGGTTTGATCACAGCTGTTTATGAGAAATACTATCAAATCTGACAAATGCTATTCTTTGATATAATTTTGAAAAATCGCAACTAAGTGGAAAGAAGGCAAAGGCAGGGTATCACTTCTTCTGACTGGTTTGTTTCAGTACTCCTGCTACTGGGAGTAACAACTGTGACAAAAACACACAATCACATACCTCTAAGGTCATACATTTAGAAGTCATCTCTTATGGTTTTAAAGAGTGGAAATGAAGAAATGTCAGATCCTAGCTATTGCCCTAGCTATGTTGCTGTTGTGGGACAACAGTCAACTCTCTTTTCTCTGCTACCTTTACTTGTGTCCCCAAACTCCCACAACATATCGTATACAAAAACTTCAGTCTCCCACTACAGGGCTTATCTGAGATTCCTTGCTTCCTCAAATAAGAACTATAAGTCTCTCTGTGTCTGTCTGTGTGTTTCTCTCTCTCTCTTCCTCTGTCTGTCTGTCTCTGTCACTCTCCCTCCTCTCTGTCTCTCTCTCTGTCTCTTTCTGTTTCTCTGTCTCTCTCTCTGTCTCTCTCTCTCTCTTTGTCTCTGTCTCTCTTCCTCTGACTCTCTCTTTGTGTGTGTCTCTCTCTCTTCCTCTGTCTGTCTGTGTGTTTCTCTCTCTGTATATGTATACAGTAAATGCCTGTCAGAGGCTGTTAGGATTAGAGTATCACCTCTACTTCACCTTCACTTTGGATTCCTAGCTTCCTTTAAGGTTCAGTTCCTGTTGCCATGTTTCTGAGAAGTCTTTCTTTATTCCCTTAGTAGTTGTTGCTTGATCTTTTTCTCTCCAATTATCACATGCAATTATTCTATTTGTAGATTTATTACTCTGTAGAATGTAAGCACCTTGAAGACAGGGCCTTTTTTTTTCAATTTCTCCTTTGTGTCTCTAGTGTCTTATATGTAATAGGAGCTTAATAAATGCTTACTGGACTGGATTGGACCCTTAGAAAGCTGTAGTGCTACATTGCTCAGAACTATGGGACCAGTGGCTCTACAAAAGATTAGATTCCATCAAAAATTAGTTGTATTCTAAGGGATTTTAGGCAGTAGGCAAAGGTCAGTGGAAAGAATGACCACCTCACCTCCATCAGTCTAAACTACCTACCTCTACTGCTTCATCACCATCCCCAAGCAAGAGATCAATCCTGACATTGTTTGATTTTGCTAAGCATAACATATTATAAAACACTTCCTAGAGGAGAGCTATATATTTTAGCCCTAATGCTCATTGCTTGACATATTTTCTAATTTGGTTCAATCATTAATCCATCCAAACACGCCAAATGTCTCATATATATATATATATATATATATATATATATATATATATATATATCTCAGAGTAAATCTATTGAAATGTATCCTTGAACAAAGAGATACCTTCATGAGACATACTAATTTTGTGAACTTATTTGTGTTCATGTGACCAGCATTACCAGCAATAAATACAATTCTTATTAAAAAAAAACCTACATCAAACATTAAAATCTATATTCCTGGTAAAAGCATTTAAAATAATTTAGTGATGGTAGACAGGATGGCAGAACTTTTTGAAACTTTGCAATAAACCACAAACTTTAAAAGTGAAATATTCCTTATAAAATATGTTATTTTATAGCTCTTTCAACTAGTTCATAGAATTTCTCTAGGAGGGGCTTTTCAGAGCTAGGTATTTTGCTATGGCTTACAAGGAAATCATTTCATTAAACAGTCCATAGTCTGCACACTTTAGCAGTGTTCCAGTTCTTATTGGTGGGAAACCTTGAAATACAATACTGCAGTTTAGGTAAAATCTAGCCTATTTAAAAAAAAAAGAAAAAAAGAATTATGATAGAAAATTTATAGTTTTATAAGTACCCCAAGCTTAATAAAATTGGTGAAATGCTCGTCTCAGAGCTATGATTAGGAATTTTGTCTCTGGGGCACAAATTAGTTGGCAGAAAGCAAGATACCATAGGGTGTCAGAGAGGGAAGTGACAAAGGGCCATGGCAATGTTGCTTCTTGGAGAGGCACTAAGGGAGGAGAATGGGACAGCTTCCTACTTTAACTGATTTTTTTTCGTTAACTAAGGATTAGTCTTTCCCCTCCTCTCCCCCTCCGCAGCCACTGAAAGGCCACAAATGCTATTTCATTTGAAATATCTAAATGTTTCACCTGAAATATCTAAATATTTCACCCTGAAGCAATACCCCAATTGCCCTATGCTACTTATGTCTCTAATTCTCCTTAGCATTGATTCTACAGATCTTTTACTACTTTTTCAGGTCAGATGATGAAAATACTACATTTGCTTATTTGAAGAATAGGAGTAACAAATGTAAAGAAGGAAATGAGTGTTAGGAAGTCATGATGGGCTGACTATGTGGGAATAGCAAGAGATGACATGTCACAAGCACAGTTCTGGTAGAAGAAAGGTAAGAAGGCTTCTAGCAAGTTGGATCAGTACCTCGTAGTAAGATAATGGAAGGTCATGGAGAAAGTTGCAGAGAATGGGTAAGCAAGAATGGGTTCCCATCTGTACTATCAGGCATTGAGTTGAGTTAATGTGGAATAGAGTTCTTAAGCAAATTCATTTCCCAGAAATCAGATCAGTAGAGTAAAGCAGTATAGTGGGAAAATGACTGAATTTGGGATCAGAGAACCTCAGTTCACATTCCTGCTCTACTATGAACAATGTAAGTGACCTCAGAAAAGCCATTTAATTTCTCTGTTCCTTAGTTTCCTCATATGTAAATTGAGGAGGTTGGACAGATGACAGCTAAGCTTCCTTCAAGCTCTAAATCCTATGATCCTATTAAAGCCAAAAAAAAAAATCCAAGTTAGATTTTCCAAATCACTAAATGTCATACATTTTTACTGGTTAGAGCCACTGAGTTTTCACCCAAAGCAAGCATGGTTCAGAACTGAATAGAATACCCAAGATTATATTAATTAGGAAGGTTGTTGTGTTGTTCAGTCATTCTTCAGTCATGCCTGACTCTTCATGACCCCATTTGGGGGTTTCTTGGCAAAGACACTGGAGTGGTTTGCCATTTCCTTCTCCAGCTCACTTTCCAGATGAGGTGCTGCTAGGTGGCTAGATGGCACAATGGATAGAGTGCTGGGCATGGAGTCAGGAAAGCTCATCCTCCTGAGTTCAAATCTGGCCTCAGATGCTAATTGAGCAAGTCACTTAACCCTGTTTACCTCAGTGTCCTCATCTGTAAAATGAGCTAGAGAAGGAAATGTCTTTGCCAAGAAAATCTCAGATGGGGTCATGGAGAATCAGACAACTGAATAACAACAACTAGGAGGGAAAGTCGTTCAATTTTGACTTTTTTTTACTTTTTCCAGTGTGCACTCAACTATATCTATATATTTACATCTATATCCATATCTATATCTATCTAGCTAACTAGGTAAATTCAAAGCCATGGAAGACAAGCAGGAAAAGCAACATATAAAATTGAGCATAACAGTGATAATGGTACTAAGAATAATTCACATTAATATGGAACTTTACAATTTTTCTCATATATCATTTGTTATATTCATAAATACAATGAAGCAGGTAATATAAGCTTTGATCTTATCTACCAAGTTATTGGTCCAATTTCCAGTGCTCTCCTCATCCACAACCATCTCCCCCAGCCAACTTTGAGGGAAACAACCCTGGTGGAGAAGGGGAGCACCATCTTTATAGTCAGCACAAACCTCCTACCAACTGCTGCAGAGAAGCGGATAATAGTACCCCCTGAAGAATTCGGCTGCTGAAGATTTGGAATAACCTTTGTGGAGATGTGATCTAGTAAATGCTTCAGTACTTCGTCTCAACATCCAAAACTACAGGACCTCCAATAAAGAAAGTTCTTCCCACCAAAGTCCTTGACATTATCAAATTGCTTCAACAACAAAAATGGACATGATTGTATCAATAGAAATGAAAACAACGAAGCTTCATTATAATATGTCCTGCCACTTCACCGTATGGATTGCTTGGTTTTTCCATGTGATTTGTAGCTGAAAAATCTTAAATGTGTTATCTTCTTCTAGAAAATATGATCTCCTTGAGAGCAGGAGCTGTCTTGATTTTCTATTTATATCCCAAGAGTAGACACATTCCATTGCATATAGTAGGCACTTCATAAATATTTTAATTAATTCCAGGCATGAGGAAACTGAGGAAAATTCAATGGCTCATCCAAGATCACTCAGCTAATAAGAACAGGGAGTAGGACTAGAATCCAGAATTTGAGGATTCCCTGTTAGGCAAACTTGCTTTTAACAATCCCTGTAAATGTTCTTTTGGGAGCTTTTTCAGGATTCCTAATGTGAAGCATTATTTTTATAGAAGGGCAGAAGTAGTAAAGTAAGATTTCAGTGGATTTTAGGTTTTTGGGTGGGCCATTGTGAAGTAGCTGCTGAACTAGGGGATCAGACTGATTTTTTAAAAAATGAGCAAGATTTCTTTAGAAGCCAGCTGGTTCCTATCACTGTCTTTTAATTTTTACCATCCTAGTGATCCATTGTGGCTGCTAGCCACCTTTTCATTGCATATAATTCAAATCCAATTAGAACAAATATGTCAGGACAGTAAGACCTTTTGTGGAAATTTATAATGAACATTGACCAAAATAAATGGACTATCACTTAGGCCTAGGAAATCTCTTTGATATATTGAAATTTTCATTGTAATGGGTTTTATTGTTACAGAGCTTATCCTGAATTCAATTTCTTGATCTTCATGGTGATTTATATTGTAGGGGAAAATAATAAAAGCTTTATTCTTACAGGCAGAAATCTGATGTACAAAGCACCAGTGTTTGAGCAACATTTATCAAAGTGATATTTAAATATTCTCGACCACTTATAGTTGTCAATAATGCTAAAGAAAACAAAGGCATTTGGTAAAGAAGTTTCCTTTTCAGAAAAATTATAATGCAAAACTCATTCCTTAGCAATGAAAAATGTGGAGTAGTCAAAGTGAAAGGCTACTTACACTCTGGAATGTGTAAGAGGAAAAAAAGAAATTCAGATTACAATGTTGCCCGCTAAACAAAAGCAAGATTTTGACACATTTCGTTGCTTAATAGTTATTGGTTATAGTTTGTGAGTTAGTCAGTATTGAGGACTGTTATTTTGCCCTCAAGACATTCCTGGAAGATTGAAGCTTGCCAGGGAAGCTTACAGTAAGCATCCCCTTTCATGTGGGGCAATGGTTTTGAGAAGTTTTCCAAGCTCTCCTAATGGGTACAAGAATGCAAATGTTAGAATTCAATCAGGATCAGTAACTAGACAGTCTTTTTTGTAAGATTAACAAGAAAACTTTGAGCAGTCTTTTTTTAAGGGGAAGTTAGCCAAAATGCTTAAGGAAGCATGGTCAGCCTTTTTGCTTTGGATGGTAGTGCCCTAGTCTGCACAATGGGTTTCAGCAGGAAATAAAAGTCTGAGGTGATCTGGTGATAGAGTAACGATTGTCTCCAAAATAGAGGTTCGAAGAAGATATGGAAAATTATGGAAAGGAAAACAGATCAGGAAACTGAGGAATAGATGGAGATAAAACTACATTCATGGGTATTTTTTGGAACATGTGAGTAAATTAAGAAAATACAATCATAGGGCTATCTTCAGAGGAACGCTCATTCTAGAAGAACAGAAGACATTTAATTTAACTAACATTTATAAAATGCCTACTATGTGCTAAGGTAAGGAATACAAATTAAGAAATGAAATAGTTCATGCCCTCAAGAAACTTATATTCTATTGGAAGGAAACACATGTAATACACTTTTATCAAGCCCTGTATATTATTCATAATGGCAGATTGGCTGTTTTCCAATAATCCATTAGCTTTACACTTCCATTAGTATTACTTATATAAGAATATGTCTAGACAGTTTGGGCCTTAACAATACCAATTTGTTATGTTAAGCTATACTGACCCACTAATTTAAAAAAAAATGTTATTTGGGGAATCTTGTGGATGTGACTTAAAACTTTTATGGTACAACTACAAACAAGAAGAGACTAATTTAATAAGCTAGAAGTTAGCTGTTCCAATAAGATATGCTTAGTCATTCCTTATCTTCGATCCAGTTTATATGAATTAATATTTGTTGGCTTTTTTTACTTTTGAAATCTAAATTGATTTTTTTAAATGAAGGAAAATCCACTTTTCCCCCTCTCTTTCTCCATCCCTTTCCCATTGAAAATATATGATGACTTTAAAATATTTAGCCTCACATATACTTGTTTTCAATACATAACAATAATGGATACAGTTAGCCAAAAGATTTTTTTAACCTTTTTGTGGTTGTGCGACCATTCACTTTAAACAAAACTTCAGTAGGATTTAAAATTCCATTGAATTAAATCTCCCATAAAATTTAGTACATTATTTTAAAAAAATATGCAAAATGATATCAAACATGACTGATTTTACATTCTTTTTTCCCCAAATGACTCACTCAGAAGCTAATAAAATTATAGAAACAAAATTTGTGAGAAGGATGATATTAATGAGTGTTTCAGTAGAGGTGATAGCATATTCCATAACTCTTTTTAGATATTTCACAGAAATTTTCCTTTTTTCCCTTCTTTTTGGCAAGACTCGTTTGGGAGATCTATGAGTGATAGACATCTTATTTTCATTGTAAAAGTGAAAAGTGTAAAAGCTTAAAATTAAGATCTAAAGCTTTTCATATGAAAGTATTATTTGTCTTTTCCAATTTTTTCAGGATATTAAGATAAAAAAATTTGGCAGTGTGCTATACCAAATCAGAGAAAGCACAAATCTCCTTAATATTGCCTTTAGATATGAGATTTAGTTTTCAAGTTAGGTTCCTGGATATTTGCTTAATCTCAGAGTCAATTTTCTTAACCTTTCTTGTGTTCTACTCTGTTCAGACATGTGATATGATTGGAAGAGGGGAGGGTAACAACAAAAACAACAAAAACAAAAAGCAAAGAATGTAGACAACTACCAACAACATTCCAGTACTCTGCTAAGACATGTTATGACCAAACAGCCTTTCAAGAAAGGCAGTAAGCAAGCTGATAAAGCAAACTTAATGATTCAGGGGGAGATAAGAAAACGATAAGTGGAAACCAAAATCCAAAGACAGGATAAATGTAGAGGTGTATGAGGAATAAGAAGCTGAATCTGGTACATAAAAAGTTTGATCATACAATCACCAATTTAGAGCTTGAATGGATCTTAGAAGTCATCCTGCTTAACTCCATTCTACAGATGAAAAAGAAAAAGTCCAAGGTCTCCCCCTGCATCCTGGGTCATCACCACTCCTCTTGACTTATGTCTTGCCACTGGACTCCAATGACACTGGAAGAGAGAGTGAGGCTGATTACTTTTCCCTCAGCTCTGCCTCACTTAAATCCAATTCACTTGAAAGTCAAGACATCACCCTCCTGATGTCATTGGTCCTCTTTGAGAACAAAGGATAAACAACAACAAAGGAAAAATCATAGTCTATCTGCACCCTCCAAGTCAAGTGATTTGCCTGAGATCACAGAGCTATTAACTGGCTGAGTTGTCCATTGAATTTTGGTCCTCTGATTCCAAAGCCACTTTCCAAAGCCCACTGAGTCCAAAGCCACTTCCTAAGCAGAAGGTTGCCTCAGCAATTCCTTGGGAATCAGCCCCTCCAAGAATAGCTTCATATTTTCTCCCTCTTCTATTTTTAGGGATGGGGCATAGAGCTTGCCTTTCCCATCCAAGTGAAGGGCTGAGGTCTGATCCAATGTAGGGGAATTTAGTAATGATGACTTCCATTCCTTAGCATGGTCCTCTCCCATACCCACTCAAGAAGTACATCCATATATGCACTCACTCTTGCAGATTGGCCTATAAAGTTGGAACTTAAACTCTGTTATCCATTCTCTTTTGTCCCTCTATACTGCCCTCCAGGTTGATCAGGAGCAGAGATGCCCTCACACTTACATACTTCCTCTGTCCCTTTCACCCTTACTCTGTTGCCCTCACTCATATGCACTCACATCAATCAATTAATCAGCAAACACTTATGAGGAGTCTACTATCTGCTAGGCCCTGAAGACACAAAGACAAAAATGAAACAATTCTTGCTTTCAAGGAGCTTATATTCTATCAGGAGAAGCAACATTAAGTACGGAATGTGAATCCCTGATTTCACTGGAAGAGGGAGCTAGCTCCCAGCTGAGGAAACTCCCTACCAGTGCAGGTCAGGGCCTTCTCTGCAGTTTATAGACCTAAAGAATTATCTAGAGTAGAGGCATCAAACCTGCCCCTGATTGCTGCCCACAAAATGCCCCCTCCACCCAAACAGATACAGTTTTTGTGTTTGACATTATTTTTTGTTTGTTTGTTTAGGGGGGCACAAAGGTCTGGGAGATTAAAGAAGACTAAAAATACTGGCCAAAGGCCATACAGCCAGTGTTGTTAGAGGTTGTGCATTAACTTGGGTCCTCCTCACAATATACTCTGCTACATCACCTCCCTATATGAACATCTAGAGAATAAATACAAAGTGGATTTTATTTTATCTAGGGGGGCAGAAACAGTTAGGGGATCAGGAAAGACTCTGTGAACAATGAAGCATGAGCTGAATCTTGAAAGAAGTAAAGGATTTTTGTTTTCAAAGTGAAAAAAGGGTACATATCTGTCATGTAGGATTCCAGAACAAGGGTATGGAGGAGGTGTTGGAGCATTGAAGGGGAGGAAAGTAAAGTCAACTAGCTTTTATTGAACACATTATATACTGGTCTGGCTGGACTCCATTATATAGCAGGATGATAATATATAATGTGGCTAGAAAGGTAAAGTGAGGCCAAATCGTGAAGTGGTTTAAAACCACTTAGTTTTAAACAGGAGATATTTTATGTTATCCTAGAAGCAATAATATAATCAATGTTGTGTTACCCTAGAAGCAAAAGTGTAACCAATAGCATGGGAGTGAGATGGTCACACTACACTCAGGGAAAATCACTCCCAGGATATTATCCACACTCACAAGTCCACATTCAGCAGAGAGAATCAAGGGTCAGTACAGCTCAGCCCCATAGTAGGCTTGATTACATTGGATTTATTCCTCTGACAGGAGGAAGTGAGGGTAGTGCCAAGGACCACTCCCAAAGCTGCTATCTTAAGAGACCTCCCAGGTCAGCGATGTCTTCACTTCCCATCAGCTTGTACTCCTTGGACTGGACTCCACCAAGCTCCTTTGCCAGCTACCTCCACCCCCTTTGTCTTTATACTGCCCCTTTCTTTTCAGGTTGCGTTTTTGTGTTGTCTGCCCCAATTAGATGATAAGCTGATTGAGGGAGCATGTATCTTTTTTTTTCATGTTTGTATCCCTAATGTTTAGCACAATGTCTGACACATAATAGGTGCTTAATAATTTTTTTATTAATTTAAATGTCCCTCTCCATGAAGCAAGAGTGGTAAGCCTAGGACAAAATTGAATGATTGAATTTATTCATTTCAAATACTAAAATGGACTCATGATATCATAGATGTATGTGCTCCTTCCATTTATGGACATTGGAACCCCAACGTGCCTACCTATCAGATCTTGCTACTAGGTGGTACAATGAATAAACCTTTAGGCCTGTAGTCAGGACAACATGCATTTAAACCCAGATCCTACCTCAGATACTTACTAGCCAGTTGACCCCTTAACTTCTGTTTGCCTCCTCAATTTCTTCAACTATAAAAAAGGAGATAGTAGTAACATCTATGTCCCATGGTTTCTGTGAAGATCAAATGTAATAATATTTTTTAAATGCTTAGCACAGTGCCTGGCACATAATAAGTATGTATTAAATGCGTGTTTGTTGCCTTCTTTCCTTTTACGTATCCTTCTAGAACTATTCCACAAAGGGCACCCCCTCTACTTCCTCTTGGGGGCTGTAAGAGCAAGCAAAGTGGGACTTTTTACTGTTATTTCTTTTGGAGAGCTTCTCAGCACTAAGGCAATCAAGTGTCTTTGATTAAGTCTTGCCTTTGTTTGTAGGAAGGCTCACACCCTTTTGCTAATTAGGTCACAAGAGGTGTGAAGCCCTTGGGCCCTGAAAAAGGGAACACATACTCTGAGAGCAGCCATTAAGCTAGAACTCTCAGAACAGTGGGAGGAGGTTTTGCTTTGGAGCCTCACTCATTGGAAGAGTGTTGGTGTGGAGACTCTGGGTAGCCATTGGGTGCCCCCTTGCTTTGAAAACCCAGATGTTGGTGCTTCTCTCTCTCGTAAGTGTGTATGTATTGCTATGATCAGATGGTTAGAAGCCTATCTGTTGGTTTGTGTTATTTTTCTCTGCTTGTAATTTCTGTTTGCATTTTCTCTGGAGTTCAGGGAGCTGAACTAAGTGTATTTTATGTATATGTTTAATTAAAGTGAAATTTAAACCACTTAAAGTTGCTTTCCTTAGAAAAGCAGATTAAAGAACCTGTGCTAGTAGCCCTCCTGTGTGCTGGTATTATTGGCCTTACACAGCCACACTAGTGGCAAGTAGCAGTGGTGTTTACAGGGGCATGCTTTACTTTCTTCAGACATCATAAGGATACCCATGAAGCAACAGTAGAAGCTATCCATTGGTTATCCTCTTCCTTTGGCCTCATGGTTAGTCAATCATCTCTTTGAATTACACTTTTTTATGACACCCTTTAGTCTGACTCTCTGTAGTTCTTTCTTTGTTATGTGTTGCAACCTGTAGAGTAAACTTAACCAATCTTCTTTCCTTCCCTTCCTCTCCCTACTGGAAAAGGAGAAATTGGAGCATGAACTAACTAGCCAGAATCCAATGGGGGATTGAGGGGAGAGGGAGTAGGACCTCTTGCTCCTGAATATTTCTCCAAACGTAGAATCAGGCCCTGCATGACCTAGTATTGTTAGAGTCTGAAATGGTCAAGGAGACCATCAATCTGAGAAAGTTAGTAATGTAATCCTAGAAGTCCTTGTTTGTTTCCTTAGTTACATAACATTGCACAAATATTTGGGTTGCAGTTTTTGTCACAGTGGCTTCGCAGTTATTTGATCAAAATGTGTGAGTCCTTTCATAAGCACGAGATGGTCTGATATCACCTCAAGTTTCTGTCAGAGCCACCATTTAAAATGTTAATTCACCATGTTTGCAATGCCATATTCAGGCAACGCCTCCCACTTGTCAACGTGATTTCATACAAGATGGCCACATCATCTCCCGCGTGGGTATCAGAAGGAAACTTTTGCAGTTCAGCTAAGGTTCATATACAAAATTGTCTGGAATACACACAATAGAAAAACACAGTTTAATAACTGAATTAGAAAATGTAATGTCAGTAAAATTGCCTCTCTATCATACTGAAAGGTATTCCTCCTGCCAACCATGGGCTTTCTAAGAATTTTAATAATTCTCTTCTCCCTTTAAGAGTTAAAATAAAATGGACTGTATTTGGAATGGGAGTAGGGGTTTGGGGCAGGCTGAGCACTGATAATCAAAGCAAGAAGAGAAGAAAGGCAGGAAAATGCTGATGAATCACTGTGTATTCAGAAAGGGTGAGCTAATGCATTTTTCCTATGAATAGTTATCTCCCTTTTTTATTGTCAGCTGCATCATCTATTTATTTGGGGTAATTATTTTGTTTGGGTGCCAGGGGCGAGTTGTGTTTGCAAACCCCCTGGAAACCAAAGTTTTATCTATAGAGCCACAGGACATGAGATCCTGCAAAGCCCAGTGGCCTTGCAGCTCAGCTGTTGGCCTTGGCCTTGCCCTTGACCTGAAGGACCTCTTCTCTCTACTTCACGTTTTTACAACCCAGATGCTGTGTCCATGCCAATGGAGCCTTGTAATCTTTCCTATGAGGGCATTGCCAGTTGTGTGGAGGTCTGCCAAAATATCTGGTGTGTGTCCAGGATGTGACATGCAGACCTGTAAAGAATTATCATACCAAACCAACTTCCCTTCAGAGTTCAGGCTGCTTGATCCTCAGATTAAGTTTAGAGAATTGGTGGATGAGGTTAAATAGCAATGTCTAAATCCCCCATGGAGGCACACACGCCCCGGATGCATTTCCTCCTGCTGTCCTCAAATGCTTCTTGCCTGGAGTGGGTGTGTATTATTTTGTCTCAAGATGCTGCTGCTGAGTGTCACCAGGGATTTATTATACCCTCACTTTGTGCCAGGCTTGATTCTAAGCGTCCTGAGTATATAAGAAAAGGAAAAAAAAATAATAATGATGGAAGTACCACAGATTCGTATAAACTAGTAAAAATGTTGACTTCTAATCCAAATTTTAAAAATGATTGCCTTTTAAAAATGTATATATGTGTGTGTGT
>CM053626.1:45353349-45406373 GCA_028646595.1 Phalanger gymnotis
GGTATCCAAAGAATATATGACTTCTCATTAATAATGGAAATGTAGAATATGGAAAAGTCCAGGTCTCCCACAGAAATTCCAGCAAACATATGATATTTCCACAAAGACCACTGATTATCTGAAAGGATTCAGTCATCCATCCATTCTAGAGCAGTACAAAAAGATAGCTACAAGAAACTGGAGGCAGGTAGAGTGATGAAATCAGGGAAGTTAGCCACCAACTCAGGTAAAGAATGAAACAATGGAAGTAGGAAAAGGTGAAGAAAGAAGAAAGTATAAGGTATCTGCTATCAAACAAAATTGACCTAGAAAACAACCCAATTGATGGGCATCCCCTCAATTTCCAGTTCTTGGCTACCACAAAAAGAGCTGCTATAAATATGTTTGTGCATGTGGGTCCTTTTCCTGTTTTTATGATCTCTTTGGAATACAGCCCTAGAAATGTTACTGCTAGGTCAAAGGGCATGTACATTTTTATAGCCCTTTGAGCACAGTTCCAAATTGTTCTCCAGAATGGTTAGATCAGCTCACAGCTCCACCAGTAATGAATTAGTGTTTCAACTTTCCCACATCTTCTCTAACATTTATCATTTTCCTGTTTTGTCAGTAACATATATATTCTTGAAAGAAAAATTAATCAGAGAGAAATAGCAAAATGTTGAAATTTGGGGACTTAATGTTGAATTTTAGTAAAGTTTAATATTATTGATCTAGCAATTAGTAAATAGGTATAGAAAAGGATATGCATTTTCTTAATGAGTGATGGCACCTTTTGAAAATTTGACCACGTGCTAAAGCTTGAAAACTTCATAAACAATTGCATAAGAGCAGAAATATTAAATACTGAATACCACACAGCAAATTTATAATCAATAAATGACATTTAAGGAAAGCATAACACTAAAACACTAACAATAATTAAATGCTAAATAACTGATGGATCAAAGGACAAATTGCAGAAACACTAAATCATTTCATTAAAAAACATAAAAACAAAAGATAACCTTTGCGATGCAGTGAAGGCAGGCTTTAGGAGAAATCTCTAAACACTTTCACCAATGAACATACAGATCTATGAATTCTGGAAAAGCAACAAATCAACATCCCCCACCCCCAGCTAAACTTAACCTCCTATAGCTTCAATTTGTCTTTCGTAAAATAAGGGTATAGTTGTTCACTAAAATCCCATACTGCTCTAAATCCACAATCCCCTGAATGGTAGTAATATGATTTGCATTGGGTCATGAACTTTCATCACCTTTTTGACTTTTTATCCCCCTTCTTGTAAACCTCACTTGCTATTTGATATTATTATAATGTATTTTATTCATGCTTTTCTTTGAACAGAATCATCTCCCTCCAGTATATTCTCTCCCCAATTAAATCTGCCTTTGTATCAAAGAAAAGAAATGCAGTACTCTTTTCTATTAAGAAGGTAAATTATACAGATGCAAGAGGAAGACAAAATTGTCCCTTATGAGCACCTGAAATTCTCATGTAGATGCACCCACTCAGGGCTATAGCCAGTGTTTTGACCTCCAATGCTCTCTGTGAGACTTTGACTTTATTCTTACAATACTTTATGGATTATTTTGAAAGTCTTCTCCAAGGGTAAAGACTTCCACAAAAGTATAAAAAGTACAATAAAATAAATAGGCCTATCCACTCGTATACCTTTTATACCATATACCCCATGTTAAGTCCATTAATTTAAGAAAATGCCCGTTAAAAGACTCAAAGAACAAAAACAGTTTCCTGGGATGAAACGCTGATTTTAAAAATAGTGAAACTATCTTTTTATGTCAACTTTCTGTAATCTCAGTCTCCTGTTTCCATTATATTGAGCAAAGTGACTTAATGACTGCTTGTCTTACTGGGCATAGCAAATATTGTCTTTCCATGAAGTCAACAGGTACTGAGACACCCACCCAGTACTACATGAATTACTCCTGCCCTGTGGCCTCAGGGACTCACACCCACTTTTAAAATAATGTTAGGCTCAGTTTTGAACAGATAATTCATATTTTCGAAACTCAGATTTGAATTACTTTGCCCTCCTGTTGGAATTGCTTCAGAAATATAATTACCAGGTGTCTGATTAAGAGTAGGGATATTAATGAGTCACTAAAGAGTATGCTGAAAAATAATGTGCCACATGTTTTCCCCCTTCTTCCCTGAAATCAAGCAGAAGAATGAATCATTTATTCTGAATAGGGTCCCTGATAATACTTTTTTCTCTGAAATTTCTCTTATATTTCAGAATTGATGGCACTGTTTAGGAGATGAAGGAAATGGATTCCTGGTTTATTTCTAGCAAGAATGTGTTCTGCTTACCACCAATGTTCCCCCTACTCCACCTTGGTTTTGTTAGATTTGTGCTTGGTTGGGTCTTTGACCTTTCTCCTGTGCTGCTCCATGTGCAAAAAAAATGAAAAGAACCCAAGAGCTTTCTGCCCTCTGAAGGAATAGTGCACATGTTTCCTATCTGATTCGAGGTTAGGATATAGCAATGCAAAAAGCCATTGCAGGTCTGGTTCTTGTACTTAATTGTAATTAACCAAGAAGACTTTATTAGTGTGTCCTGTATCTTAGGAACTTTGCAAGTACCTAAGCATGCAAATACGAAATTGAGATATTCCCTGTCCTTAAGGACCTTCTGCTCTGGGAAATATCCCATACTGAGGAATGGAAAGAAAGGGAGCATTAGTTTAGGTAATCACAAAGCTTGTGAATAGAGCTATAGGCAATGAAATATAGTGCTATATTGTATAATAATATTATATTGATTTTTGTTATGATTATCTGAGCAAGAGGTAGAAAGGGGCAGGGGGTAGGGAAGAAGGTGTTTGGGTGGCAGATAGCTAGCTTTTCTTCCTGGCATAACCCTGCTAGACTGGTGAATGGTTGGATAGGATGAACCATGGTCTGTGCCCAGCTAGGTAGAGAGGATTGGAGCGGCAATTAAATCAGTCTCCCTCCAAGTCAAGGCAGTTCCTCCACAGGGACCAGTCCTAAATCTGAAGAGATTAACGTCCGCCACCAAAGGTGAGACAGGGGCTCTCTAGAGGTCCAGCACCAGGGAGTTCCTGGAGGGACAAAGAGGTAGGCAGCAGGGCACACGGCAAGAGGCCCACGACCAGACTATGCTGCACCGTTGCATGAATCTAGTACTGATTTATATACCTGTTTCCCCATCAATAAAATGAAAAACTGGACTAATATGACCTCTAAATTTCACTCTGGTACCAGTTCTATAACTAACTTCTGAAGTAATCAAACTTATCCTGGTTCTAAAATTGACCTGTGAGGTCAGAGAGAGAGAGAGACCGAGGACTTTGATCTATTTGCTGGGTATTTAAAAACACTTTATTTTGGTAGGTTGTTGTTCAGAAATTAACCTAGAATTATATGTCTATTGATATTAAGTATTGTCTGTATCTACATATATTTTTTTTAAAACAAGAGTAGTTCTTACATAGAGTTTGTTTATTTCTCTGGTATGTCCCTGGGAAGAACAAAGTGTGCAGTTTCACAAACTTCATGGTTACAAAAACTCCCTCAAGCATCATTTCATTTAGCAAAACGATGAACCTGCCCACTGGAGTGATACATAAATCTCGCCGAGGCATTCTTGAGTCTTTTTTTTTTTAATGCTATCTAGTTTGGGTGAACCTTCTCCTATCTCGTAATTTCATTCTCAGAGCAGTAACTAGTTATAACTACACCTGGGATGAATTCATTGGAGGGGAGGGTGGTGCACCAAAATCTGATGTTAATAATCAAATCTTTCTACCATCCTAAACCATATTTTTGACTTATAAACTTACTTTAGAACCTAGCCCCCAAGTCAGAAACAGTTTCATTGTATACCACTACTTAACGCATTTTCTTTTTAAAAGTTTTACATTTTATTTTTCCAAATGTATATAAGGAATTTTAACATTCAATTTTAAGATTTAGAATTCCAAGTTCTCTCCCTCCCTCCTTTCCTTTTCCTCTCCTTAAGAAGGCAAACAATTTGATGTAGATTATATATGTGCAGTCATGCACAACATATCTCCATATTAACAATTTGTGAAAGAAAACAGAATAAAAAAAAGGAGAAAAAGGAAAGTAAAGAAAGTTTTTTAAAAAGTATGCTTCTAATTGCATTCAGACTCCATCGGTTCTTTCTCTGGAGATGGACAGTATTTTTCTTCCTAAGTCATTCAGAATTGTCTTGGATCACTATATTGCTGAGAATGGGGCATATAGGTGGCACAGTGAATAGAACACTCAGCCTAGAATCAAATAGAATCATCTTGCTGAGTTCAAATGCAGCTTCAGACACTTACTAGCTGTGTGACCCTGAGCAAGTCATTTAACCTTTTGCCTCAGTTTCCTTATCTGTAAAATGAGCTGGAAAAGGAAATGTCAAACCATTCTTTGCCAAGAAAACCCCGGAGAGGGTCAAGAAGATTTGGATGCAACTAAATGGCTCAGCAACAACATTGCTGAGGATACTTAAGTCATTCACAGATGATCATCGTACAATATTGCTCATAATGTGTACAATGTTCTCCTGGTTCTGCTCCCTTCACTTTGTATCAGTTCATATAAGTCTTTCTTTCTGAAAGCATCCTCCTTGTCATTTCTTATAACACAGTAGCATTCTATCACAATCATACGGCACAATTTGTTCAGCCATTCCTCAATTGATGAACATTCCCTTAATTTCCAGTTCTTTGATGCCCCGAAAAGACCTGCTATAAATATTTTTGTACACATAGGTCCTTTTCCTTTTCCTTTGATCTCTTTGGGGTATAGACAATGGTACTCATTTTCCAGGAGATGAATTCTTTCAAGAGATCGAGGGCTTCTGTAATACCTTAAGAATTTCAAACTTTCCTGTATGGTAGTAGGGAATAAGCAGATCTTTATGTCTGACAGTATTTTTGACTTTTAGAAGAGTTCAAGAGTGAATGCTTGAAGAGTAGTAAAGGTTATTATCAATATCTCTCTAGGAGGCCAGACTGAAGCTTCACAGTAAGCAAAATAATATCACAAAAACTCCAATGACAAATTATGACCAAGTACCAACTCCCCTCTTGGCACTGGTCAGGTGAGAGGTAGCATAGGACTTTGCCCAGTGAAAAGAGTACCGGCTTTAAACTTCCCAGGGTGTCTGTTTCCTCATCGATAAAATCTTGTCCTGCTCCAAAAGTGTGATCCAGCTCATATGCCTTTTATCCCACTGCAATCAGCCAGATTGCTAAGGGGGTTGCATGCAAGACCCACCAGGCTATTTTATGTCACGTCCCTTTTACGGCAAGGCAAAGTCATCTCCGGACCGCACAGAAGAGATTTGTACCAGCTGCAACTACAAACCCTTGAGCATCTGATGCATTAACAGAAAGGAATGATAACCTTTAAATGGGAAAGACCTCGATGATTTGACAGCTGTGGCAAGACGCAGGGTGATCAAAATTCCCCCCACAGTGAAGTAAAAATATTTTAATGCATGTGCAATAATTGATCAAAGAGACACGTGGGCCTCTTGGGAACTGAGTGAGGATATTCAGAGTCCTTAAATCTGTCATAAAGCTCTAATGGGCACCCAGGGGGAACGCTACTGCCAATTTACTTTAGTTTAAGTGAATTCCGGGACCTTAAATTATCCAAGACAACTGAGTTCCTTGCTCTACTTGCCTGCTTCCCCCACTCCTCCCACCTTCCCATCCTGTTTGCCTCGTGGATAAAATTCAAATTCTTTATTTTTACTAATTTCAAAGTAAGCAAGGGATATCTACAAGATATGCCACTGAGTAACTTCACCTATGATGAAAGCAGACTTACTGAAAGGTACTTAGTCCTTGCATATTCATAAGCCCTGGTGATGCCCTCAGGACCTTCTCCTGTTGTACCTTAGAAAGTTCCAAGAGCCCATCTTTCATTTCTTTGTGTGGTTCCACCACCCCCAGTCCTTTTTGTTTTTGTAGTGACATCTTGCCATTGGAATGGTGAAAGACTGTGCAGCCTGGAACCGCATGCATGCCAGCTTCCTGGCATCTGTACAGGATTTAGCTGATTATGTGAAATTCGAGTGAGTTAATCCCTTTCTTCTGATGACAGCAAACAGATAGTGGACAGGAACAGGTTGGTTGCCTAGTGCAATGCAGGAAAGTGGCTGCCAAGCCGTCTGTGAGGACTGAACTGTGGATCAAAGCCCTGCCATTGCTGGTTATTAGAGTCTGGCTGCTGGTACTTGGATACTATCAGAGAAGCAAGAGGGAACATGCCCTGGGATATGGGGAATGGGAAAAATGCATGCCAAGTCTCTAGAAATTGGTTGGGGGAGGGGGAGTGATATTCTGCTTTCTTATCTTTTGTCGAACTTGGACCTATTTTACCCATTGTGCCCCCAATATCTTAATCATAGAATGCTTAGAATAGGGCATCTTTCAACTTTCTGACCTTCCTCGTCCAACTGCATTCCCTCCTCTTTATTCATTGCAGTGGATACGATTATTAGTCGATCAGTCAAAAAGCCTTTATTAAGCAGTCACTAGGTGCCAGGCACTGTGCTAACTTACTAGGGATACAAAGAAAGACAAAAACATAGTTCCTGTCCTTAAGGGGCTCACGTAGCTAAAGGAGGAGATAGTGTGAAAATAATCATAAATACAAGATATGTAAAGAGGTGGTCTTTGGACTGGAAAAACAACATCTTTTTGTAAATAATCTTTTAGATCATTATGACCCTCTCACATCCAACTAACGAAAATCAGTACAGTCAAACAAAACAAACCAGAACACCGGCCCTATCCGAAGTCTCGACTGAATGCTTGGGAGGTAGTTTGCAGAAGTGCATTCTAAGTCAGGAAGCTTCCTGCTCAAAGCCTACCTGTGTGTGACTTAGGTGATAGAGTCATAGGTCCAGAGTAAAAGAGGACCTTTCAGGCCATCTAGTTCAATTCCACTTCCTACTCCTATGTATTTCACGGATGAGGAAACAGAAGCCAAGAGAGTGTAGTGATTCACTCCTGATCATCACATGTTATTGCTGTTCATCTGTTTTTCAGTCATGTCCATGTGGATTTTTCTTAGTAAAGATCCTGGAGTTGGTTGCCATTTCCCTTTCCAGCTTGTTTTACAGATGAGGAAACTGAGGCAAACAGGATTAACTGACTTGCCCAAGGTCACACAATTAGTAAAGGTCTGAAACTGGATTTGAACTCAGGAAGGTTCCTGGCTTTAGGGCTGGTGCTCTATCTGCTGCACCACCTAGCCTGGTCACATAGCTCATTAGAGATGGCGGAGCTGGGATCGAAAACTAGGTTTTCTTCGTCCAAAGCTAGAATTGTTCCCACTTTACTACCTTACCTCCTCTTAGTGCCCCAGGTAATTTTCTGAGAGTGTAAAGTGCAGAACAGATACTGATAGACATCAGTAAAGGAAATTTCCTCTTTAGGAGCTTACTGTACCAGAGCAATCAGAGATCTAGATCCCTACTGCACCCCCCAACTCCTCAAAAATGCTCATATCACTATGAAATCCACAGAAGATCTATGGTTATTTCAGGTTGGGGAATTCTGTCTACTGGCCTAGATCAGAACCCTGAAGATCACAGCACCCTGGAATCTGAACTATGAGAGGCTTCAGAAGTTACCTCATAAAATCTCTTCTTCTTACAGATGTTGCAGCTCTGCGGCAAGAGGTGGGTGTGATACTTCACCTCCGAAGCCTCTGCTGAGAGATCACAGCATTGGCCAGTCTTCTGAAGCTTTTCAACATTGTTTTCTTTTAAACTATAATGGGTAGTTTGCAAATTGCTCTATCTCTGCTTATGTTAATCTACATCAGTTCACGCTAGAATCCATAATTCTTCAGTATTCTTCATAAACTTGATTTTTTAGCCTAATATTTGATTCACATTCTCTTTCTTTTCACTGGACCATAGAGATAATTTTGGAAAGGACTTTAGAGGTCATCAGTTCTGACCCTCTGACTTTACAGATGAGGAAACTAAGGCAAAGAGATTGGGTGATTTGTGCAGGGTCACCCAGCTACTAAACACCTGAGGGAGGATTTAAACTCAAGTCTTCCTGATTTCAACTCTATCCAGTTCTAACACTCTATCTGCTATGCTCCCCAACTTCCCTGGTCCTGTTGTTCTTTGCTTCTACTAAAAGGGCTACTATAAATATTTTTGTATATCCAGAGCTTTCTCTTCTGTCTTTGACCTCCTTTTGACAAAGACCTGGAAGTGATAGCTTACAACACTGGGGTTACCCCATGCTGAGAAAATTGACCATCACTAAAGGATTGGTGATATCTATCTATATAACGTATGTGTGTTTGTATATACATATATATATATATATATGTATGTATAGGCATATATCAGATGGAAACAGACCCTAAAGCTGGCTATATATGGCTGAGGGTATCAAATTGTGGCCTCAATAGTGCTGCTGTTTCAACTAGCTTAAAACAGGCCCCTTCCATTTTCTGGTAACTTTATTCACTGATTATTCAGCAATTACAAGTCTGGTCCAAAATACCAACCTGACCCCAGACCATCTCTGTGTAAGTAGGCTGAATTTTAAATTGACCAACAAAGATGTCAAAAGTTAGCATATGAAAAACATTTTTAAAAAGCTCAAAATTGTTTTACAGGTAAATGGGAAAAACAAAATATAAAAATCAAAATAATTTTGCATGACTGCACATGTATAATCTATATTAAATCATTTGCCTTCTTAAGTAGGGGGCATAAAAGGGAGGGACAGAGAAAATCTTGAAGTCAAAATTTTAAAGACAGATGTTAAAATAATTTTTAACATGTAATTGGAATATATAAATATAAATTATATATATAATTTAATTTTTAAAGTTAAGATATATAAGTATTATTGACTAGTTTTACCAGTTCCTTTCCCCAGAGGTAGGTAAGGGAGGGATATGTATATATATATAAGAACAACTAGATTGATTGACTATCCCTGAAACTTACCAACCTTAGTGTTCTTCCTTACCAACCTAGTGTTCGAAACTCATAAAACCACAGCTTTAGAAAGGAGGAAGCAACTATTTATTAAGTGCCTACTATGTGCCAGTTGCTTTACATATATTATCTCATTCAATCCTCACAATAAACCTTGGAGATAGATATTATTATCCCCATTTTACAGCTGAGGGAGCTGAGGCTGGCAGATGTTAAGTGACTTGCCCAGGATCACTCATTTAGTAAGTGATTCCAGCTGGATTTGAATTCATATCTTAATGACTGTGAGCTCAGCATTCTGTCCACTGTTCTTCCTAGCTGCCTTCACCTTATGAAGATCTAAGAAGAAACTTCATCCAACCCCATCATTTAACAGATATAGAACTGAGGCCCAGAGAATTTAAATCACTTACCTAAAGGAGTACAATTCTGATCTAAACCCTGCTGCAGTGACTCCAAATCTTCCACACTTTCAACACTGCCTCTCATGATGGTTGCATCCAAATGGCTTAGGATTTTCTTACTCTTGCTTGACTGGAGTATTTGTGGTTGACTCTAGTTCCCTTTGCCTACCTTAGTACATAAATATCTACACGCTAACCCTCTCTAACCATCCTGAAATGGTTGATGGTTTGCTGGCGTGTGTGGTACATTTGTGGGGAGAAGAGTAGAGAAGGGTTGTGGATCCCCTTGTGAATAAGTACTCTTCCAGAAGTTTTTATCCTATTAATATCCCCCGTGGTTCAAGTAGAGTTGGATATGGCTGCCCATTTTTTTTAATTCCAGAACTGGACTCATGCAATAACTAAGTGTAATACTTCCTAAAAACAGCATCTTTTTTTCTGGGTGAAATGAAGCATGAGAAAGATCCTGTGCTAGGGATTCAAATGCATGTAGAATAGACTCTGCCCTCAAGGAGCTTATATCCTAAAAGGGGAAGACAACAGATACAGTGACACAGGAAAAGGGCATAGTGATGAGGGAAGTGGGATATGGTCTCAGAGGTCAGAGGAATAGTGAAAACAGAGGAGTGAAATCAGTGGCCCACATGTCCTCGCAGAGCATTGAATGCAGTTACTTTTTCATCAGATCTCATCATTAAGGCTGTTGTTCCACTTTTTACTAGGTTCGATACAAGAAATATTTGATAAGCGCATACTACATGCAATGTACCATACCAGATGTTGGAGGCATGAAGGAAAAAATAGACGATCTGTGTTCTTAAGGACTCACATTCTATTGGAGGGATGTATTGTATATAAACATAGGGAAATTAAAAGTTTAAGCATAGTTGTACAAAGTAATTTGAAGGGAAACAGAGCACAAACAGGTGGGAGGCAGGGAAAGGTCTCACGAAAAAGAGGCACCTGAACTGTTCTTTAAAGGAACAGAGTAATGGGCAGAGAGGTGAGAAGGGAAATCTTTCTATACATGGAATGACTTATCTGCTCCTCTATGACACTTTATGGCCTTGTTCCCCCCTTAATGCCCGACTCCAAGTCTTGTTCCTCATGAAGCCATCTCTGACTACCTCATTTGAAATTAGCCCCTTCCTTCAAGGAATAATTATTTCCCTTATAGCAGATATTACACAGTTTGGAACTTCATTATTACCTAATTGTTTCATCTCGGGGACAGCTAGGTGGTGAAGAGGATAGAGTGACTGGCCTGGAATCAGAGACTAATCTTCTTGATTTTAAATCTGAACTCAGATATTAACTAGCTTTGTGACCCTAAGCAAGTCACTTAACCCTGCTTGCCTCAGTTTCATCATCTATAAAATGAGCTGGAGAGGGAAATGGCAAACCATTGCAGTATCTTTGCCCAGAAAACCCAAATAGGGTCACAAAGAGTTGGACACAACTGAAACAAGTGGACGACAACAATTGTTTCATTTGCATCACAGTTTTCAGTGAAGCTATTTGAAGGCAAGGACATGGCTTTGTGTAATCCTTGAGGCACTTAATAGGAACATTGTAGATACACAGAGGAATCCCTACTAACCCCCTGGTATGGCATAAAAATTCTAGCGGGTTGATCTAGTGACCATTCTCTATTAGGTTATGTTGCTAATCGATTAATCAGCCAACAGGCACTGATTTATTAAGGACTATGTGCCAGGCACCATCAAGAAGATGAAATGTTTTAAGTGTTTAAGTTATTGAGTTATTAATTCAGTCAGCAAGCCTTTATTGAGTACCTACCACATACTAAATGCTCACGGCAAAAGTTCTTCCATATCATACAGCTGGTTAACATTTTATAAACGATTGAATATTTGTGGTCTCAATGTGTTTGCCAACTTGCCATTTTTTCTCATTGTTAATAAACATTAGCCATTTATTTAGTAAAGGGATAACAATGTACTTGGGCATTTCTATTTAATTATAATTATTGAATCTCAAAATTATTAATAACAAGATTGAATGAAATTCCCACAAAATATGGGCAAATTACCTTCTTAAAGGAGGACAGAACATTTCCACAATGTATTTTCCCTCTCTTCCATGTCTGCTCTTTGGAGTTCAGCTCCTCCTTTGTGACCCAGATTGAAATCTTCTTAGCCCTGTAAAACTTTCTGGGATTTGCCACTTATTAAGGAACCTTTTCTTTTGAATATTTCATACCTCTCATGTATTAATGAGGGTATATTTTATATAATCATTATTTACATAAAAGGCAATGTTGCATAGTGGGTAGTCAACGAGATCTGGGTTCACCTCTTTCCTCTGATGCATACTTAACTGTGTAATCTTGGGCAAGCTCTATAACCACTCAGTTTCCATAAGCATCTTTTCAAGACTAAGGTATGGAGCAATTGTTGTTTAGTAGTTTCAGTTGCCTCTGCCTCTTCTGGACCCCATTTGGGGTCTCAGCACACCCTTGGAATGCCTAAACAACATGAGTTTATGCTTTTTCTGGGATCACCTGGGGATAAGTATTTGAGTATTTCAAGAAAACTATTAAGTCTACAATGCCCAAACACTCATTTAATCTTACAGGTAATAAGACATTATGACATTTTAAGATTTTAAGCCTTCAGGGATTCATTCATTTTCCCCACTAAAGCCCTTCACAGATGCCTCTGTGGGGAAAAGAGGTGACCCTGGTTTCCTCGAAGGCTTTTCCAGCAGAGCCCAAGCAAGGTCTAAATAAGCTAGGAAGTCAGAGGTTTCACACACACACACACACACACACACACACACACACATATGTATGTGTGTTTGTGTGTATATGTGTGTGTATGTGTGTGTGTGTGTGTGTGTGTGTGTTATGTTCGTAGCCTGGCCTACATAAGTTTGGAGAATTTCATCACCAAATTAATTACAGAGTACTTGTGGTGATGATGATGATGACTCTCAAAGATTAACTATTAGGCCTTAGAAAAAATTATAACCTTTAGTGGTCAACTGAGGACTCAAACTGAAGAAATCACAGGTCCTCAAAGTAATGAAGGTTTAGTCATATGTTTATCATGTTTTCATTAGTAACTTACCATAAACAAAGAACTGTTGCAGAAACCTAAGAAGATCTGAAGACTTGAAGTATTTTTTCATATGGCTATATGTGGCTGAGGTTTCTTTTTTCTCTCTTTTTTCTTTTTGAGAACTAGTATATATATATATATATATAATATATACATATACATATATGCATATATGTATATGTATATATAATATATATATACATAATGTCCTTCAAGCATTTATCATTTGGGAGAAAAGCTCTAATTCTTATAAAATTGAAGCAGTTCCTTAAATATCTTGTCAATGAGTTCTTTGAAAGAATATAATAATGTTAACATGGAGGTAACATCCATGTTAGCTATGGCTCCCATTCAAGCTGTCTCGTTTAAGATGAACAAGTCAACATGTCTTGCATCCTCAAATTCTGTATTATAAAAGTTCAAGTTGCAAATAGTGGTTATTTGTCCTTTTGTGATTTAAAAAAAATTATTGACCAACCCTGTTCCCTCCTCATCTAACTCCCAACTTGTTCCTTTTACTTCCTGCCTCATCTATATGATCTTTGTTTTAATTATCTTCCAACGCTTTCTTCTCTTTGTCTCTGTCTCTCTCTGCCTCTCTCTGTGTGCCTCTCTGTATCTCCATCTCTGTTTCTGTCTCTCCATCTTTGTATTTCTGTCTCTGTCTCTTTTCTTTGCTCAATTATCTATGCCTACATGTCATTTCTCTTTCAGTCCTTTAAAGTCTCAGAGAAATTTAGGGTAAGCTTGTATTCATTAATTTTTTTGAACTGTCTAAAAAAGGTCACAATAGGTAGTAGGCATCTGAGACCAGGTTTGAACTCAGGTCCAATTCTGGGTCCAATTTTCTATCTTTGACTCCTAACTACCTTGTCTTAATCTGTTCTCACATTCCCCACAATACTTGGCTCAGTATTGATGATAGCATGGGAGCTCAAATAATTATTAGTTGTTATTAGTTAGGAGTGATTATTTATTGGCTAGTTGAATATAGAAAGAATTAAAGCATACTAATGGCCTTCATTCCCTATTTGTCATGTAGTGCAATGGCTATCACCTTACAGAGAGTCAACATAGAATGAATGATTTCTAGAACATACTTCCTGTTTCCCACCTAGACTCAATATATGTAAGTCTTGTAAATTTGACAGTTATACCTCTATTCTGTTTTTTCCACAACTTATACCATGGAGAGTTTCTTATCACCTTATTGAATCCTCATGCATATATCAGGTACACAATAAATATTGAATGATTTGGAGAGCCATAAAGATAATTTAACATCTCAGAGGAACCATAATTTCATACACATATACATGTATATATGGGTAATGTATAATATATTTTTATTTGTAGGCATATATGTTATGTACATATACATACATGTATATATATGTGTGTGTATTTATATTTGTATATGTATATGTACATGTACGTGTATATGTTTATGTATACACCTTCCTAGACATGGAGCAGAACCCTTCTATAATCGCTTGACAGGGTAAAAAAATATCCTTATCTAGTTGTCAATTTCTCTAAATTGATGTAGGCTGGCCTTCAGATGACAGCCAGATACTCAGTCTACCACTGGGCCCATACAATCAGCACCAATGTGCTTTATGTAGGAACTTTGACAATAATAATTATACACGCATACATACATATACACATAAACATACATGCATATGCATATATGTATATATGTGTTATACATAGATATATAGTAGATTTTTAAGTTTGCATATTGATTTACATGTGATCTCAGTTGATCAGCAACAGCCTTTTGAGGTAACTATTACTGGCATCATTTTCTCCATTTTATGGACGAGAAAACTGAGATTCAGATAGGCTCATAGGTCTTAAACTAAACCAATCATTACTTTTTTGCCCTTACAGTTCAGGAAATAAAAATCTAGCAAAATTAAGATGTCCTTAGTCCTTAACTTGATCCTTGACTTGTCAAAAGTCAAATGAGTAAAGTAAAAGGAGGCAGCAAGATTTGAACCCAAGACCTCTAATCCAGTCAGCACTCTTTCTACTTTATGTCACAATGTGTTTACTTTTCTGTAGTCAAACATCTGGTAAGTATCAGAGTTTGGAGACTGCTTAGCAAAAAATCCAGAGTTATTGACATTGTACCTTCTTGCCTCTCATAGTATCCTATGGTTACTCTCCTGTTCATAGTCTTATGGCATGTCATTGGCCATCAGAACATGAGAATATAGCCCACTGATTGTTTTAATACAGTTGTGCATAGGAAACCCTAACTGATAGCAAGGAACAGAATAGTGACAAACTATTAAGGGCAGAAGGGTTTTCCCAGTGCAAGGAAGATAAAATTACAACAATTTTCATTCAGCTTAACAAATATTTGTGCCTATTATATTCATGGTCCTATGATAGGGGGCAAGGCTATCAGGTCAAAAAGAAAACAAGGAAACTGTGATCTCAAGGAGTTTGCATTCTAGTCTGGGATCTAACAGATAAAGCACAGTCTCCGAGGCTACCCTCCAAACTCCACCTTGTATTTGTACATTGGGACCATAAAGGGCAAATGTAATTTCTTTTCTCAAATTTTTAGGGGTCTCTGAAGTTCTGGCATGGTTGTATTTCTAATAAAATAACTCTAATTCTAATTCTATTAAATTATTAATATTAATTATTAATATTAATAATTATTTAATTAATAATTATTAACTTATTATATTTTTATTATTATATATTATTTATATTATACATATTATGTATTATAATATATTATATATATTATTATTATATATTTTATATATAATATATAATATATTATTATATATTATTATAATATTATATTATATTATATTATATTATATTATATTATATTATATTATATTATATTATATTATATTATATTATATTATATTATATTATATTATATTATATTATATTATATTATATTATATATAATCTATATAATATAATATTATTATAATAATTATATTATAATTAATAATTATTAATAATTGAAATATTAATATTAATAAATTTAATAAAATAACTCTAATAAAACTTCCCTACCAGTGTGCTTCCTCTGATGTTTAATATTTTGCATCAATTAGTCAGACAGACTTAGCTTATAGGAAGGAGATAGCTGCTTAGGTGGTATGGTAAGAACAGCCGGTACAACTCCCCACCCCACCCCCACCCCTGCCATTTTATGGTGACTTACTCTTTCACGGGTACCTACAGAGTTTATGAAGGAATGGGCTTAAGCTTAGAGAGCATATGTGGTAGAGGAGTAACTCACAGCTCTTGGTTTCTGGAATTCTTTTTCTTTCATTTGTGGGTTCTTATGTAGTACCACTTAGGTAGGGTGTGGCTTTCTGTTGGACTTCTTGTGAAGTTATGAAACAGCCTTTTCTCAAGGTCTATTGACATTGTCACTACATACTAGTGCTCTAGGTATGCTGTTAAGATGGATGAGAAATCCCAATACTCCAGTTTCAAAATTCTCAAGGTTCTCCTCTAGTGAATGGTGAGGTATAGGGAGATAGTTTATGTATTATTCTATTCCTTAAAAGATTCCTTTCAGAGATTTGGCTGAAACATCCATTTTCCTTTTTCTTATTTTTTTTCTTTTTTAGTTTTCAACATTCACTTCCATAATATTTTGAGTTACAAATTTTCTCCCCATCTCTCCCCTCCCCACATGCCAAGACAGCATGTAGCTTGATATAGGCTATGCATATACATTCATATATAACCTATTTTCACATTATTCATATTGTAAAGAAGAATTAGAACCAATGGGAGAAACCACGATGAAGAAGAAACAAACAAAAAGAGAGAGAGGAAATTATATGCTTTCATCTGCATTCATATTCCATAGTTCTTTTTCCAGATGAGGATAGAATTTTCCATCATGAGTTTTTTGGAGTTGTCTTAGAAGAGATGTCTATCAAAGTTAGTCATCACACAATGTGACTCTTGCCATGTATAGTGTTCTCCTGGTTCTGCTCACATCACTCAGCATCAGTTCATGTAAGTCTTTCCAGGTTTTTTTTTTCTGAAATCTGCCTGCTCATCATTTCTTATAGCACAATAGTATTCCTTTACATTCATATCCCACAACTTGTTCAGCCATTCCCCAATTGATGGGCATCCCCTAGATTTCCAGTTCTTGGCCACCACAAAAAGCACCGCTATAAATATTTTTGTACATGTGGGTCCTTTTCCCATTTGTAGGATCTCTTTGGGATCCAGATCCTGAAGTGGTATTGCTGGTTCAAAGGGTATGCACATTTTTATAGCCCTTTGGGCATAGTTTCAAATTGCTCTCCAGAATGGTTGCATCATTTCACACCAACACCAACAATACATTAGTATTCCAGTGAAGCATCTTTTTTTTTTTCTTTGAGGCAGGAAAATGCTTGAATGCCTAGGTTCCAATCTAGTTTGGCATTTTACATAAGTTGCACAAGCCATCACTGAGTCTTCTCAACAAATCTCAATATACTTCCTATGCAGCATAACTTCCTTTCATTCAATGGCTTTCCCTCCTTCCAAATCTGATTTACAAGTTGTTCAGCTGGATTGATTAAAGAGGCTTTTTTCACACCTACTTTGTACCCCTGATTGGTTGTTTCAATCCATGGTTTTGGTGCTTCTATAATTATTAGAGTCAGGGAATGGAACATCCTTCTTACATATATAAGCAAGTAAATTCAAAATAATTTAAGGAAAGATCATTAACTGAGAAGATCAAAATAATAAGAAGAAAAAGATAAGAGGTGACAAAAAGCTTTGAAGGAAAACCTGACTATTCTGAGAGCCAGATAATTAGAGTGTATTCTGGGAATATAGGGGAAGCCTGTGGAAAGGAATAGAGGTTCGACACTCCTTAGTTTGGGGGAGAAAAAGCCAAAAATTCAGTTTGGTTGGAACACAGAAAATTATGAAATAAGTCTGGGAAAGTCATCTGGAGCCATGTTATGAAAGGTTTTAATATAAATAAAAGTTTATTATGGTTCTATAGCATTATTAAAACAATTTCTCTATTATGATATCAATTTTATACTTCTCTTTTGTATGGATCACAAGCCATAGAGATCATAAGGACCAACAGATCATAAGTATAGAGCTGAAAGAGCTTCAAAAGCCATCTAGACCAACACCTTCATTTTATAGGTAAAGCAACTGAGGTCCAGCAGGATTAAGTGATTTACCCAAGATCATATAGGTTGTAAATGCAAGAGATAGGATTTGAATCCAATCACAGCCCCTTGAGGTGGGAAAAAAACTGATTTTTTTTTAAGTAAAAAGTCTATGGACCTATAAACAGCTTGAAGACAGAAGAATCCATTAGTTAATGAGGCCAATAATGTCATCATCTCAGGTGGGTCTTCTGGGTGGGCAAGGTTGTAGGAAAAGTGATTGCTATCAGATACAGCTGTTGGGTAGATATCGGGAACAATCTGTGTTATCATGGCCAGAGTTTCTACTGTTGGCAGCCTCAAAAAATTAATAATAAATAAAGAGGCTGGAAGAAAAACATGTGCTTTCTGGGGAACCTCTGAGCTGTCATACTTAGCATTGTTTGAACTAGCATGGGTGGTAAATTAGAATTTGTTCTCTTTTTTTCCCAGGGAATGATGGGGTTATGTACATGTCAGAGGAGTGAGTAGCAGTGATACACATACTCTTTCATTTTATTTATTTTTATATTTCATGTCACTACATTCCAGGAATTTGATCTCTGCTAAATGTAAACCTGCAGTCTTGCCCAACTAAACATGGGTGGGCCAATACCTGAGCTGACTGGTTTCAATCATGTCTACAGCCTCTGGTATAATAAGACTAGCAAAGAACACCACTGAAATAAAATACAATTTTTTCTTTTTTCCCATGAGAACATGAGAGGGGCAAATGAATATTTCTTATAGAAATTCGTATGCGTTTACAAAACTGGTAAAAAAAATGTAGGAAAACACTATTAGACACAGAATATAAAAATCCTTAAATGTCAACTAGTCAAATCCCTCATTTTGAGACACAGAAAATGGGGGAAGGGACATGAAGATAGTGGCATGTTTGGGACAGGAACCTTGGCCTTCTGACTCCTCTTTCAGCGCACTTTTTAATGCTGAAGTTATTTATATGGAGCCAGCCCTTTGAATTAGGTAGAGCCATTTTTTTTTTTTTTACCTAGGCCACATTTATTTATCTAAGGCCTTTGCACTAGAAATGAGAACCTCTAGTTTTTATCTAAGTAAATTTCACAAACTTACAAACTTCCAGCTTACTTGAATGCACTTGAAGTTTGCTCATTTGCTCTTCCCCTAACATTCCGTTCCATCTCTCTTTCTCTATGCCCATGCTAAGGCTGTCCCATTAGGTTTAGTGTCCCAAACCTTCCTAAAAACCTCACCCTTTTCAAACCCATCTCTTAGAATCTCTAGCTTTCCTTAAAGGTTAATTCAAATATTATCTTCTGTGTGGCAGGCTTTCCTGGTCCCACAAGGTTTAGTTCCCCACTCTGATTACATCTTATTGATTGTGTATTTGTAATTAAGCATGTTTGTGTTGTTTAAACATGTTTAAATGTATTTAAATATATAAACATATATATATGTATATATATATATATATATGATCTCATAGAATTTTAGAAGGTTTTTTTTTCCTTCTCTTTTGCTTTAGGATAAGGATTTTTTCATGTTCTTATCTATTTACTTCACATCCCCAGAGACTAGCAATTGTCTTAATAAATGTTTGTGGAATGATTAGATAAAAGACTCTAAAACTATACCAGATCTTACCAAAGATCCTAATTCAAATTAATAAAAATAGTCATTGCTGGTGTAACAGCTCTGGTAAGAGGATGCCATTACTATTCCCATTTTACAGATGAGGAAACTAAGAATAACAAAAGTCAAATGACTTTCCCAGGATCATGGAGCTAGTAAGTGTCTGAGGTTGGATTTGAAGTCGGGTCTTCCTGATTCTAGGTCCAGCATTTTATTCACTTATATTATTTAGCTCCCTCCATCAGGAAATTAAGTAGGAAATCAAATAAAGGGATAGACAGACAGAGATCAATGGATGAATGAATGAATGAATGAATGAATGAAGGAAGGAATGAATGAACAAGCAAACTAAGTAACTAAGAGTTCTGTGGTCCATCAAGTATGCCATAGTTTGGGCAAAGTTCAATTAAATAAGCATTGCACATAAAAATATTCCGTCTTGATATATCTCAAATTTTACTGTACCATTTTAAAGCAACATTATAGTTTAATACAGCTTTATGTATATTGCAATGCTCATGCATTCAGAGACATAATAGTTGAAATTTACATAGCAGTTATAGTTTTACAAAAGCGCTTTCTATACATTTTCTCGTTTGATCCTCATAGAGACCATGTGTGTGTGGTACCATAAGAACCATAAGTATCATTGGGCTGAAGAAGGTTACCTAGTTTGCTCATTCTTGATCACAGAGCTATGAAATGTCAGAAGAGGAATTCAGACTAAAATTTCTGATTATATCCAAGTCCAGAATTTTTTTAAAAATATTTTTCATCATTTTTGCCAGAAGGATTACATGTTTTGCAGTTACAAAACCAAAGCAAACCAAACTTGAACTAAACAAAACACCCTACAATAATCTCTGTCTGGATTAAAATATTCCCAGTACCCAGCTTGAGGAAGGCATGGATAGTTGCACTGCACCCTGCCCTGTTGACATCCTAACTGGATGATTGGGTTCAGCTCTAGGCAGCACCTTTTAGGAAGAGCATTGATACACTGCAGGTAATCCAGAAAAGAGATGCTAGAATGATTTCAAGGTAAAGGACATTGAGGGCTGAACTAGAATCAATGGGTAGAAAAATGTGGAAACCAATATTTCCACTCATTGTAAGGGATAACTTCCTAATAACTAGAGCTATCTAAAAGAGGATTGGCCTCTAAAGATGTAGGCTCCCTTCTCCAAGGATTTTTAAGAAAAGACTAGATTACCAATTGTCAGAAATTTTGCAAAGGAGATTTCTGTTCTGGCAAAATTAGACTGAATGACTATAATTTTAAGGTTTATTTATCTAACAAATGACCACTTAAGGTAAGATTTGATAGATCAAGTTTTGATTTATGTATCATTTTTAACTTGTATATAAAAATAAGTAGCCATGCATATCAAATATTCCAAAGAAAAGCTTCTGAATTAGAAATATGACATTTGAGGTTCTGCACCTGTGGATGAGGGAGAATGTTCCATTACTATATACTATATATATATTTTTTTTTTCATAAAGCAGACCATAGATTCTTAAACCTTACTCCTATGGGGAAAGAATGAGGGAAATGGGTTGTAAATAGCAACTTGAAAGAAGAGATATGGTGAGACCTGGAGACAAATGTCCAATGCTCCATGGCCTAGAACATGTCTGTCCGTTAAATTCAGCTGATTAACTGGGATTTGGTGAGGGCTGGAAGAGGGGGAGTAAGGACACAGACATCATGGAGTAAATGCAGAGTTGTCACTTGAACAGGGATTTTATCTTGGGCTCTAAAACTTGGAGGGATCCTACAGCCCTTTCAGTTGTTCAGCAGCTGGAAACAACTGTTTCACTTTTACTGAGCATGAATAATTAGTTAAAATAAGAAAGTGCCAGATACTAGCCTTCTTCCCTCGCTTCCACCCAGGTTCTGTAGCCCAGGTGAAGTCCACTTCATTTGATTCCTCCAATGGCAACGATCTTGAGATGTCCAAAGGTGTCTGCCCACAGTGGAATATCCTGAGATCTCTTTCTCTTAGGGTCCCTTGCTAAGAAAAGAATTTGACCTAAACAGTTGATTTGAGGGGCATTTGGGGCTGTCCTTGGGATCATTTTTGTCTCTCTTCTGCCTAGTTTTCACTAACTCAGTTTTAAAATTCTTCCTATATTTCCCTATTTCTTCAGATCCATCCTATCTTATATTGAAGTAACATTTCACATATTCATTTTTTTTTTACATTATGTTAGATTACATTCACAAACATCACAGTTTATTTAATTATTCCTCATCCAATGGGCATCAACATTGTTTCTAGGTTTTTCCTGCTACAAATATTATGTATGTATGGGAACTTTCGATCTTTTGCCTCCTTGTGGTACATTCAATAAACCCTTAGTAATACCTAAAGAAGGGGTGTGTGTTTTTTTGTGAACATGGGAAGGAAGGAAGGAAGGAAGGAAGGACTAAAGGAAGGAAGGAAGGAAGGACTAAAGGAAGGAAGGAAGGAAGGAAGGAAGGAAGGAAGGAAGGAAGGAATGGAGGTGGGAGGGAGAAAGGAAGAGGAGAGAGGTAGAAATGAAGGAAGGGAGGAAGTAAAGGAGAAAGTGAGGGAGGGAAGAAGGAAGGGAAGAAGGCAATGGCTATTCCTGCAGGCCAAATTAGGGAACAGGACAGTGAGGCTAGAGAGATTTGGCAACGATGGCTTCCTTGGGAAAAAAGAAAGAAATTTACAAGATGTAGCAGGTCTATGGCATAATCAGAATTTTTTTTCTTTTTTGAGAGTCCACCAAGCCCAATAGTTTAAAATAAGTTTTCTAAATGACCAACAGTTTTAGAAACCTTGAAAGTAGAAAGAAGAGTAAGGAAAGAATGGAAGGGAAGGATGAGTTTGTTTATGAGAAGGAATGCTGTTTCAAAGGGAGAATACAATGTATTTAGTGAAAGAAAAGAAATACATACATAAATACATATACATACACACAGGTGTGTGTGTGTGTGTGTGTGTGTGTGTGTGTGTGTGTTTGTGTGTGTGTATCCTTCAGGGTATAGTAGTATTGTGGGAAAATCAAAGAGGATTTAGTCTTCCTGAATCATCTTAGCCTGTACATAAATGGCCTTCTCCTCATTCTTGCATCTGGGTTCCTACTCCTCCTTGCCTTCTCTCCACAATCCCATTCCAAAAGAGCTTTGTTTTCAGTTAGGCACCATCTATGATTTAGGCTCTACTTTCAAATTTTACTGGCATTTTGATACTAATGCAATGACCTCAATTAAGTCACTCTTCAGATTAAATAACTGTAGGATCACAAATCTAGTACTGGAAAAAATCTTAGAGGTCATCTAATCGAACCTCCTTGTTTTATAGGTGAGGAAGATATTGTAAGATGCTTAAGTGACTTGCCCAAAGTTCATACAGCTAAGAAGCTTTTCTGACTCCAAATCCAGGCCACTTTGCAGTAGCCTCTGCCTCATCTCTGGCCCTCAGTTTTCTCATCTATAAAAATGAGGAGGCCAGACTATATAAGTTCTAAGTTCTCCTTTGAATTTTAACTTTTATTTTTCCCAAGAGACTATGTTGCAGATAAATAAGAATGTTAGTTTATTAGACTTGAAACCTTAAGGAGGTATTTGCATTTTTTAAAAATGAGTCCTCAAAATTTGGATAAGCCTTCAAAACACATACACACAAAAGAATAAATTCTGAATAGTGAAATGACAGATGGTAGGATTGAAATTTAAAGCCTGGGTCTTGCCTGGAGTCTGTTCTAATCACTTCAGATAGGTAAACTATCCCACTGACTCATAAGGCTTGCCTGGGCAATGAATAAGTAAAGAGAAGCAGGAATGGGAAAACATGAAGAAAAGGGGAAAAAAGCTGAGTTAGCAGAAGCAATTAAGAAAAGATCATAAACTAGAGTAGTAAGAAAATTAAAATTAGAGACAACACTGATTTGGAGAAAATTACCAAGAGGAGAATGAAATGAAGAGAAAAACCTAAATTGCTTAATACAAACATTTCTCCTCAGGGAGCGATGGAAATAAAAGACCTTTTTGAAGGAGAAAATATACTATATATGAAAAATAGTAAGCACTAATGTTAAGCCTGAGATCTCATAAAATTTAGAAAGGAGAAGAAAAATGATTGAAGACACATTGAAAAACTTATGGTTAAAATTGTTTGCCTTTAATGAGATTTCAGTGTCATGCTAATCCAACAGCATATACACAGAATCATAATTAGCATATAGGAGGTAGTAAGGGGAGATTGGGGGTGTTGCTTCCTTTAGGGGTATTTGTTTCCCTCTGGAGAGGAACCTTTCCCACAGCCATCACTATGCCCATGATTGTTGCTGTACCTAGCAACTATTATTCCTACACCTCTACTGGGTTACTCTGCCAGTTAGCACCATTTTGTGATGCCATTGTGTTTCATTCCTTCCCCATCATTCCTATGGTGCCTCTCTGAAAAGGCACTTCTTTATTAATTCCAAATGTCGCTTTTTCACTTTAACAATCCTCATCATCCTCCATACACTGGAACTTGGATTCTGACCATGGGATGCGAGACTGTGACAAGTGAACCTTTTGCCTTACTTTGCAAGGAACCCAGGCCCCTACACACTTCCAAAACAGGCTGCTACTGTCTTATCTTTATTTGTTGACTTCTCCTAACAGAATGTAGATTCCTTGAGAATGGGAGCTCTGTTGCTTTTACCACTTAACAGAGCCTGACACATAGTAGGTGCTAAATCAATACTTTTCATCCATACTCTGCCCTCCAAACTAAAAGTCAGCTTTGGACCCCCTAACTTCCTCCCCCCTCACCCAATGGTTTTGACCCAGGTGAAAACACCCCTAGTTACTGCTCTGTATACATATGGATAAGTATATGCAGACAGATGTGTCTAGTCCATAAGCAAGATCTAAATCGATGTGCACACTATTTTATTTATCCCGAGCAACCCCAGGAGACAGATTTTCCTGACATGTTATTGTGTCATCTTCATCTCAAATCTGTCTAAAGGAGAAATTAAAGCAGTTGCTTGGTCCAACATGCATAAGCAGATTTTGCTCTGCCACCCATGTTATTTATAAGATCGTCACTCCTTTTGTCTTTCTACTTGGCAGCCACAAACAATGTACTGAACCAATTATTGAGTTGTGGAGAAATCCTTGTGTTATCTTGAAGTGAGTTCTAATCAGTTATAAAGTTTGACATGCATGTAATTTACTGTCCAGAGATATTAGAGCTTCTTGGATACATTTTCTATTCGTAGTGATGATAGGGATAAGATGAGGATTTAATTCTGTTCTCACCTGTCTGAGAAGTGTCAACTTTAGCTCTTGAACTGGAATATTTTCATTTTTTAAAAAATCCACTGTCATCTCTAGGTATAAATCTTAACAAAATTAAAGTAAATAAACAAAGTAAAGGAAGATATTCAACTGAAATTTAGTCGTCTGATAGACTATCTCATCTTTCATATAGCTCATTTATAGTAGGATGCAGAAACAAACCCCACTTGTGCTGACTCAGTAAAGGTAGACCAAAAAGCAAATATAGTCTTAGACCACATTAACAGACTTCCCTGCTTTTCACAGTGCTTGGCACATAGTAGGCACGTAATCATTGTTTATTGATTGATTGACAGTGTCTGAGGACCAGGTAATCATCCTGATGTACTTTGCCCTGGTCATACCACACCTGGAATATTTCTATTTATTTGTTTGATTGATTGTGGTTCTGGGCACCGTAATGTAAGAAGGAATTCCAAAGCGCGTAACTGTTCAGAGGACAGCAGCCAGGATCATGAAGGGCTTCTAGTTTATGCCACATGGTTGAAGGAACCAAGGGTGGCTAGCTTGGTGAATACTTGGAGGTGAAGACATTGTTGATATCTTCAAATATTTGATGGATTGTTATATGAGAAAGGAATCAGACATGTTCTTTGTGGCCTCAGAGGGCAGACATAGGCACTTGGGATTGAGAGAAAGAAAGATCTCCTGACAATGAAAACTCTCTGAAGGGAGAATTGGGTCACTTGGAATATAAAGGATTCCTTGTCACTAAAGGTTCTCTCACAATGGCTGGATGATGGCTCCTTTTAAGCTCAAGATGGAGTGATTTTTTCTCAGGTCCTTTGTTGGACAAAATTGCTTTGGGGTTGCTTCCAATTCTGAAATCCTGTGATATGTTGTAAATGCAGATACTAGCAAAAACCAAATAGGGTGGAAAATGGTCATATTGGGTTAGAAAGAGAGCTATACTGCCCCCAGATAAAGTATCTCATCCATCTAGAATTAGTAAGCACAGATGTATAAATGATGGATCCCTCCTATGGTATTTGTGCTGACTGGTCACAAAGGCACAAGGATGCATACTAATTAGTTAATAAGTAGGCATTCATTAAATAGTTCGTGACCAAACATGGGTAGAGGAAACTGTTAAAAGATAAATAGATCATTTCCACTACATAAATTTTAAATATGCTTTTGCATAAATAAAAACAATTAAGATGGGATTAGAAGAGTAATGGTAGAGTGGGGAGAAATAGCCACATTAGTGTTACAAATAAATGTTTGATATCCAAAACATATAGGGAATTGACACAAATATGTAATGCAGCTAAGTCTCAATTAGTGCGAATAATGAATCCTATGAAATGCTTGCATGTATTCAAATTTATAATTATAAAAGATATGGTATTTGTTTCTAGTTCAATGGAAATATGCAGTGTGAATATAAATAATGTGGCCAAGGCAAAGACATCTTCCAATAGATAACTAAATAAAGGGCATAAACAAAATGTTTATAATGTCCGTATGAAAATATGCTAAAAATAATTAAAAAAAAACTCAACTTGCAACAGCTCCGAAGTTTTACCTCACCCCAAGTACCAAGATGAAAAAGAGCTAAGAATAGTCAATGTTGGAGGAATGGCGGAAGACACAATGATGCATTGTTGGTAGAGTCATGAGATGTTTTAGCTTTTCTGGATTTTAACTGGTAATTATTCAAGGGGAAAAAAAAGCTTTTTTTTAACCAGTCACCTTACTACCAGGCAAATACTGCCAGGTAGAAAAAAGATTTAAAAAAAAGTCCAATGTATACCAAAATTATTACAGCATTCTTCGTGGGATCAAAGAATTAGAAACTAATTGAGTGTTTATCAGTTGTGAAATGGGTGAAAAATTTTATATGAATATAAAGGAATATTATTGTACAGTAAGAAATGAATATGAAAAATCTCCTAAACTATAGAAAAGTTACATAAAGACATATAAACAGGGTGACATAAACAGATATGACAATCATATTCAAAACTATTACAACAATGTATATGAAAAGATCACAGGAAGGAATTTGAACTTTGAATTATGAAAATGTTAGTGAAGGCTCAGGGAAAAACAATGAAGCCTACTTCCTCATGGTATGGAGGTGGGGAAATGCCAGGACAGAATATTGCATACATTGTCAAAAAAATCTGTATCAGCTGTTTTTGCTTAATATTTTTTTTTTCACAAAGGCTAGGGGTAGGTAGGAAATGGCTAATTTAAAGAGAAAACCCACGATTTAAACACATTTTAAAATGCACAGATATTGTAATGTCTTTCCAAACCACTCCTGACCTTTTGATAGATGGATAAATTGATAGATGATAGATAGATAGATAGATAGATAGATAGATAGATAGATAGATAGATGGATAGATAGAGAAGCTAAAGAAAAAAGAAGCCAAGAGTGATAAAATGACTTTCCCTTGGTCACACAGGTACTAGGGGACCGTAGGTAAAATCTGAACTCATGTTCTGTGACTCCAAATCCCATTCTTTTTGCAATGCAAAAAAAAAAAAAAATGTCCCAGCATGACCCCCTTTCCTCTTCCTTCCTGGTTCTTCATCCTTAACAAAATGCAAAGTATCAGTCAGATACTCACACAGTATTATTAATCTTTAGGTAGTCCAATTTGTTAAATCTTTCTTAAACATGACTATTTTTTAAATAGGCAGTATGTCACAATGGTGAGAGCACTGAACTAGAGCAAGTGACCTGGGATCCAGAGTGGACTCCAATCTAAAAGTGCTAAACGGCCTTAGACAATTTATTTTTAAAAAATAATTTACTAAAACATCTGTTTCACATCTGTCCTCTGAGAGGGTTGGAGTTGTTAATTTCTAAGTTTTGTTTTCAGCCCTTAAGTTTTAAGAGCTTATGACTGTATTCTAAAGCTACATTTAGGGAACAAGCTCCTATTGCTTTTATTCCTTCCATTTCCTTTTTTAGAATTATCTAGGCAAGCCTGTTCAAGGCATTCACAAATGAACACCTGTCATTTACCACCAGCTGAACTTACTCATCAGATATTCATTCTGGACTCCATTCAGGACAAGCCTGAGGCAGAGGCGAGCTAAGCAGCTGCCCCGGGGGAGAATAAGCATAAACTTGAACAAGTGCCTGGAGGCCTGAATACTTCAAATATTTATGATGGGAGTCCTGTCCACAAGTCATTTGAAACACTCATTTATCTTTCAGTTTCTCCTTCAACCTCATTTTGCAAAAGTGTTTCAGGTCCCTTCAGTTAAGCTCACTGTATGTTTTAGAAAGAATTTTTGACTTTGTTCTCCACAAGCCTCTCTCTTCAGTATGTTGACAAGCATTTAGTTTAATTATCTGTCCTCTGTGTTCAGGCAGCCAGAGTATCAAGGAGAAAAAATGGAGGTCTCCACACAAATAACACAGCCATTCCTTGGAATAAAATGAGAATATATGAAAAGAGTTCTTTAGGATTTTACTTTCATCTCTGTCTAAATCTAATGTGACAAAATAGGCTACAGTGTCTAGTATCCAGGTGGTTTTTTTGTTTGTTTTTTCCTTTCTTATTTTTTTTGGCTTATCTGAGGTTTCTCAACTTTTCCCCCCTAAAATGGATGCCTTCGGCAGTTCAGTGAAGCCCATAGGCCTCCTTTTCAGTGATGTTTTGAATGCATAAAATAAAATATATAGGATTACAAAGGAAACAAAATATAGTTATAGAGAGATAGATACATATATGCATACATACATTGACGCATACATAGATATATTTAAAAATAGAGGCTTCATTATATGAAAACACATAATTTTTGGACCTTGGTCTTTAGTGGATAGCATTTTGATTTCTGAATGTGTCCTTAACATAGAAACTCTCCTTAAAACCACATTAAGCATAACTGACACAGAGATTGGTTTTGAACTCCACCATGTTTGAGCTCCAGTCCCCAAAAGTAGTCTCAAGTATGCAGAAAAATCTCCTTTCTGGGGATCTGACAATATCCAGAGCCTTTTGCTGTGAGTATTTTAAAGACTGGGCTCTTTTTCTGAATGGCAGTTCTGATGTTATCCTAAGGCTTAAAGTGGTTATTCAAGATCTACTGTCAATGTACCTTGGATTTTCTCCTTGGTCATCATATGATACAAATATAGGATTATGGTGATCATAGAACTTGGTATGCACCTAATTTAGCATGATGAAAATGTTCAAAGCACCTTGATTCTAGAGGTCGTAGATTTTCCATTTGTGAAATGCTATGTTTTGTATGACACATTGTTCCAAACTACCTTAAATTGCCATTGCTCCTTTCAAATGCTGTCATTACTGTAATACTGCTTTCAAAAGATGATGCATGATGCATTCCAATGGCATATTTCTTTGTCAGGAACTCTACAATCACTAGTAGTTGGCCAAAGCAGAAAAAATATACAATTGAATATGAGAACATAGGGTAAGTGGAATTCTTGTATGAAAAACCATTAAGGATAGACCAAAATAGCATCAAAAGTTCATGATAAAGTGTATGTGGGAGTCCTAGAGCAGTGGGGTAAAGAGGGCTTAAGCTAAAGTTAGAGAAACAGGAAATGGAGTGCTACTTAGGGTCAGGTGGGAAAATCAGAAGTGATGGATGAATCCCTCTGGGTAAACATTCGTTAGAGCCAGTCAAGCTGTGGATTGTTGCTCCCAGGGACCTACCTCTACAGCTCAATACTATTATGACCACAACTATGACGATGACCACAGTGACTATTACAACTAGTTATTACTATTTACTACTACTACAACTAGTACCACCAGTATTACTATTACTACTACTACTACTATCACTACTTGTTACCATCATTACTACCTAGCATTTATAAAGCACTTTAAGATTTATAAAGTATGTGACATATAATATCTCATTTGATCCTCATAGAAACACTGAGACATATATATTATTATTATCCCCATTTTATAGATGAGGAAAGTGAGGCTCATGGGGCAGCGGTCCTATTTGCCTCAGTTTCCTCACCTGTAAAATGAACTGGAGAAATAGCAAACCACTCTAGTATCTCTGCCAAGAAAATCTCAAATGGAGACATGAAGAGTGAGGCATGACTGAAAAGACTGAACAATAACAACCAAGTGAGGGTCAAAAAGGACAGGAACCTTACAAAGATCGCATAGCCAGGGTTTATCCCAACTTGGGTCCTCTTACTCAAAATCTTGTGTTGTATCCACTACGTGCACTAATCTGTGACTTTGGGAAGTCAGTGACCTTTTTTGAGTCTAAGATTACTCATCTGGGAAATGGGGTTTGGATGACATGACCTTAAAGATCATTCAAAATCTAGTGATCCTATCATTTTCACATTCTCCTGCCCCATGTGGCAAATGGAACCAAAAGGAAACTATTTGTAACATTCGACTTAGGGGAAAGGGAAGAAAGAATGGATTTTTATGGTTCTCAGAGAAGTACATGAACATATGAAAAGCACTTTGGAAATCTCTAGGGAATATATGTATTATCTTTGATTGCCATTATCATTGTCATAATCATCATCTTCATCATTATTATTTCTTCTCGACTTATCATTTATATAGTTCTTTAAGGTTTGCGAAGCACAAGACATAAAGCATCTTATTTGATCTTCATACCTACCTTCTGAGGTAGACATTATTACTCCCATCTTATACTTGAGGAATCAAAGGTTAGCCTTTGTGAGTTGCCTGGCGCTCACACAGAGAATCAAGTTTTAAGGTCGTATTTGAATTCAGGCTGTCCTAACTACAAATCCAACCCTGTATCTTACCCATCCACTGAGCCATACCAGTAGTCTTATCTGCCTATCATCCTGGACAGGGCTTTGGATTTTATACAAATGAAAGTATCAATTGGCTTATTGTTACCTTCCAGTTATTTGAATGACTGACAGATTTTATCTCTCAGCTCCAGGAGAACATCCGATAGCAAAGAGGGCTAGAATGGAAGAAGGACTAGATTGAAGTGGGATCTTCATGTTGCAAATGGGTGTAAGACCTCAAATTGCAAATGCCTTGTTTTTTGTTGTTGTTTTGTTTCCTTTTTTTTCAACTGCCTTGTTCTTAAAAAGGGGGTGACACCACAATGGCTATCAGAGCTTGAATAAAGCTTCCAACAGGAAAAATAGAAGTGTTTTCTTCCAGAAAAAGTTTAGAAGTAGGCTAGAGGAATTAGCAAAAGTGGGACAAACTGTTCACACCTCATAACCAGGTCATACTAGAAATGAAAAGAATGAAAAGAAAATCTACATAGAATTTACTTTCTCAAGTTTTCTATTTTGGGGTGGACAGACTAAAAACACAGGGCCTCATCTTCTTCTCTGATTTTATTTCCCTTTCAGATCAACTCTCGTTCTCTTTCTCCTCTTTCTGCCTCCTCCTCCTCCCCCTGCCATATCACATTACCTCATATCACTGGTACCTCTCCTGGGCAGAGCCATAAGTCCATCCATTTCATGGAAAGGTTTGCACATCTTTGTCATTAAAGTTATTATTTTTTTAAAATAGCTTTTATTTTAAAAAGTGATTTTCCCCTGAAAGTACATATTTTTAGTAAATTTTTATTAAGTGTGCTCATATCTCCCACTCTCCCAGTTGTTTCTCCTTCATTCTGTGCTATCTTGGTACCTATATTGTCCTATTGGTCATTGGTTCAAAGTCCTGAAAATTTCTATCTAGAAATATCAGAAGAAATGATGAGCTATCCTTTCTGATATCTACTCCCTCCCCAGCCCCTTGAAAGTTATCCTAGGTGGACTAAATCAGATCCAACAGTCTTGTTGTATTGTGTTTGTAAAAGATTCAATGTCTTCCTCTTCCCTTAAAAACAAATCCACTCCCTATCTACTTCACTATGCCTGAAATAACCTTAAACCTTACACAATTGTAGATAAAAGGCTTAAAATGCAAATGCTCCCTGTGGTACCACTTTACTATGAATGTGTTGTAGTCAGTATGTATTCATTTAATCAATCACCAAGTACAGATAACTGACAGGACTAAGCTACTTGTCAGAAGCAATGGGGAGGGAGGGAAATGTCATTCTGAAGTGGAGAAAATTAGGCAGAGTGCGATGAGAAGAAACCTGACATGGAGGGGAAGGTGAAAAGAAGATGAGCTAGAGTTGAGGAAGGGTTATAAATTAGACATAAAGAATTTGGAGTAGGAAGACATCCAACCCAATCCTGGCTCTTTTACTTACTATAAGTATGTCCATTAGTAAATCAATTAATCCCTCTGAGTCTGTTTCCTTTTCTGTAAAAGGATTGGACTAGGCTAGATCACTTCTGAGATCCCTTACAGTTTAGTTATGTGATCCAGCATTCCTATGAGAGAAGTCATACATTTCCCATAAAAGGTGAACCCAGATCTTTTAAAATAAGAGAGGTTTCCCATGTTCCATGGAAAAATAAGGAAGATTTGATGACAATAGTGAGATTCTGTGAAGTTGGTATGTACTGTAAGTGGAAGAGCAGTGAGATGATGCTTCAGTAGCCCTCTACAGAGGTGGGTGAAAATGCAACCGATTTGTGAAATTAGGTGGTGTGCTAGAGCATTTATCCAAAATGTGGCCTACACCAGCCAAGTTGCATTGATATTATAGAGCACCTAAAGGAGACAATTGCAACCACCAAATAACACTTAGGATAATTGTCTAGTAACTTTGATATCCTAGGAAGGACAACTGGCCTGGTCTCTTCTTGTTGAAGGTCTGAACTTTGGGAAAGGTAAGAGTGGGTGGTGGGTGATGGGGAGATTGAAAGTATGACCATCTCTGTGTGTACTTGGATAGCCTGAAGGTATAGGTCCTCTGAATTGAGGACAGTAATGAACTAGAAAGCTAGGCAGGATAGAGAGCAACACATACACTGAAGAACGTGAGTAAATGTTTAGGGGTTGGGTGGAGAGGAATGAACTAGATAAAGAACCCCTTGCAAAAAGAGAGAGAATGACTTGGGGCCTGCTAGACAATTGATTTTAGGATCTGAGAATGGGGTATATCTAGATGGTATATCTAAACTTCAAAGGAGGAAAGGTTCCTAAGTGATGGGCAGCAGAGGGAGAGCCTGGGAGTGGAAAGAAGGATGAGGAGACATATCTTCTCCTTTTCTAGTGTTTCAAGGGGCCTAAGAGAACATGTATCTAATATTGGGAAGAATGATCATGTATGCTTTGTCTTTTATGGGGATCCAGGTCTCCATGAGGGTCAGAAGGCAAAATAGTTTTTTTTAAAAAAAGTTTTAAGATAAAGGGAAATTGTTAACAAAATGGTAGGACTTCCAGATGACAAGATGAAAGGAGAAGACAGAGCAAGATAGGGATGGAAGGAATGGCAATGAGAGTATTGCGATGGTGTCGCCCAGGCAGCCTAGAGTTCTTTTTCACTGGAATTGAGAATGGAGAAGGTGAGAGTTTGCTAGCTCCTAGGGCTCCATTTCCATCAGTTGACTGAATACTGCTTCTGCTTTCAGTTCAGCCCACTACAATGCCTTGGCAAGGTCCTGAAATTCCCTTGTTGCTTCTCCTTTCTGACTTCAAAGCTAGCTACTCCTTGCTGATTCTCTGCTGCTGTTCCTATCTGATTAAAGAATATAAATAATAGCTAGCATTTAAGTAGTGCTAGGTTTGCAAAACTCTTTAAAATATTGATTTGCCTCTATAAGAGTCCTGGGAAGTAGAGGCTATTACTATCCCTGTTTTACAGATGATGAAATTGAGGTTGAAAGGGATTAAGTGTTTTGCCTGGGGTCACATAGCTAGTAAGAGTATGAGGCAGGATTTGAACTCAGGACTTCCTGACATCAAGTCCAGAGCTCTACTGTGTCACCTACCTGCATTGATTTTAAAAATCATAATTATTTTACATCAATAATTATTAAATTAATTTAATAATTAGGTTTAACTAATTAATCATTATTATTTTAATATTTGTTGCTATATTTTGTTTTTTACATCACTTAAATTTCTCTCACCACTCCCTTTTCCTCCCAAGAGAGCCATCCCATATTACAAAGAATATATATAATACATATATGTGTGTATGCATATGTATGTATGAAGAAAAGGAAAAAAATCATCAAATGTGATCAACCCCTTTAAAAAAATACTAAAAATATAAGCAATATTTCATACCCTTTGACCTCTCTTTGCAAAAGAGTGGAGGAGGGCAGTATCTTCTCATTTCTATACTTTTGAATCATTCTTCTTCTTTGTAATTTTGCAACATTCACTTGGTTTGTTATATTTGTTCTCTCCGTTTGCATTTTTATAGTTATTGTGTATAATTTTTGTTAGCCTGATCATTTCTTTTTGTATTAGTTCAAATAAACCTTTCCATGCTTCTCTATATTTATCACAGTTATAATTTTTATAGGGCACTAATATTTTATTTCATTCATGTACCAGTTTGTTTAGCCATTCTCTGATTAATGGACATCTATTTTGTTTCCAATTTTATGCCATTACAAAAAATACTGCTTTCAATATTTTGGTGTATATTGGGACTTCCTTTTTACCAATGACCTCTTGAGAACATAAACTTAGGTGTGGAATCCCTGAGTCAAAGGGCAGGAACATATCAGTTACTTTATTTGCATAATTCCAAATTGCTTTCCAGAATGGTCATCCTGATTCGCAGCTCCACCAACAATGCCCCTACCAATTAACCTTTTATTCCACACCTTTTTCAACATTGAGTATTCCCATATTTGGTTCTCTTTGCCAATCTGCTGGCTATGAGGGGAGACCCCAGGTGGTTTACATTTGCCTTTATTTTATAGTCAGTGATCTGTAACATTCTATTGTGTGGTTGTTAATTGCTTACATTTCTTCTTTTGCCCCATGACTTCAGAATTGCTTCCAACCAAAGTTGCTGCTACCACCTGAGTAAAATGATTATTTCTCTCATATTAATAATTGATTATTGAATCAGGACCAGAATTTTTTTCAGAAACTTTGAGGTTGTTTAGTATCTGAAGGACATTGTTGAACGAGATTGTCCAAATCCCTGAGGTATGTGGTTTTTGATCTTGGGTAGGAGACTTCACCCCACTAAAGGATCTTACAAAGAAATTAATCTAAGGGGAACTCAGGCCCATTGTGTTCCACGCAGCCAGGTCTGAGTAGAGGTGGATCCCCTTTTGTCTAGATTGTCCTAGGCAGGGATAGTTTGGATAAGACATAAGTCTATTTGTAGCAAACTGAATGATCAGAGTCCCCCAGCCCTCATTAGAATAAGCCCACCTCTCATAATATTCATTCTTCTCATTAATTGTTAACCAATCAGAGTTGATTGGCACCCTCAGGAACACCCACTCTTCCAAAGGCCTATAAGCATTGAGTAGGCTCCATGAGGAATCTTTAGCATTCCAAAGTGCCAATGATCCCTTTCATTAATTATTTGCTAGCATGATTAATAAAATGATTAATTACCCAAAAATTCTATCTTTCGAACTTTTTATATGTCATAGCTTCTATTTCAGAGAAATACCAAAGCTCTCCGTGAAACCTCCTACTCTGCCTGCCTTTGGATTAGTCTATACATTTTTAATACGAGTTGACCTCAAAGTCCCACTTAGCTGGCACATAAAAAAGTTACTTACGTGACTATCAAAGTTTTTTCCACTTTGACTTCAACAAAAGTTTTTCATTCTTTACTCTTAGCTGGGTTAGGACAAGTGGAGTCCTTCCCCTCTTTCTCTGTCTTAGAGTGCCCTTGACAAGCTCTGCAACTCACAGTGAGACTTCTAGACTAGAGATAAACACACTTACTCCTTTTATTTTGCCTTCTTAATTCCCATCATGATTCAATAAGCACCTTACCATGAAAATTGTCTTGAAATATGTTTAAGTTGTAAGAAGTCATGCACACACACACACACACACACACACACACACACACACACACACACACACACACACACCTGGAGAGGAGGAAAATATTTCTGTTCTTATGGCAAATACACAATCATGACTGTGATAAAGATGAAAGATTTATCAATGAAAAAGACAATGTTGGTTAAGGAACAATATAAAAGTCAATAGGAGAGAGGTTTATTTTTCAACTCCTATTCTCAAGAAAGTCTCTTCTTGTTGAAGGTTTGAACTTTGGAAAAGGTAAGAGTGGGTGGTGGGTGATGGGGAGATCGAAAGTATGACCATCCCTGTGTGTACTTGGATAGCCTGAAGGTATAGGTCCTCTGAATTGAGGACAGTAATGAACTAGAAAGCTAGGCAGGATAGAGAGCAACACATACACTGAAGAATGCAAGTAAAAGTTATTTTTCAACTCCTATTCTCAAGAAAGTAAGGTGATATGTTTCTATATCTATGGAAAATATTACAAGCTTAACTGGAAAAAAACATGGTTTCATTAGGACAGGTGTTTTGTTACTATTCCTAGGTGTCCAGATGATTCAAATAATGAGCTAACTTTACAATGTTTGTTTTTCCTTATGGGGAATCATGGAGCCTCATAACTGGAAAGGACATTAGAGACCACGTGGTCCAACCACAATATTTTACAGATGAGAACATGGAGGATTCTTTTCATTTATGGGTTGGACTAGATGGTCATGGAGAGTCTTTCCAACTCTTAAAATCTTTTATTCTAGGAGCCAAGAGAAATGAAGTGACCCTCCCAAAGTCACATAACTAGATAAAGGACAAGTTGGGACTGGAACCCAGATCTCCTTGTCTCCAGCCTAGGGCTCTCTTTCCCACCTCTTTCTGACTTTCACAAAAGTTGTTACTAATAAACATTTAGCAGCGGACTGGATGTTTAATTGGTCAGTTTTCATAGAGGACAGCTTGATAAGAGCACTAGCTTTTTATTAACAGCTTTCTAACAGTAGAATGTGTTGTCATTCCAAAGTGAGAATTTTTTTTTGCCAACTCTGGGGATTTCACTTCCTCCACACCACAGACACTCTAATTCCTAGTGTCTGCTATTTCACCAAATACAAGCCACTAAGACTACTTCTCATTACTGGTCTGGAAGAATCAGCACATTTAGCTACAAGGTATCAATTGCCAGGATTCTTAACAGAGGGATAAGTCACAAAAGAGAATGATTTTCATTGGAGTTTGTTGCACTGGTTTATCTAATTATGGAGAAAGTTACAAACATTCCCCAAATTTTCAAACTTCAGAAGAAAAAGAAGTATATACGTATCTTGTCCTTTGAGGGAATGCTGTTGCTACTGTCCTTGCTTTGACTGCTGCTTCTGCTGCTGTTCCTACTATTTCTATAGATAATGATGACAATAACAGAAGACTATTGAGGGATTAATATTTCCTTGTTTAAAGGATCTTGAGAAGACTTGAGTTTAAAGTCTGACCATGGACATTTACTAGCTACGTGACCCTGGGTATGGTACTTAATCTGTTTCCTCATAATGGTACATTCCTCCCAAGGTTGTTGCGAGTATCAAATGAGATAATCTTTGTAAAGTACTTAGAATAGTATCTGGTCTATAGTAGGTGATTAATAAATGCTTATTTTCTTCCTTCCTTCCTAAAGGCAAATGGATGAAAAGTTTACAGAAATGCTTTCTAAAAAATACTCTTTAAAAACAAATAATGAGAGAGGATGGTAGACACACATGGATCTATTGAATGTAAGGGATAATAGTCTATCACTCCCATGGAGGATGTGAAAAGGCTAAGATCAAAGGCAATTAATTGCCTTCCTCAGGCACCTTCTAGTTGTTTTCAAACAACAATATATTGACGAAGATGTGACAAAGAAATGGCTGTCAGATAGAACTGTTTATAGAAACTGAGGGCTTCATGAGAATCAAACGGGCAAGTCACTTAACCTTGCTCTGTCTTAGTTTCTTCGAGTACAAAATGAATGGGTCGTACTCAATGGCCTACTAGACCCCTTCCAGCTCTAAATTTAGGGTCCTGTGAGCTCATGATCCAGGTCATTACTAATTACGTAGAGCTTATTTTTATGGAGCCCAGACTTATTGATTGGTTCAGACTGCAAGGAAATGGTAGAAATTGTGCAGCGTATCATTACTGGTTGTAAAAATTGATGACATTTACTAAATATATGGACAAGATGCTCAATTGACCCAAATTATACACCAGAATCTCACTATTCTTCATAAACTAAAAAATGAAAAATCTCCATGCTACGAATTAACCTCATAATATCCTTGAGAATTCCACAAATAACCCAGAGCATTTTTATAGATAAAATTAGAGCTAATAATTACCCATTCATAAAAAGTGACCCACAAATAATATCTAATAAATCTCACTATACCAAACTCATCACTTTAAAACTCCATACAGTGAAAAGCTTTCAAAATATAGTTACAAAGTAAGAGAAATGAAAACCATATGAGAATCAGAGGTAGATATTATCCTTACCATTCTTTCTGTTGACAGGAGTCATCCCAACGATGCTCTCTGTCTATAGATGACGAACTTGGATTCTAATACTTTAACTGAATTTTAAAAAAAAAGAACAAAAACCAAACCACAAACAAAAGTAACAACCCATTATTTTATTCACTTTCAAGATAATTTGCCGAACACCAAACTTCTAAGTATAATATCAGGAAAACAATTCTATTTAGGCTCTTTTCTATCCATTTTCCCTCAAACATAAGGAGAATAAGAACATAATAATGACTCTGGAAAATTTGGACAATGCAGATTCTTGAGAGTGCTCGAAAGTAATTTGCTTACACCATTGAAGAGAAACAATTATTTCAGAGGAGAGATCTTCAGTCTTTCTCCCCATTGAGACTATTTGATCTGAGAAAGTCAGCTTCTCTTTTGTTGCTTAACTCTTGAGATGAAGGGAGTGGAACCCTCCCAACCTATTGAGTTCTAATGGTCATCTGGAAGGTGTTCCTGTGACCTGGCATTCTAGAATCTGCATTCCAGGACCAGGGCAGAAGTAGTTTCCTAAGGAGCGAAGGGGAATCTTTGGGAGTGATTTTGTAGACCATAGACCAGAAAATCACTCATGCCACATCTGGACATATATTTAGTGGGACCAATGCTTTGTAAGAAGTGAGTTAAATTTTAAACCAACTCCCCAAGAGATCAAGGTAACGAATGGGACATATGTCCATAATATATCAGTGGAGTAAAATGCTTATATGTTTGTTCTTGCTAAATATTTAAAATAATTATCCCCATGTAAAAGCAAATCATTAAGTTGATAATGGAACTGGGCTTTACTTACTGCTCCCTAACAATGGGTGAAATACCTGATAGAAGCTCCCTTAAGATGATGGCAGTAGAGGATAGACACCTTATTGTTCTGTCATCCTGTGCGAGGGAGGGCAAACTCATTGGTACACTTGAAAATATGATGAAATGTTTCATTGGTTGCTTCCTTGGTAAATACTGATGAAAACATATATTTGGGGCATATGCCATTGGATTTCTAGACTGTATCAGAGGGAATCCAAAAGAGTTTTGAGTCTACTTTGGCCAATCTTCCATGTCTTTCTCAGGCTAGAGAGTAGAACCCTGTCTTCTATTATTGTGCTGAAAGAGTAGAGAACTTTGTACCAAGTAGGTACACAACAAATTTTGCTGCTGTCAGGAAGTTTGGTAATCACAATTTTCTTTGGCCTGAGACAAAAAAGGATGAGAATGCTTTTCTCATGATTTGGAACAATAATTAAGCACAGAAAGGAAAGCAAGCCTCAGGGCAGGGAGAAATATAATCTGAACTCACACGATGTGAAAAAAAAACCTGTTAAGCCTCTCTGATCTGTCATACAGAATGCAACATAATTCAAGATGATAGATTCTGAAAGGTTCTGGGAGACTGGTTAGTCAAGGCAGGACTTATTTGGCATGAGAACCAAATGATTTTAGAGCTCTTTAACCTCTTCAGCCTAGAATACTCTTTTATGTGATCAAATGACTTTAAATCATTTCATTTTAACAATGGGCTTGCCATTGATTCCTGGATTTAAAAAGTATTATGTTGCTTTCCAGTTTATAGCTAGTTTTCAGCTTTCAGTTTCCTCTTCAAGAGGTCTTTCCTACTTTCATTGTTGTGCATATGATAAGTAGAGATCACAACAATTTCATGCTATAACATCTCAGCTAAATCTTAGGCACCATTAACCAATGATTCCTATTATCATCGCAAATTTATGTGCCAGCTCATCTCCAGAACCATTTTACTTTGCCTTCAAAACATAGTAGAACATCTGGAAAATTATTTCCAGAATACAAATTCATTCCTTCTACCTCCACCCTCAACCCTGGGAGGCCTCAATGATCCACAGCCCAGTGAGTCAGGAAATCTGACTTCAATCCTGGCACTTCTTCTGACTTCTGGTTTGGCCATGGGAAAAAAAAATAGTCTTTCTAAATCTTCTTTTCTTAAGCAAGAAGAGATAACTAATCTTGCTTTTGTTTTTTCCACAAGTACAACAATATAGATTAATTAATTATAAAATGAGTTGAAAGTGTCAATGACAAGTATAGTAGTCTTAAAATAAGAAATGGCTCATTTCTCAGACAATTAGATATATTTTGTTTTTCTATTCCAAGGGAATGAAAATTTTAGTAATAGACCTCACTTCGTCTATTTGAAATCATCTTGCAAAAACCTTGGACGTACTGAAAATATCTTGTTCTAGAAAAAGTGAAGGGGTGAGGGGAGAACAAAACACATGTCTTTGATGACAAAGAAAAGTCTCTGCATATAGCATGAAAGAGCTTAGTCAAGAAGAGCCAAAGACTTCAAAATTTACTCGAATTGGGCCAATGGCTTATATTAGTAATATCAAAGTCATATCCAAATGAGGGCCATTAAATCACAGATGGAAATCCTTGTGGGCAGATATTGACTTAGAAAACTGTACACTAACACCTATGTTTTACTGTATTTTATTTAGTTAAATATTTCTTTATTGCATGTTAATTTGGTTCTGGCCCAGTCAGGAATGTTTTCTTGTTGTCTTGTGTTTGACACTTCTGGTCTACACGAAAGGAAAGAACAGATATGACTATTTGACAATGCCCATGAAAGGCTGGTCTTTTCATTGAAAAGCTGTAAAGCATGACATTATTAATAGTAGACCAAACTACAAGGGAAAAAATGGAGAAAGCAGAAAAGGATTCTAGGTTTTAGTATTGGTGGCAGTAGCCAGAATGTCACTGACAATGGACGCAAATAGTATACTCCTAATGAGAGAGGATTCTTAGAACAAAGAGACAATATGGAACAGCTGAGTAGAAGAATAGGGAAAGTTCAAGTGCATAAAACATAGTTAAATAGCCTTACAAGGCATTAGATACCAATCCTAATAATGCTAAGATACCCTACCTCTAAGTAGGGTAAATATCAACTTGTATCAATACCTCTGTATATGCCTTTTAAGGCAAAAGACATTCCCACACCATGTATAAATAAAAGAGGGTGCTCACAGGGTAAGTCACTTCTCCAGAAACCTAGTATATGGAGAATGATTCATTCATTTGGCATTGTGGAGAGCTGAGACAGCATGACACTTCTGGAAGTGGAGACAAGGGACTTTGGGCCAAATGCTGGCTCTGACATTTACTAATTGTATGTATGACCGTGAATTAACGTTGTACCTTATTGTTAAAACACTAAATAAATGTAATTTGTTAATTATTACTAGTTTCTGCCCTAAAGACCTATTTTAGCATCTCATTGTTGTGTGATGGTAATTGTGTGTTCTTAAAGCCGCAGTGCCTGAACCCTGAAAGCTTCTACCATGATGGAATGGCTTTAGATATGGGCTAGAAATGGATTGTATATCTATCATCCGAGAATCAGCCTAAGTTCAGAGATACTCATCATTGGATTGGCCATGGTGTACTTAGTCTTTCTGCCACAGCAACTGCCAAAGCCTATCACCCAAGTCAGGGCTGTCCAACCTTAGGCTATCCTTGGGCCACATTAAAATAAAATGATTATTCGAGGGCCATACCCAGAATAAAAAAAAATTACAGTACACTAACAGAAAGTGGGGGACATGTGACATCGATATGACAGGCGAAGGCACGAAGCGCTGAAAGCAAACACAAAACACTAAAGCAACAACAGAACAGTATAAAGGTAGGTGCCTAGTCTGCATGGTACAGACAGAATGCATCCCACAGATTGATTGAAAATTCCATGCAATATGTTCTGTCTGTAATACTGCTAAAAAACGCCAAAGAAAATTAGCATCAATGAGATTATTTATTAGTGATGGAATTTAAAAATCTAATACGCATTCCATGCAAATTATTATTTTATTTTTTTGCTCATGAAAATCAAAACCCACAGGTGGGCCACGTAAAATGTCACTGCTGGCTGTATGTGGCCCAGAGGCCCTATTTTGGACAGCCCTGACCTAAGTTGTAGAAGTGTTTTAATCTGTATCATTCAGAGAATGTCCACCCTGATGAAATCACAATTCCTTGCAGTATTGAGGTATTGAAGCTCAGATACTTGAACAATAACTTAACATTTACAAAGTTCTCATAGTCCATAAAACTCTCTAGGGCAACAAGTAGGGCTTCTATGGCCTTCCTTTAGGAGTGACAGATGGGCTGTGGGAAGAGGGAGTGGAGGGCTATTTCAGAATAAGTGCTCCTTTCACTCCCTAGGATAAATTTTATTTAAGTCATATTCAGAATGCTGGAGTCATGGAGTATGATGCTGAAGTCAAAGGATTCTATAGGCTGTGTTTCAGGAAGATTTTAGATGTATATTCTTAAGATTTTTAAAAATAATCCATTTTAAAAACTAAAAAAAATCCTTTATTCATTTGTAAACAGGATCATTTTTCAGGTGAAAGATTTTTTTTATTAGAACCTCAATTTTTATTAGAGGGTATAGTTTGAGGGCAAGTGTCTCTTTTATTCAGAAGCAATTTAGAAAATCTCAGTGTTGGAAAGGAGAGGTACTTACGGTTCTCTGAGGTGGACCATTCCACTTTGGGCTAATTCTAACTGTGAGGGAGGTTTACTTTAAGCAAACATAACTTTACCTCTTTGTAAATTCCATACATTGATTTTAGTTCTGAGGCAGTGGGTGGAATGGTGTGGATAGAGTATTGGGTCTGAAGTCAGTAAGATCTGAGTTCAAATTTGGCCTCTGGAAATTACTAGTTGTATTATACTGGGAAAGTCACTCAACATCTGCTTACCTCAGTTTCCTCAACTGTAAAGTAGGCATAATAAGAGCACCTAACCCCCAAGGCATTTGTGAGGATCAAATGAGAGAATATTTATTAAAAGAAAAGCACTTAGGACAGGGCTTAGCACATAGTAGGAGCTATATAAATGCTTGTTCTCATCCTTTGCCTAATTCTGCCCTCTAATAATTATAATAACCAACACCTACACACATCATCAGCTCTTATCATATCATTTAACAACTATGTGAGGTTGATGCTATTATTATGATCATTTTACAAATGAGAAAACTGAGGCAGAGAATAATTAAGTTTCCCAGTGTCACATAGCTAGTACATGTTTCAGGCTAATTTTGAACTCAGGTCTTTAAGACTTCAGCATTTTATCCACTAGGGCAGCTAGACACCGAAGATGATTTATTTTAATAGAAAATAAGTGTTCTGAAACCTAAACCTGATAACAAATGAATAGAGGATTTATTTTTGTTCATTAAAATCCATCATCTTTAAAGAAGAGACGGTTAATGCATCTTCCACAAGAAAGCCCTTCAAACAGGTGAAGACTGATATCATATTTCCCACTCAGTATTTCTTCTCCAGGCTAAATACCTCCTGTCCCTTCAACTGACCTTCTTCTGGTGCTAAGTCAAGACCCTTCCTACCATAGTAGCCTCATTCCGCACACCCTTCAGCTTATCAACAATGCTTTTCCTAAGAGATAGCATCCAGGCTTGAAGACAAAATGATTCCTACATGAAGGGAAGAGAATTCTTTAACTAGAACCATAAAATTCAAAGGCACATAATTCTTCTTGGAAAGAGAATGGCAAGGATAATTCCAGCCTAAATCTCAGCAAAGCCTACCCGGACACAAGGCCACATGGTCTCTCCAACTCCTTGAAAAAAGAGAGAGGAAAAGGGACTAATGGAAGGAAAAAAATGATTACTGGTCACTTCTTTGCCAATATTGATGCACCAGAGACCCAGATTTCGTTTTATTTTGCCTTTTTGGCCCACTCTTGGTCAGTGAAGGATTATTATTTCACCACCAACTAGCTATAATTGATTATTATTATTATTATTATTATTATCATTATTATTAGTCCTGGCCACAGCATTTCCTTTGAGCTTCACAACAGCCTTTAGTGATAGATACTTTAGGTATTATTGCCTTCCTCTCCTAGATAAGGTCATCTCACTTCTCTGTTACCTAATTTCCTGGCCAAGGTCATGTAGATCACAGGAAGGGGATGAGGATCCAGGTCTAACTGACTCCCAGTTCAGCTCTCTACTTACTAGCAATAAGCCAGAAATATCCCATCTCATAATATCAAAGAATGGAGTAGTCTGCAATAAAATATGAAATTGCTCATTGTGGATAATTAGAGGAGAGACTATGAAATGAAATGTTAATTCTATTCTGTGAGAATCCAGACAAGCCTTCTGTTGGAGGAAAGAAATAATTTGTATAACCTGCACCTATGAAGAAAACTTGTAAATATCCATTTTGGGGTTTGGAAATTATCTGGTGCAAAGCTAGATAGCAGAGGCAAAGCTGTGGATAAAGCCATTTAGGGAAAGGGAGAACTTCGAGCAATCTGGGAAACCAACTACTAAGTTAACGAATATGAGGAGAGGGGGAGCTGAGCATCCTGAGGTGTGTGAAGCTTTGGGGTGGGAAGGGAAGCAGAGCAAGAGGAACTTGAGAATTCATCCATTAATCGACAATCATTTATTAAGTTCTTGCAATGCACTGGGCAAAATCTAAACAGCAAGTGCCCTCAGGGAGCCTACATAATAATGGGGATAATGGCTTGAACGTAAATAGCAAGAAAAGGCAGCAGCAGCAGCTGGGAGAACCTCTGGAGGAAAGTAGCTTTTGAGCTGAGTCTAGAAGGAAACCAGAGATTTCAAGCATCAAAGGTGAGGAGGGAGTGCATTCTAGGCATGAAGAGTCCCGTATTCTGTGTGAGCAAAAGCAAGGTCAGTTTTGGACAGTGGAGGTAAACAGAGAGGAGTGATATATGAGGAGACTGGAAAGATAGGAAAGGATAAGGCTGTGAGTAGCTTTAGATGACAATTTATTTTTAATCCTTTAGGTAATAGGGAGCCATAGAAATGTATTTAAAGAAACAAATGTTAAAAAAGTTTTAACATGTAATTAGTTCAAAAAACATTTATGTATGTTATATGTATATGTGTATATATATGAACAAGAATAGAAGGGTGACATAGTCAAGCCTGTGCTTTAGAGAAATTACTTGGGAAACTGCATGGAAGAGTGGAGAGGTAGGGGGCTTAAGGCAGGAAGAGCGATTAGGAATCCTACTGTAATATACCAATGAAAAATGATGACTCAGCAGTCATTTACTAAAGACCTACTGTGCGCCAGAGCTAGAAATACATAAATAAAGAATTAAATAATTCCTATTTTCAAGGAGCTCGTTGGAGAGTGATTCTGTGAGTGGAGAAAAAGGGATGTATGAGACGTACGTTACAAAAGTAGGATTGACAATATTTGGCAACTGATTACATATGGGACTCGAGGATAACACCAAAATTGTGAACCTCAATGACTGGACAGATGGTCCTACCCTCCACAATAATATGGAAGTTCAAATGAGAAAAAAATAATTTTGGAAATAATTATAAATTGGGGGGGTGAGAAGCCTCACGGTAGGTGGTGCAGTGTATAGAGAACTGGGCCTGGAGTCAGCAAGACCGGAGTTCAAATCTGACCTCAGACACTTACTAGCTGTGTGACCCTGGGCAAGTCACTTAACCTCTGCCTCAGTTTCCTAAAATATAAAATAGGGATAATAATAGTGTGAACCTTGAAGAATTATCGTGAGGACCAGATATTTGTAAAGCTCTCAATACTGTGACTAGCACACAGTAGGTACTATGTAAATACTAGCTATCATCACCATCATCATCATCATTAACCTGGGGAGCTGGTTAGAATATGTCAGTTTGAAATTTGGCTTGTACATAGACTTTGCTTCTTTATTGTCCAGGGCGAAAACAGAATGAGAAGGGGATTAGAATGAGAACTCCCAAGGCTGAGACAGATTGAGCAAACCCTGAGCTGCTGACACCTAGAACAGTGCAGCATCCTTGGAATAGGACTTGTCCCAACATTACTCAGACTGGAGCATGTTCTGCACTCGGAATGCCTGGGTAAGGGTGATGCTGCAGAACTCTCCGATGAGGAGAACCAGCTGAAGAGCGTGAAGAACAAAAGCCAGCCCCGAGGCCACAGCCCGGAGCAGGGGCACTTTGCCCGAGCTGTGTAGACTCCCAAAGGATCCAGGAAGACATTTCAGGGGCATCCTAAACGTGGAAGAAAAAAAAAAATATCTTTTTTAATGGAATTGATTTCCTTTGCAATCTTATTGTATCATCGATGTATTTAGAAACATTATTCTGAGAAGGTGTCCCTAGGCTCTGTTAGACTGAGAAAGGGATCTCTGACAGCAAAAGGATAAGAAGTCTTGGGCCAGAGCCCAGATTTCTCTTTTTCAGTTTCTGGGGGAGGTAGCGAGAAAGCTTCTGCACAAATATATATTGGCATTTTGTCATAGATGGATAGATAGATGCATAGATAGATATATGTTTGCACATATACACTAGTATCTGTCATAAATGTCTACAGTCATATACTATATTTGTCATATATGTACATATACATATTTGTATGTATATACATATTTATATAAGTTTTGTATATACAAACATATATGTGTATATATTTGTTTATACACACACACACACATACACACAAACAAACCCAAATGGGGCCACAAAGAGTCAGACATCACTGAAAACAAAACTACAACAAGAAATTATGAGTGCGTGTGTGTGTGTGTGTGTGTGTGTGTGTGTGTGTGTGTACGTGTATTTGGCAAAGATACTGGAGTTGTTTGCCAATTCCTTCTCTATTTCATTTTACAGATGAGGAAACTGAGGTAAACAGGCTTAAGTGACTTAGCCAGCATCACACAGCTACTAAGTATCTGAGGCCTGATTTGAACTCACGTCTTCCTGATTCCAAGCCGAATAGTCTATCCACTGAGCATCTAGTTTTCTCGTTTTCTCTCTCTGTCTCTGTCTTGTCTCTCTGTCTCTGTCACCCTTTTCTCTCTCTCCTCATCCCTCTCTCTCTCCCCCTTCTTCTCTCTCTCTGTCTCTGTCTTTCTGTCTCTCTCTCTCCCCTCTCTCTCTCCCCTTTCTCTTGCCCTATCCCTCCCTCCCTCCCTCTCTCTCTCTCTGTCTCTCTGTCTGTCTCCCTCTCTACCACTCTCCCCCCCAACACACACGTAAAATTTGGTTTTGACAGAACAGGTACCAACAACCCCACCAATGTCTTTAAAAAACACATTTCCCAAGAAAATGCTTTAATTACCTATTACCAACAGAAAGGAAGGATAAGCTTGACCAGTGTGGGTCTAACCTTGACCACTGTTAATGTGAGAGGCACCGTGTGCTGTCCCTGCATGTTAACTTGATTGATGCTGTCTCGGTCAATGAGTCTGCCCTCCTGGTGGTTGTGCTTGCTTTCCTCTGCATCACTTCCTTCAAGGATTCCAGTAGTTGTCTCAGTTCTTCCTATCTCATTCCTGACATCACACATGCTATGAAGAAGATAAGTACAAAATTAGATGAAAGAGAAGCCAGAGTGGAATGGGCCCTTTAGGTCTCTTCTGTTGTACTTATCTTTCCTTGACCCATCTTCCTTTGCCTTGTTTTTCACTGTTAGTTTTCCATTTCAGTGTTAAATCTTTCTTTAAAGTGTTTGGGCAAATGAGGGCCTAGAGTAAATCATACCACTAGGTATTTCAGTCTTTTAGAATGGATCATAGGAGAGACCTAGTTAAATGTACAAGCACAGAAATTCATGTTTTGTTTCTTTGTAAATGCCACAGAAACTAATGTCCCTACTTCCTCTTAGCCAGGCTAAACTCAGAGGTGATCTATCAATAAATTGATGAGTCAATATTCATCAAATGCCTACTGTGTGCCAAGCTAGGCACTAAAGATACAAAGATAAAAGTCAATCAATTCCTGCTATCGTGAAACATATGTTCTATTGGGGAGAGATAAATTTTTGGAGTTAGCTGCTGCATTGGGCACATTTAGTAGACATAGGCAGGTTTTGGAGTCTCTGTGGCACCTTGTTCTCTCATGGATGCTGTTTGTACATCTAGGAGTGGTAATGGTAATCCTTCTCCAGTCATGATCCATTCACTAACCTTCTTCTAAGTCCCTTAATAATGAATGGTATCTGCTATTTATGGTGTACATCAAAGTTCACAAAACTCCCTTCCTGTTTCATTTGTATTTTATAATAAGTATATCAGGTAGATACCACAGGTATTGCGATCCCCATTTTAGACATGAGGAAGCTGTAATTAAGAAAGATAAAGTGTCTTGTCTAAGGGCACACATATAATAAGTGTCATCGGCTTTGGAGATTCTGAATTCCACAATCAAAAACCTAAACAATATTCAATGCTGCCTCAGTTCCTGACCATTCTCTGCAATTCCTAGTAATGCATTTGTGAATGCCATGATTGAAATGCCAGAATGCTGACCTTTCTTTCATGGGGATATTAAAAGCACTCCTTCTCGAAGTAGTGCACATGGGCTGGAGGTGGAAAATCCAGAATCTCATAGATGCCTAAAGGGAAAACTGTGGGTGGCTACGGAAGCACAAGATCCAATGTGGTGAGACCTCAAACCCCAAAGGGTTAAATGCAAAACCTACAAGGGTGGGCAGAGTTGCTTATATTTAACTTGACTTTCAAGACTTTCAATTCCAACTCCCTCAGAGAACTGATTGAGCCCCATGACACAGAGAAACAAGGTGATGGCCTTGGAATCAGAGGATCTCAGCTGAATCCTGACTCTGCTATTTATTCCCTCCATGAATTCAGATAAGTCTCTTTACTTCTGGAGGACAGCTTTTCCTCTGTAAATGAAGAGGCTAGGTTTAATGAGCTCTAAGATTCCTTATAGCTTGAAACCTATGACCTTATGATGTTCAATGAAATGAATGAAAAGATAAATTAAAAATATATTAAATAATTACTTAATGCCAAAAGCTATAGTGGGCACAGGGGATACAAATAAGGGAAGAAAAGCCTTGCCCTTAAAAAGTTTACATTCAAATTGTGGAGACAGCAGATGTAGGGTAGTGGTGTCCAAGAGGGGCATTATGGTTTAGAAAGTTACAGGAATGATGAGTGGAGCCATAAGGGAGTTTGCTGATACCCCCTTTCCAGTAGCAATGGAACTATTAATTTGATTTTGGTTTCAGGACTGGAAAGGGGGAGAGGGAATAACAGAGTCTATGTAGGCATGATGACGGGGCATTTAATGTGAAGATGGTCCATAAATAAAGTGAAGTATGACTGAGTCTAGTCTGATAAAGTAATGATAACGATGATGATGATGATGATGGTAACTAACATATAATGCCTATTATGTTCCAGGAAATGCGTTAAGAAATTTAAAATTATTATCTCATTTTATCCTTGCAAAAGGAAGGAAAGAGAAGGAGAATAGGCATTTATATAGTTCCTATATGTGTCAGGCATTGTGCTAAATGCTTTACAAATATTATCTTATTTAATCCTCACAACTCTGAAAGGTAGGTGCTATTGCTATTCTGATTTAAAGGTGATGAAACTGAGGCAAACAGAGGTTAAGTGACTTACCTAACTAAGGTCCCAAAGCTAGTAAGCATCTGAGGCTAGATTTGAACTCAGGTCCTCTTGATTCCTTGGACGTCTAGTGGCGCAGTGGAAAAAAAGTACTGGGCCTAGAGTCAGGAAGATTCATCTTCCTGAATTCAAATCTGATGTCAGATCCTTACTAGCTATGTGACCTTTGGCAAGTTACTTAACCTTGTTTGCCTCAGTTTCCTCACCTGTAAAATAAGCTGGAGAAGGAAATGGCAAACTACTCTGGTATTTTTGCCAAGAAAAACCCCAAATGGGGTCACGAAGAGTCAGTCACAACTGAAAAATGACTGCCCACCACCTCCACGAACTTTCTACTCCAGGCCCAGTGCCCTGTCCACTAGGCCACTTTGATAATTATAAATATATATTATATATATATATATATATATATATATAAACTCATTCCTTAATGTAAGACAGAATCAGAGAAACATCACATGCTCACCATGTCATTGCTGCCATTTAGAAGGTATTGGACAGACTTTTTTTTTCTAACATTGACAATATGATGTTGTCCCCAGAGCAAGGATTATCAACTATATGCTTAATGCAGAGATTTAATCATTGAATTTTCACGAGCTTTCAGGCTTTAAATATATATATATATATATGTATGTATGCATATATGTAGTATATTTTGTACATATTTTGTATATTTGTAAATATATATAGTATATTTGTGTACATATTTTGTGTATTTGTATATTTGTATGTATACTTATATATATATGTATATGTGTATATATATATATATATATATTTCTAGAATCTTCTCTTTTTAACTCTAAGTTTTATAATATGGGCTGTTAGAGTTCCACTGATTCTAAGATAACATAGTTGGGGGACATTGTGTGCCTAGCTGACACAAATAAAAAATTTTAATTGCATCTAATCAGAGACAGATTTTGTTTTGCGTTCCAATGTCAAGTCTGGCATGCTACATTGAGGGATCTGCACAGAGCCTCTGTGGCTTGCTCCATTACTCATTCAGGCAGCTTTGAGCATGTCAGTTTGACCTTGTAAAGAACACGTTACCCTGAGAGATTTGAAAATCACATTCAAGGCAAACACGCGGAACTCCATCAGGCAATAACTTTACTCTGTGTAAAACACTGAGAATTTACTGAAGGATTCAAATTAGCAAAAAATTTTTCTTGTAACCAGGAAGAAGACACATGTTTGGGATTTGGGGACTCTCTTTTATCAAAATTGCCAGATTTGTAGTATCAGCTGCTTATTACTACTTAGAAGAACGTTTGAATATCTTTTAAATTGTACCATTCATTCTAGAGAGAAAGCCTCATCCAGGGAAGGGAGTCAAAAATTGGCAACCAAGGTTGATTCCCAATTCTTGCCCTGTCATTATCTTGGCATCTAACTTAAGGGATAAGAACACATGGCATGTATATCTGGCTTCATAGCTTACAGAGTGAGAGATGTAATGGAATGATCACTGACTATAAAGTCAGGAGACCTGCCTTCAGATCCTGGTCGAGTACGTCTTTTCCAGTTTGAGCCAGAACAATTCATCTTAACCTTTCTCTGCCTTAGTTTCTTCAATAAAATGAACACATGGAACTAAATCATCTTTAATGTCTCTTCTAGCTACAGATACATTTGTTCCTCATACCCCTCCTATGACATAGAATGTCACTGCCATTTTGGAAGTGAGAAAAGTGAGAAGTTGTTGGATTGTAGGACTTTTCTAAGATGGCATGGCTACTTTGACCATTTATCAATTCGAAAATGCCTTGCATTCCTAGAGATTTTATAGTTATTTATGATATATGAGACCTAATGGCCAAGTATAGAACTAGAACTCAGGTATTCTTATTCATAGCTCAACATTTTTTCCCTTATACTACATTACTTTAAAATTCTGTGCAATTTATTTTTTAAATCTATAAGAAACAAGTGACAATTTTTAAAAAGGATTATAAAAGAAGCCATTCTGGGAAATAATTTGAAATCTTTACTGAAAGTTGCTTTAAACTAGAGCATTAGAAGATCCTCACTATAATATGGTTGATGCCATGGGGTAATAATAAATGGCACATATATCAAATTTTAAGGTTTATATCTTATTTCCAACCAAGGTGATGCAAAGATTACCATGTATATCATACAGATTAGGAAACTAAAGCTGAAAAAGATAAAACGACTTGCAAATGGTCAAAAAAGTAGCATGAGAACCAAGATTTTAACCCATATCTTCAGATATAAATATTACTCTCAGGGGGTTTTAATCCAACGTACTAAAACTTATTTTAAAATATTTTAATAATTGTATTTAAATACATTCTATTTTCTTTGTATTTTATTTTTTGCACTTAAAATTATTCTGAGAAGAGGGTCATGGGCTTTCCTAGACTGCCAAATGGGTCCATGATATAAGGAAGATTAAGAACCTCTTCCAATAGGGATAGGTTGGAGAAGGGGGCATACCTGAATTACTGTACTTCCTCTCTTGCCTTATAGAGTTCTCCTTGGTTCTTCACTGACTTCACCCCCCTCTCCTAGTATCCTTCTTATATAGTTAAGTCTTTTCTCTGTCAAATTCTATCACATATAACAAAATTCCACGCAAACATTTTTTTAGAAATGAAGCATTTATCATTAGGTACATGAACATTTCAAGAACTACTTGTTACTATTTTCTTAATTTATTTACTTTATTTTCAACATATTTTTTCATGAGTTTCTTTTCAGAATATAATGTAATTTAATTCAGCAGCATTATTAAAGTGCCTACTATGTGTGTGTGTCCCATCTGCCAGATCCTGTAATATCTAATTTGCTGTATGTTTGTGAAAAAGGATCATTCCAATAAAATCAACACTGTGAACAAACACAGGCTAACTTCTCCCCCCCAACCCCCCTCCACCCATCTCATTGAAAATCACTGTCAAGGAACAAAAGCAAGAGCACAGTATTTGCTCGCATTCCAGGCAGAGTCTGGTACTGCCCCCATGACTATGCTAAAAAGAATTTTGAATTGTAGATTTTTCTGGTGTAATGTGTACATGGAAAAGATTGAATTATCTGTTTTGTTAAGAAAAAAAAAGGCCAGCCCCTTGATTCCAAAGAACAAAGGACCAGGGTGATTGATTTTCACACTTGTGTCTCTTAACCATGAGGTTATCAATCACATTTTTGAGATGTCATTTGGGTACAGGTTTAGAACAAATAAGCTAGAAGGAATGGAACTTTTAAAAACACTAATCACTTAGGGATGATGATGTATATTGCATGGAAAAAATCGAAGTCAAAACCAGTACGGGTAGAGGTTTCTGTATCATACTCTGATTGTGTTACATCTAGTGGACAACTATGTGGCAACAAGTATTGGCCTTGATTCAAAAGTGAACTGGACAATCATACTAAAATGCAGAACAGAGCCGCAGAGTCAATATGGGGGCAACTAACAGTCTTCTGACACACATTTATTAAGCACTTAACATGCCAGGCAGTGTTAGGCCTTGAGAACAGAGCAAAACAAAATATTTCTTATCTTCACAAAGCTAACATTCTGCAGAGGGAAACAATGTGTGTGTATGTGTTCACATGTGTGCACACA
>CM053626.1:45406873-45468459 GCA_028646595.1 Phalanger gymnotis
GCCTCCTGACTCCAGGGCCAGTGTTCTGTCTCCTGTGTCATCTTCCTGGTCTTTCTTTCTAGTTCCTGAACCATAATCAAATCAACGCTGTCTTTGCTCTCAGAAAGGAAATAGTTTGTTTTCCTATGTCTCTATTCATCCTTGAATTTTTCCAAATCCAAGCACTCCTCTCTAACCACTATGCTCTAATGTGTGTTGTTTCCCACTACTAAAATGTAAGTTTCTTCAGGACAGGGGTGGTATTTCTTTCTTTATTTGTCACCTTAGTGTTTAGCATGCATAGAAAGCACTTAATGTTTCTGCCTTTATACTTTCATTTATAAGGCTTTAGACTCCCTTCTTTTGGAGTTTCCGTGTGTGTGTGTGTGTGTGTGTGTGTGTGTGTGTGTGTGTGTGTTGAACAGCATAACTGAGAGTACAGAAAAGCAGAAACCTTTTGTATAGAATAGTAAAGTATGAAGGTATCTCAGAAGCTATTGGGTCCAACTGATACATGAACCATACATCTAATAAGTGGTCATCTAGTGATGAAAAACCTAATCCTTTCTAAGGCACCCCATTCAACCTTTGGACACCTCTAATGATTAGGAAGCTTTCCTTTTAACCTATCAAAATATATCTCTTGGTAAAATCTGGCCATTGTTCCAAGCACCACAATTTGAGAAGTTATTCTACAGAAAGATCTCACGGGAAATTAAATGTCCTTGGCTATTTATTTAAACATGCCAATGATTTGGAATCAGTGGTATTTTTTGTTTGTTTGTTTCTTTATAGAGGACAGAGAAAAACCTACTAACAGGTGGAAGTATCCTCTGCAAGAAGACCACCTTTGAAATCCTCCAGGTCAGGAATTTGAGCAGTGCCATTTCCTTCAAAGATATGGGTTCTCCACTCTTCTCCGCTGTGCTACTTTCTGGTATCAGTTCTTCACATGTTTCAGGTAGGACAATTGCATTAGTAGTTTGATTAAAAAGCTAATAGCTTCTTGTTGCTTTTTGCTGTCCAAAATACTTTGTACTCACTTCTGTCCTTGTACCCTGCAGTCATCAGCTCTTGTAGGATTGGTGATTATCTCTGCGCAAATAGTGTATGCAATGTATATGTATATACATATAAGCATGTAGGTGTATTTATATGTATATGCATGTAGGTACATGTGCAGGTATATATGTGTATATACATTATATATAAACATGTATATATGTGTATACATGTATATATGTACATATACATTCTATTTCTCCATAGATATGGAGAGAGAGAGCAACAGAGAAGCAGACAGAAACAGAGAGAGAGAGGAGAGACAGACAGACAGAGGATGAAACTGTTGAAAAGATATCACATATACACGTATGTGTATACATACATCACAATTTGTTGTTGGTGAGTCCTTTTCAGTCATGTCTGATTCTTTGTGACCCCATTTAGGGCTCTCTTGGCAAAGACACTGGAGTGGTTTGTCATTTTCTTCTCCAGCTTATTTTATAGATGAGGAAACTGAGGCAAGCAGAGTCAAGTGACTTGCCCAAGATCATAGAACTAATAAGTATTTGAGGCCAGATTTGAGCTCAGGAAAATGAGTCTTGCTGACTCCAATCTAGGTACTTGATTACTGTGCCATCTAGATGCCCTGATATCACACATATAAAAATATGTGTGTATGTATGTATTTGAGTATATATACACACACTTACGTACACACACACATCTATACATACACACATATACATACATGTATATATGCATATGTATATATACACATTTGAGTATATATACACACACGTATATATGCATAGTATATAATCCATATTTATAATAGTGTGTATATATGTGTATGTATAAGTGGGCATATGTGTATATATGTGTATACATATACATACATACAAGGCTATATACACATATGTATGTAGTATAGCCTTCCTAGGTAGTCAACACACATTAAGTGCCTACTCTGAAGGCAAAAGACAATCCTTTCCCTCTAGAAGCTCAAAATTTAATGGAGGAGTCAACAAACAAATAGGTACCAATATGCTATGTACAGGAAAAATATAAAATTATTAAAAGAAGAAAGGCACTAGAATTAAGAAAGCTTGAGAAAGGCTGCCTATAGAAAGTGGGATTTTGGTTGGGACTTAAAGGATGCCAGAGAAACCAGGAGTCAGCAATAAGGACGAAGAAGGTTCTAGGCATGGGGGGCAGCCAGAGAAAATGCCCAGAATTGAAAGATGGAGTGTCTTCTTGGTGATCCAGAAAGGAAGCCTATGTCACTGGATGGAAGAGTCTGTGCTGAGACTCGAGGTATAGGAAGACTGGAAAGGTAGAGGGGTTTAATTTTTAGTTATGGGCCCCTTAATTCATTTCAAATAGGTACTGCTAGGAAAATAATAAATTCCTTGCTCCTCAGGACAGGATTTTTTTTCATTCTATCTTTGTATTCCCAACTTATAGCACAACATTTTGCATGTAGGAGTTATTTAATAAGTGCTTATTGAAAAAATAGTACATATGTCCAAAGGTCTATAATAATGGGCAGCCCCTTTGACCCAGAAATACCACTTCTGGGTCTGTACCTCAAAAAATCATATAAATTGGAAAAGGACACACATGTACAAAAATATTCATAGCAGCTCTTTTTTGTGGCGGCCAAGAATTAGAAATTGAGGGGATGCCCACCAATTGAGGAATGGCTGAACAAGTTGTGGTATAAATGGAATACCATTGTGCTATAAGAAATGATGAGCAGGCAGACTTCAGGAAAATTTGGGAAGACCTATATGAACTGATGCTGAAATGAGCAGAAACAAGAGAACACTGTATGCAGTAACAGCCACATTGTACTATGACTGACTTTGATAGACTTAGCTCTTCTCACCAAAGCAAGGATCTAAGACAATTCCAAAACACTCATCAAGGAAAATGCTGTCTATATACCGAGAAAGAACTATGGAGTCTGAATGGAAATCGAAGCATACTGTTTGCTCTCTCTCTCTCTCTCTCTCTCTTTTGTTTTTTTTTTTCCTTTCTTGTCATTTCTCCTGTTCATTCTAATTCTTCTTTACAACATGACTAATGTGAAAATATGTTTAATAATACGTAGAGCCTTTATCAGATTGCATGTAATCTTGGGGACATGAGAGGGGAGGGAGGCAGAGAAAATTTAAAACTCAAAAGCTTATGGAAATGAATGTTGAAAAATAAAATTAAATAAATTAATTTTTTAAACATAGTACAGTTAAATCATTAACCCCTTCTCAATGACTCAGATCATTATTAGGAACATCAGGCATTCTTAAGTACATTGGAGACTCCAGGATTTATTAAAATATGTGGTGTTTTTTGCCATTTAATTAAATATCCAAAGACTGCTACACTTTCTGAATTCTGGGTCTGCTTGCTATATTTTTCATCTTGTCATTTACGATCAAGGTACAAGTTGCTATAATTCTTTTCATTGTCCTTGTCCTTAATTATGTCTCTCTTGGATTCTAATTTGTTGTTTTTAATCTTTGGTAAACTTGGAAGCCAGATAGCAAATCTTTTTAGACTTATGAGTAAAATACAAGTAAGGGAATCCGATGGGGACCTGGTAGATTTCACAATAAGCAAAACACATTTAATCAAGAATTATGGACCTTGAAACAAAGATTTTGGCTACTCAGAAATGTTTTTACTTACTTTCCTGATCTTGGTTGTCTTCCAAAGAGGACAGGTTGGGCCAGTAGCTTTATTCTGGCTTTATGAAACATTAATTTTAAGGAGGAAGATCGTGCCCTTTGGTTTAATCACTCTGACCTGCCTACCTTAAAACTGGACTTACATTTTTTTAGGTACTCATGCTGTATTTGAAAAGTCAGAAAATTTATCATCTGTTTTCTGGGAAATCTGCATTTGAGCTGCTGTGCTAGGAAGAGTTTATTTGATGAATCCTGTGATTTGGGAAGGGTCACTCTCAACGAAAATTCCTTTCCGTAGCCTAGACATTGAAATTTCAATTTTTTTTTTTTAGTGGCAGATTTTATATTGATTTAGTGGAGCAAGTTTGGCCTTGGAGAAGCTCAAATCTTGTTTGGGAATGGAAGAATTCAATGTTTTCTTATTGGAAATCCTGGAGGTGGGCTTTCAAGTCCCTTGTTTCTTTTCACATGGACAGTATAGATTTTTAAATGGATTAAATTGTCATTTATCTGAATTTTGGGTTTATTCAAACCAACAAATAAACACAAACACTTCCAAGCTGTCTGAGATTTTGTCCAATTGTGGGAAAGTATGAAACTCAACCCGTGAGCTTGACACCAATTTGCTCAGAGGATTTGCTGTGGTTTTTCTAGGTTCTTTGAATGGGGTTAACCAGAGCGGTGAGGGATAATGAGGGCTGTATGTGCCAGGTTCCTTCCATTGGCCTACAGGCCAGAAAAAAAAAATTATTCTGGTGCTTGCCTGTATGAAAGCTCTTTGAAGTGAGGGTGAAAAGCCCAAGAACCATGATTAAAGGGGACATTTTTGTAAAATGAAGTATGGGATTATAAGAAAACATCCTTTGCTTCTTTTTTTAGATCCTTAATTCAAAGACACTGAGCCGCTTTTTTTTGTCGTTGTCGTTTTTTTCCCTCATGGGGTGAAGCTGACCTAGACCACAACAGAGAAAGTCTTGCCGATAAGATTGCCAGCTAGATGCCAGCCAAGATTAGTGGGAATGCAAACTATAACTTTGAAAGGGCAGGTGGGGCATAGAGGGAAAGGAATAAATCAACCCTTTAGCTTTTTCTCTTCCATCACTGACCACTCATAACTCCTGCAAACATTTGATTATAGAGAGGACCTTAAAATACACATGCACATGCACAAAATAAAACAAAAATAAATTCTGCAGTTGATTCAACTAAAATTAGAGTCCTATTGTTACTGGAATTCTAATTTTAGGAGGATCGACTATAACATTTAGTGATATTTGTGTGTCTATGGATATATAAGCATGTGGATATATGTATACATACACACGTGTGTATATGTGTGTGTATTTTGCTGGGTGATACAACTTCAGTTTCTGTCCAGTAATTTGGTGGAAGGCAGTGTGGCAAAGATGATGAAGTGATGGATTTGGAATCAGGAGGAAAGGCTTTCAACTCCAAATTTTGGGAATTGCTATCTGTTTAATCATGGATGAGTTACTTAAACTCTGAACATCATTTTCTTCATATGTAAAATGAAGACAAAATAGCTAACATTTATACATCTCTTTAAGGCTTGCAAAGAGCCTTAAATGTTTGGTTGTTTTTGTTTTGTTTTGCTTTGCTTTTTTGATCCTTACAACTACTCTATGAGAAAGATGCTGTTATTATCCCCATTTTACAGATGAAAAAAATACTATGGCGAGGACTGGTTAAGTGACATTCCCAAAGTTACAGAGCTAGTAAGTATCAAAGGCCACATTAGAACTCAGCTCTTCCTGATTCCATTCTAGCTGTCTATCTTTTACATTTACTATCCCTGGCACTACTACTACACTACTACTACTACTACTACTACTACTACTACCACCACTACTACTACTACTACCACTACTACTACTGCCACTACTACCACTACTACTACTATTACTACTACTACTGCTACTATTGCTGCTGCTACTACTACTACTACTGCCACTACTGCTACTACTACTACTACTATTACTACTACTACTACTACTACTATTATTACTACTACTACTGCTACTACTGTTGCTGCTACTACTACTACTACTGCCACTACTACTACTACTACTACTACTGCCACTACCACTACTACTACTATTACTGCTACTACTGTTGCTGCTGCTGCTACTACTACTATTACTACTACTACCACTGCTGCTGCTACTACTACTGCTGCTGCTGCTACTACTACTACTACTGCCACTACTACTACTACTACTATGATGATGACTACTACCACTACTACTACTACTGCCACTACCACTACTACTACTATTACTACTACTACTATTATTATTACTACCACTGCTGCTGCTACTACTACTGCTGCTGCTGCTACTACTACTATTACTACTACTACCACTGCTGCTGCTACTACTACTGCTGCTGCTGCTACTACTACTACTGCCACTACTACTACTACTACTACTATGATGATGACTACTACCACTACTACTACTACTGTTGCTATTGCTGCTGCTTCTGGTGCTGCTACATTTACTACTACTAGTTTCTTCACAGGGTTGTTAAGGAGCTCCCAGGAGATAATGTATACAAAGAGCTATGTAGACTTTATAACTGTAATTGTTGTTTATTCTGCTGTTGTTATTTTACAGGGCCAGGGATTTTATTTCAGATAGGCCACTCTTGGTGAGGAATTTTCTTTATCAATGGATGTCTGTAGCTTTTCTGATATTCATAGTAAAAAAATGTCTAGTGTCTGGAAAGGTTACTAGATTTGCCCAGGATCACACAAATGGTACAGGGTGGAAGCCATCTCTCTATGCCATACTGCCTTTCATTAAAAAAGTCAATTATTATCACAATGCATTACAGATGTATGGCATGCTCATTCATTTATGCTTTTTTTTTTCTTCTAAAATTTGACTTTGGCTAACAGAATGACAAGATACAATCTTCCCTCACAGGGTACTTAGAGTAAGCTCTTTGGAAAGCTAAACTCAATGAACATTGGTCGGTATAATTTTCTCATCCAGTTATTTAGAGTAAGAAAAGAAACTACTGGAATTTTCACTCCTAAGCCAAATTGCTATGAGATCAGATATTTTTTCTGTTCTTTTCTCTTAAATGAAGATTAATAACACATTAGGACTTATCTATAGCAGTTTTATCTAAAGCAGAAGTTCGCATATGCTTATATAGATATATAATAAATATTTACTACAATGTTGATGTGTATAATTCTACCTATGTGTATAGATGTAGAAGTATGTCTGTGTATATACATATATACATGCACACATATAACCATATGTTTACAGAGATGTACATGCATACCCATACACCAGGTGATAAATATTTAATAACCTTAATAATTAGAATTAATATTTAACAAATAATAATGAATAATAATTAATAAAATAAATAAATATTTAATAACAAGCTCTGAAAAAATATGTATGCTGTTTCATGTCAAAATTTTTATATTTTATTTTTTTCGATTACATGTAAAAATTTTTAATATTCATTTTTTGAATTCTGAATTCCAAATTCTTTGTCTCACCTCACTTTTCTTTGAGAAAGCAAGCAATTTAATGTAGACTATACATATACAGTCATGCAAAACATACTTCCACATTAGCCATCCTGTACAAAAAAGACAAGAAGAAAAGAAAAAATAGAGTTTGAAAAGAAGTATGCTTCAATCTGCATCCAGACTCCATAAGTTCAGAATGAGTTCCTGAGCACTATCCCTTTATCGGGAAGGTATGCTCCAAATTACATATTGAAGATTTGACTCCCTTCCCAACTAATGCCAGTTCCATAATAATCACATGTAGCAAATAGCAAATAAAGACATTTATCGAAGCTGAGAAGAAACAGAAATCAAAGAAGTTATACAGGTGACTGTATAACAGGTTATATATCATATATATTATGTGCCAGAGTGAATAAGCTTTCCTGTTGATATTGAGATATTTATTTTTATTTATTCTTTAAGTTGTGTCTGACCATTGTGTCTGACCAACTCCATGGACCAAAGCACATCAAGGCTTTCTATCCTCTATTATCTCCTGAAGTCTGTCCAAGCTTATTTTCTCTGCTTCCGTGATACCTGCTAATGATTTCATCCTCTGCCATCCTCTTCCTCTTTTGCTTCAATCTTTCCCAACATCAGGGTCTTTTTCAATAAGCCCTGTCTTTTCATTATGGGATTGTGGGGTCTCAATTGAAGAAAATGCATAAAATACTGTAATAAGTGAAAAGCCATAAAAAAATTTAAACTCTGTGAAAGGTGGAAGCCTGAGCATGACCTGTTTAAAAATCCTAACTTAGTTAACAAGTCATAATTTAGATATTGAGTCATAACTTAAGATTCTATGATCTATGAAAACCGTAACAAGAATATCATGACCCATATATGACCAGTGCGTGATCAATAAACAATCTTATATTTGGACATAACATTGACTTAACACCCAAGCTCATTACTAAGCAGAAACCAACCAGCAATGATGCACTCTCTAGTGCCTCCTCCATTTGTCTGTTTTCTATAATTATCACTGGGATTTTTGGAGTTCTTTGGGTGGAGGGGATCCACTAAACTGTCTGGCCACTGCCCCAGGACAAAGATTGCCCCTATTTTTAAGTATCCATGATTGATTAAACCTATAATCAATCTGGACACACTTGGCCTCTTCGTTAGGCCAAGAACAGCCCATGGTTAGGCGTAGGTAGAGGGTTCCTCAGCCAGGGGAATTCCAAACCTTATAGTGAGCAAAGTATTTAAGCTTCAGTTTCAGTGTTTAACCTTCCAGTTAACAGTCAGAATTAATTTCTTTAAGTATTGACTCATTTGGCCTCCTCGCTGTCCAAAGCATTCTCTGGCATCACAATTTGAAAGCATTGATTCTATAGAGCTCAGCGTTTTTGTAGTCCAACTCTCACAGCCATATATTACTGTTGGGAAAACCATACCTTATACGATCCTTGCTTGGCAAACTGTTGTTTTGGCTTTTTTTATATACTGTCCAGATTTGCCATAGTTTTCCTTCCAAGGAGCAAACATCTTTTAATTTCATGGCTGCAGTGCCATCTGCAGCAATCTTTGAGCCCAGAAATATAAAATCTGATACTGCTTCCATTTCTTCTCCCCCTATTTGCCAGGAAGTGATGGAATCAGTTGCCATCATCTTAGTTTTTTTTTTTTTATGTTAAGCCTTAAGCCAGCTTTATATTCTACTCTGTCATTCTCATAAAGAGGCTTCTTAATTCTTCTTAAGTTTCTGCCATCAGAGTAGTACCATCTGCATATCTGAGATTGTTGATATTTTTCCTGGCAACCTTAATTCTGGCTTTTGATTCATCAGCCTGGCATTTCACATGATGTACTCTGCATAAAAGTTAAATAAATAAGGAGACAATATACAGCCTTTTACTCCTTCCCAATCTTAAACCAATCAGTTATTCCATGTTCAGCTCTAACTATTGCTTCTTGACCCACATAGGTTCCTCAGGAGATAAGTAAAATAATTTGGTACTCCCATCTCTTTGAAGGCTTGCCACATTTTGTTGCGGCCCATGCAGTTGAAGACTTTTGTGTAGTCAATGAAACAAAAGTATATGTACACACACACACATATACACATATGCATATATGTATGCATAGGTAGGTGTATATGCATGTGTGTACATATATACTGTATGTGCATATATTTATACATATATACATATGTGTGTATGTGTACATTAAACATGCATATATACATGTGTACATACACTCATACATATACATACACACATAAACATATACATATATACACATACACATTCACATACACGCATACATATATATACACATATATATGTATATTTTTTTTCCTGGAACTCACTTGTGCTCTCCATAATGCAGTGAATGTTGGCAATTTGGTCCCTAGTTCCTCTGCCTCTTTGAAAACCAGCTTGCACTTTTCATAATTTTTGTTTCACATATTGCTTGTAGAATCTTAAGCATAAACTTCCTTGCATGTAAAATGACTAGAATTGTTCAGTAATTTGAACGTTTTTGGCATTACCTTTCTTTAGAATTGGGGCATAAACTGATCTTTCCCAATCCAGTGCCCGCTATTGAGTTTTCCAAATTTGCTGGCATATTGAATGCAGCACTTTAACAGCATCATCTTTTAGGATTTTAAATACTTTAGCTGGAATTCTGTCACTTTCACTAGCCTTCTTGTTAGCAATGTTTCCTAAAGCCCACATGACTTCATTCTCCAGGATGTCTGGCTCTAGATCAATAACAACACCATCATGATTATCAGTGATGTTAAGATCTTTTAAGATAGTTCAACTGTATATTTTTGCCACCTCTTCTTAATCTTTTCTTCTTCCGTTAAGTCCCTTCCACTTTTGTCTTTGATTATTTCCATTTTCCCCTTGAAATATAAATTTCTTGAAGAGTTGTCTAATCTTTCCCATTCTATTGTTTTCTGCTATTTCTTTGCATTGATCATTTAAAAAAAACCTCCTTAACTCTCCTTGCTATTCTCTGGAATTCTGCATTTAGTTGGTTACATCTTTCCATTACTCCTTTCCCTTTTCCTTTCCTCAGTTATTTGTAAAGCCTCCTCAAATAGCCATTTTCCTTTCTTTCTCTTCTTTGGGATGTTTGTTGTTGTTGTTGTGAACCTCTGTTCATAGTTCTTCAAGCATTCTATCAACCAAATTGAATCCCTTAAATCTATTCATAATTCAATTTCATTTTCATAAGAGAAAACTATGTGATCTGAATTTTCTTCAACTTAAGTCTGAATTTTGCAATAAGAAGATTATGATCTGAGCCAGTCAGTTCCAGGTCTTGTTTTAACTGATTGTATAGAGCTTCTCCACCTTTAGTTTCAAAGTACATAATCAATCTGATTTTAATATTTACCATGTGCCTTTTGGATTATTGCCAAAGGGTATTTGCTATGATCAGTGAGTTATCTTGATAAAACTCTATTAGTCTCTGCCCTGTTTGATTTTGTATTCCAAAGACACGGTTGCCTGTTATTTTAATTATCTTGTGATTTCCTATTTTAGTATTCCTATTCTCCATGATGAATGTGACATCTTTTTTGATGTTAGTTCTAGACTTTGTAGGTCTTCAAAGAACTGATCAATTTTGGCCTCTTCGACATCAGTGTTTGGAGTATAGATGTGTATTTCTGTGATGTTAAACAGTTTCCCTTGTATTTGAACATATATCATTCACTCATTTTTGAGATTATGGCACAGGATTGCTTTTTTCACCCTTTTATTGACTATGAGGGCTACTCCATTTTTTCCTGAAGGATTCTTGCCCTTGGTCATATATTATATATATATGTGTATATATATATGCATATATATAATGATCTCCTGAATTAAATTCATCCATTCCCATACACTTAAGCTCACTGACAACCAAGATGTTGATGTTTAGTCCTTTTATCTCCTGTGATCTAAATTACATGGGTTTGTAGATCATAGGTTCCTATGCAACATTGATCTTTGTAGCATCTGACTTTTCTTTTCTCACTGGAAGTGGGCCAGCTTTGGCCAAGCCACTTCATTCCTTCTGAAACTACTTGTAGTTGTACTCTGCTTTTCCACAGTAATGTGTTGGATGCCTTCTGACCTGAGTGGCTCATTTTCCAGTGTCATATTTTTTTATGATTTTAATAGTGCACATAGGGTTTTCTTGTCAAGGACACTGTAGTGGTTTGCCATTTCCTTCTCCAGTCAGAACTCTCCCTATGACCTGTCTGTCTTGGGTCACTCTGCATGGCATCACCCATAGTTTCATTGATCTATGCAAGTCCCTCCACCACCACAAGATAATGATTCAGAAGGGGGACATTGAGATACTTTAACGTAATATTAAGAAAGAGAGTCACAAGTCTCACCTAAGAATGAGATCCAGCACTCCATGCAATAATTTAACTGTAGCAGAAGCATAGTCATATCCTCTTTGCATAAATGCCCAAATTCTGGGTAACAAACCTGAGGCACTAGCATTCCTAACTCAGGATGTCAGATTTGATCTCAGGTATGATTAAGGTTTGTTCTGATGAAACCTAAAAGTTCAGTATAGATCTAAATTAGTATTTATTCTTTCCAAAGAATATAGCTAAAGTTGGAGGTAGCATTGCATATTAAGGAGGCATACTCATGTGAGAAAATACAATGGAAGGAACTGATAATGAAGAATATTTAGGTGTAGGCCAAAAAATAGAAAAACAAATTATTTTGTCATTGAAGCACATTCTGAATGAATGATGTAAAATTTAAATAAAAACTGATCCCTGTGGGCCATGTATTAACTCAGAAGACTCCAAATCAATATTATCTATATTGAATTCTATATTAATGTATTATTTTTCCCCAGTTGCATTTCAATGTAATTTGATCACTCTGAGGAGTTTTGTGACTGTTTGAAGCTCATGGGATGAGTTTGAAACCTTTGTTCTAGATGACCTGGTAGGAAAGAGAAAAATATATGAGCCCTTTTAAAAAATAGTTGGAAGATTGGCACAGAAGTATGACATAATAGTTATGGGAGAATTGCATTATCAAAACATCTGAGAGGTGGAACCAAGATGGCAAAGTAGGGGCAGCAATGTCTCAAATCCAAATCTGGAGTAGTAGAGCCAATAAAAGGTCAGGGTGAGATATTTTTTTTCCAGTCCAAAACAACATCCAGGATAATACCACATTGGAAGCACTGAAACTTCCAGACTCCCAGAACTAGCTCTGAAAACAGTAGCACAAAAGAACTTGAAACTTGGGATAATGGCTCCCCAACCCCAAGTGAGCAGAGATGAACTTTGACATAAAGTTCAAAGTCAACAAACAGGCTGAAAAAAAATGAGCAAACAAAAACAACAAAAATAACTTTTCCAAAAAATCTAGTATGCTGGCATGGAAGAACAAGACACAGGAGAAGACACTTTAGAAAGTCACTTTAAAACAAGACACTTCAGAAGAAGAGTATAACATTTAAAATAGCTACAAGTTTAGCCTCAAAGAAAAATGCCAATTACCCACGAGACCAACAAGAATTCCTGGAAGAGTTAAAGAAAGAAACAATAATAAAGGCAGAATTGGGAAAATAAATAAGAGTAATACAAGAAAATTATGAAAAGATAATTAATAGCTTGATAAAAGAGTCACAAAATCATTGAAGAAAATGACACTTTAAAAATAGAAGTGGCATGAAAAAGAGGTATAAAATTCATTGAAGAAAAGAACTTCTTAAAAATTAGAAATGGGAGAAGGGAAGCTAATAACTCCATGAGAAATCAAGAAACAATAAAGCAAAGTCTAGAGAATGAAGAAATAAAGGAAAATGTAAAATATCTCATCAGAAAAACAACTGACATGAAAAACAGATTGAAGAGAAATAATTTAAGAATTATTGGCCTACCTAAACTCCAGATTTTTTATAAGAACCTGGACATCAGATTTCAAGAAATTTTAAAGGAAACATTTTCCCAATAAATTAGAGCCAGAGGGCAAAATAGAAAGTGAAAAAATCCACTGATCACTTCCTAAAAGAGCTCTCAAAAGGAAAACTCTCAGAAATATAATATCCGAATTGCAGATCTCCCAAGTTAAAGAGAAAATACTGCAAGCAACCAGAAACTATTCAAATGTTACAGAAACCAGTCAAATCACAAATGTTTTAGCAGCTTCTACTGTAAAGGAGTAGAAGGCTTGGAACATGATATTCCTAAAAGCAAATGTTTTAGAATCACAACCAAGAATAACCTACCCAGCAAAATTGAGTATAATCCTTTGAGGGCAGGATTGGTGGAAGAGGGATTGGGCATACAATGAAATAGAAGACTTTCAAACGTTTCTGATTAAACCAGAGCTTAATGGGAAATTGGAAGTGAAACATGAGACTCAAAAGATGCTTAAAAAGGTAAGTATGAAAGAGAAATCATAATGGACTCAATAAGGTTAAACTGTTTGCATTCCTACATGGGAAAATGATTCCTGCAACTCCTAAGAACATTGTCATTATTTAGACAGAAGGAGCTACATAGAAAGAGGACATGGGTGTGAGTTGATAATGTTGGAATGAACCGAAAAAAATGAATGGGTGAGGAAAAAAAAAGGATTCACTGGGAAAGGGGGGAAAAGAGAGAAAGAATGGGAAAAATTATCTCACACAGAAGAGCTTCAAAAGGAAAAGCTTTTACAGTGGGAGTGGAAATAGAGGGGGGTGGAAAGTAACACTTGAACCTCATTCATCGGTTCAAAGAGGGAAAAACATATATACACACTCAGCTGGGTTTAAAAATCTGTCCTACCAAACAGAGAAGTATACGAAGAAGAGTATAATATAAACAAAGGAAGGTGATAAGAAAGAGGGGAGATTAAGGGAAGTGATAGTGAAAAGCAAAACAGACATTTGAGAAGAAACAGAATAAAAACAGAGAGGAGTAATCAGAAGAAAATAGGGTGGAGAGATTACAGAATTATAGGATTACACCATTAGTAATCTTAAGTATAAATGTGAATGGGACTAATCATCTATAAAATGGGTGTGGATAGCAGAATCCACTAGAAATTAGAAACAATAATATGTTGTTTACAAGACACAAACTTGAAACAGAAAGACTTGTGAGCAGTTAAAATACAGGGCTAGAGTAGAATCTATTGTGCTTCAGCTGAAGTAAAAAAAAAAAAAAGGCAGGAGTAGAAACCATGATCTCAGACAAAGTAAAAGTTAAAATAGACCTAATTAGAGAGATAATCAGAGACTACTTTTTGCTAAAAAGTATCATAGGAAATGAAGTAATATAAAAAAATCATAGCAAATTTCTCTGATAAAGTCCTCATTTCTCAAATACATAGGAAACAGTCAAATTTATAAAAAAAATAAGAGCCATTTCTCATTTGTTAAATTGTCAAACAATATGAACAGGTAATTATTAGAGGAAAATCAAAGCTATCTAGTCATGTGAAAAAAAATGCTTCCAATCACTATTAACTAAAGAAATTCAAATTAAAACAGCTCTGCCGTACCATTTCACACCTATCAGATTGACAAATATGACAAAACAGGAAAATGACAAATGCTGAATAAAATGTGGAAAAAGATTGACACTAATGAACTATTGGTGGAAATATGAACTGGTCAAACCATTCTGGAGAACAATTTAAAACTATGCCCAAAAGCCTATCAAACTGTGCATGCAATTTGACCCAGCAATATCACCATTGGGTCTGTATCCTAAAAAGATAAAAAGATACATACAAAAATATTTATAGCACCTCTTTTTTGTGATGGCAATGAATTGGAAATTATGGAGAATGACTGAACAAGTTATGGTATATGATTGTGGTGGAATAGTATCATGCTATAAGAAACAATGAGAAAAAAAGAGAAAAAAAGACAAAAGAAAAAAAAGAAATGATGATCAGGATGGTTTCAGAAAAACCTGGGAAAATCTATATGAATGATGCATAGTGAAGTCAGCAGAACCAGATCATTGTACACAACAATACCGATATTGTAATGATAATCAACTGCAAAAGACTGAGCTACCTTGATTATACAGTGATCCAAGACGATTCAGAAGCACTAATAATGAAAAGTGATATCCATCTCCAGAAAGAGAACTGATGAACTCTGAGTGCAAATTAAAGTGTAATTGTCTCACTTTCAAATTTTTATTGCTTTTTGTGACATAGCTAATATGGAAATATTTTTGACATGATTTCACATGTAATAAGTATCATATTGCTTGCCTTCTCAGTGGGTGTGGGAGGAATTGGAGGAAGAGAATTTGAAACTCAAAGTTTAAAAAAGTTTAAAATAAATAATAAATTTAAAAACCACATAAACATCTGATCAAATCCTCTCTTGGCCAAAAGGAGAGTAGCTAATAATATTTTCTTCCTTCAAAATATGGGTGAACCAAAAAAGGGAAGCTTCTGCATCTGATTCTCACTAAAAGGGAGGAATTGATTGTGTAGTGAAAATGATGAGAACTGCGTGGGGAAATGGTCACTTCTTCCCGAATTATGTCTTAGAGTTGAGGGAATCTGAATATCATATGACATGCACCTCAGAATTTGTGAGAAAAAATTTTTTGAAAGGTTTAGAGAAAACTTAGGAAGGATAATGTATACATAAACGGTTCAGAAAAAAAAAAATCTATCCAGATGGTATGTGAGATGTTCAAGAATGAAATTCTGAAGTCAAAAAGAGATGCAATTCCAAAGAGTAGGAAAAATGGAATTTTGTTTGAAAAGACCAATTTGAACAACAACTTAAAAGATTGTTAAACATTACATTATAAAAAAAAGAGGATCAAAAGGGGCATATAACCTTTCCTTGAGGTGAGTGTGATGATTATAACTAACAATAGAGAAAATGGAGAGCTATCCATTATATTTTCTGTGTTCTGGGTAATAGATGAGCCTTATACTGGGAGTGAAAGAATAAAAATGAATCAGAGGAAGTTGATACCCAAAATAAATAAGGTAATGAATGGTAAGCACATGCATAGCTGTCCCTATACTATTATCACTACTCTCCTCATTTTCTGAGTCTCTAGAAACCCACCTTTTATCAAAAACATTTCCTTATTGATCATGCCCCTTCACTTTGTCCCTTTACTAGATTCAGCAAGGGTATTAATTCCACACAGAATACAAAAGAAATCATACCACATAATTTAATTGAGAAAAGGGTCATAATACTATATTTTGGAATTATTTTGAAAATAACTGTCTGAAAAATTACAAAATGATATCAATCCAGGGAAAAGATAGAAATTCATGGGCTGTGATGCAGAGTTTCTCTTAGCAAAAGTGGAGATGGTTTAAAGTGAAATTCTAAAAGTTCTTCACAAAACCAAAATCAGGTTTTTTTTTTCAAGTTTTATGAGTTGTTCTTTCATCAGTCCTGAATTTTGGCTGGAATTAGAACCAAGAATGATGAACTGTTTTTTTTTTTCCTCAGGATTCCCAGCTGGGAGTGGAAATAATGTAGTTATTAGTGCCAAAAATCCCATGAAGAAGCTGGCTCTGAAGAGATTTCCAGAAAAAATCATTAGATGATGGAAAGAGAGAGGGCAAGCGAGAGAGGCAGAAATGGAGTGCTAGAAAGCTTGTCTAAGCATAACCCTTGTTCGGGCATTTTCCGGTTCACTCGAATCTTGGGGTTCAAGCTGGGTAGGATTTCAGGGTATATAAGAAGAAATATTTTTCTGTATGGAATCAAGAAAAAAATTGAAAGGGAAAAATCCAGCATCTCTTTTTTTAAAAAAATATTGGAGAGAACACCTTTTCTGGTCCCCTGACAGACATGCCTGTTATTTCAATTTCATCTAAGTCACAAGATTTGGGAACTTGCCTATATTTTTGTGCTCCTGTTCCTATGATGGGTCTCTCACCTATCAATTAATCAAGTCATTAAATCATTATATGTAGAAAAGTGTAAGATTTAGTTTTCTTTTTTCCTAGCCCCTCATAAAAAAGCATCTGTCTTCTTGGCTCATCAGCACCTGCTTGTCACGTGCTATTTTAGCAAATGCTGAGCAGTGAGTAAGACTTTCTGGGAACAAAAGAGAGCCACATAACAAAGAAATATTTTTTGGAAACCACCTTATAATAAACTCTCTTTTTTATATTTGTAGTAGATTCCCTGTGGGGTGAATGCAATATATATATATATATATCATATATATATATATATATTCATACATACATACATACACACATATATGCATGATAAATTGTACGTGTGTGTTTTTAATTGCTCCTTGTGTGGTACTCATTTTTGTTTCCTTAGACACCATTATATTCCATGCTGTACAACCCTACGACAATATCAGTAGAGTTTGGCTATATATATCTACATATACATAAATATTCTCAATACTAGAGACAGTGTAATGAATAAAGAAACAACCTCAGAACTAGGAAGAAAGACCTCATTTTATGTCTTTCTTCTAACAGATATTGTCGACATAAACCTGAGCAAGTCACTTAACTGGTGCTGACTTACATTGATAGAGTTAAGTTTCCTCACACAGTAGTTCAGTATGCCAATGAAACCACAAGTCTATTCCTTACCTGCCAATTCTCAATACTCAAATACATCATTGACCTCATCGATTTGAATGTATCTGGTGAAAGAAGGAACGAGATGGCAGACTAAACATTGTAGCTGATCCTCATAATCTGTCAAACCTTTTCAGATCAGAAATTATGCACCAAAGATAAAAGCAACATCAGTTGTTTCCATGGTCTATGATCCTCTGAATCCAAAAGAAAATTTTATAAAATACAGGAACTGGACTCACTGACCCTGAGCTCACTCAATACCCCTCCCCAGCCTCCCACATTACCTACATCAATCTACATTAGCAGACCAAAGGAAACAAAATGGGCTTATATGAAAACCCCCTCCTACACTCAAAGAGAAAATGATCAGGTTTTCCATTGCTTTGGAGTCCACAGTTCCAAGCTTCAGAGATTTGCTCAAGCCTCAACAGCCAGCTTAGCCATAGCCCTTCAGGAGCAAAAGGCGTTGCAACCTGGTAGCACCAATGCCGCAAAGTTGTGAACTTCTGATGCCTGGAAATACAGACTGGACTGATGGTGCCAGGACAGAGAATTAAGGAACATAGGGAATAGGACTGGTCACCAGGACAAGATACTACATGTGAGTGTTTCACCTAATGGAAAGATCACAGCACCCAAATGTAGCCAGTTCTGAAAGTCAGTTCAGGCAGAGACCTAAACTGGTAAACTGTGAATTGGCTGGTATGGGAGGAAGCTAAAGTGCATTGACATCCAACCCCCAGAGGGTGATAAGGAAAATAGGAGAGGGGAAAAGACTAAAAATGCCAAAGATTTATGGAAGACAAAATTTCAAAGACCTTGAACATAAACAAATAAATAAACAAGAATAACAGTACCAACAGAAGGAAATATAGCCTCCAGCCATAGTAAAAGAGCTCAGGAATCTATGAATAGATACTGCAAGTAAAGAAAAATCACCCATTGCTTAATGAGACAAAGAACTCTGTGGAAGTTGAGAATATGGAACTACAACTTGCTCTTCCTGAGTAATTTAAAAGAGAAATGAAAATAATAAGAGTAGAATTTATGTCTCAACCCACAAAAATAAAGAACAGGTTAGAAAAATTTGAATCTGCAATAGCAAGCTTCACTAACAAAACAAAAAAAAGACATGATCAATTGGAAATGCAAATACACAGAAGTAAAAGATAACAGAAAGAAAGAAGTGAAAAATAACATTAAAAGAAAATATGTTGATTGTGCAAGCAAAACATACAGATCTTAAAGACAGGGATAAATAGAGACAATCCAAGGATCATAGTCCTCTCTGAAAAAAAAAATGACAGGACAAAAGGAATATTGATAACTGAATATATAGTGAAGCATATGAGCTATCTACCTGTCACCTCTTACCTTTGTCTTGTGACCACTTTTTTTTCCAGTTCTATATTTCTCTGATGAAATTTTTTATTCTTCAAAGTTCCTCATTGATTAAATGATAATGCCTAATCTCATATACAAAATGCCATTCTAAATTGCTTTCATTCACATTCATTTCTTCAGAAATTGTTACGTTCAAAGCATCACAATCATGGAATATTAGTATCAACGAAAAGATGGACCTTTGCTTCCAAGACAAACTTGATGTTATTAAAGGAGCTCTGCAATTTCTTCCAGGAAATCCCCAGGCTAATTAACTTCTCCTGTTTAATTATCTTATACATTTGTGCTGTCTCTTCCAGTTGTACACACTGATGGGCAAGATACCCATCTAACCAACTGTCAAAGTATAGACAATAGGCATTTCTGAGCCACTTTTTTTTCTTCCTAGAAAGTTATGCCAAAGTCTTTGAGAAGTTACTTGGCTCTTCCAGAAAGGTCTATATTAATAAGGGCCTTGACGCACCCAGCCCAATGTCAATCACACATACAAACTTATAGAAGAACTGTCTTTTTCTTTATTTGTGTTTGTAGTGTATATTAAAATATATACACATATATACATGCATATACATATATATATAGATGTGTGTAATCTAAATAAAACCAAAAAAAAAAAAAGGAAGTCACATCTCAGTGGAAAGGTGGCTCACAGGTATTCACTGGAGCAGCAGAGAACAGAATTTGCAAAATTATTTTTATCATATGTCAAAGACAGAGAGGAATTTTTCTAGGGAACATTTGGCCATCTCATATGACAGTGCTCCTTCTAGTAGTCATGAAAAAGCCTTCATGAAAAATAATTGCAGCTCATACACCAATATTATTAGTTAAAACCAAAGTTATTTTATTAAAAACATTAAATCTCCTACATTACATAAATATATATTTGACCTTAAGTAACTTCAGCACAAAGGTGGTGACTCTTTACCTGACTTCATTCCTTCTTCCTGACCTTTTCACAGACTACATCTCTTCATTCATTTTAAGGTCTAGTCATGCTGTCTTTTTACTGTTTCTTATCCATAACACTCCATCCCCTTTCTCTTTGGCTTTCAGACCCCCATGTCTGATATGTACTCCCTCTTCATCTCAGCCTCTTGGAATACCTTCCCTTTGACCTTCAACTAAAAATCTTTCTTGGTGGTGCACCCCCGCTCTCCTCCCCCAACTAGCCAATAGGAACTTTCCCTCCAAGGTTACTTTGTGTTTGATTTATTTTCTCTGTGTATGCACCTACTTATACACACATTTTACATGGATATATGTATATGTTGCCCCACTGACTGTTTTTTTTCTTTGTGTAATAAGAGCCTCATATTGTGCCAAGATCATAGTAGGCACTTAGTAAACATTTGCTTGCTTAAATGCAAATAAATGAGAATGGTGAGAAATATACTAAAAAAAAGTGGGTCAAGAAGAAGGAATCCCAGAGGCCAAAGACTTGTAGACTACATGGAAAACTAAAGCTTCTACATCCTGAATGCTTTCTTGAGAAAATAATTTATGGGTAATGGATATGAGAAACATTGAATAGCATCCAAAATATGAAACATTACATTATAACAGACATGAAAAGACTTGCTACTTTATTGTGTGAGTCATTCCTAAATTAATTGTCTGTGTATAACTGACTTGTTAGAGCAAAACCAGAATTAGTGAAAAGTTAGAAGAAAAATTAATAAAAAATATGGAATGCAAATGGTGCATCTTAATCCTAGGCTATTAAAGAAGTAATTGACAATGGTGGTGGTGGTAGGGAGCAGGTAACGGATAGCAGAAATGACATCAATATTCATTGTAATATTTTTTGTTTGTTATTTGAGATTGGGTATTCTTGTGTGGCCCAGTCTGGAAGAGCAGCTATCATTCAGGGGCCCAATTCCAGTAATAATTGACTTGGGAACTTTGCTCTACTTTGTTTCTAACATGGGTCAGTTCTGTCATCCTTAGCCTCACAGTCTCCCACTCCTCAATACTTAGACTTAGTATGGACACCTGATCAACTTAATCCACTGTATCTCAGATCTCCTGAGCTCAAGGGATCTGCTAGCCTCGGCCTCCTTGGTAGCAAGAATTAAAGGTCTGTGCCACTGTATCTGGCTATAAATATTATTTTTCTAGCCGTGGCTGCTTCTTTCTCTAGAATTGAAGTTGAGAGACACATGTGAGCATAATGGTGTCAGAGCTGATGCTAAAAACTAATCTATTTTGCCCCTATTGCAGTTCAGAACTCCTGAATATAAGAGATCATCCAGCCCCTGCCCCCATGGGAGCAGAGATTACAGGCATATGCCACCATGCCTGAGAATTATGAGAAATATATATATATACGTATATACATATGTGTGTGTAAGAGCTTAAAAACCAATTGCCATAATGAAGTGACTAAGCAAACCTAAACAAGTACCTTAGTCAGCAAATATTTGACTCACTTACCAAATCCTTCAAGAGACTGGTACAAAACATAGAACTGTGTGAGTGGAAAATCAGGATCCTTTGTCCAGCTTCTGAAATGTGGTTCAATATATGCCTCATGGAAAGAGAACATTGAGCATTGGATTGTCAGGTCTGAACCTGGTATCAGGCAGTGAGATCCTCTAGGAAATGACAGTCAGTCTTTTCCCGCTCCCTGAGCAAACTTCTATAGATTCATAGGTTAGTAGGAATTGTTAGATCATAGGAGAATATACAAATTAGAAGTCTCTTGTGTAGCACTAGTATAGTTCCTCATGTAGAACTCTGATAAGAGAAATATCCTTTGTGCTAAGACAGGGAAACTGGAGTATACCTCTTCTTTAATTCTTGGATGGAGCTTACATTAGAGCAATATTTTGACACAACAGGGAAATGGTCTGATATGTAGCAATGTCTGAGAAATTTCTCTGTGCACAAAAAATGGCAAATGTTCATTGAGAGTGATGTTAATGCCATGGAGCTGACCAGAACCACTGGAGGAGTCACTGATGGGTGAATGAGATACAATTTCTATCAAAGACCAAGCAATATTTGATTGTGAATGAATTAAAAGGGGATTGTTGGGAAAGAGTTGATTCATTGATATGTATTTTCATTTTTAAACTTTGTTGTGAGTTATATATTGTTTTCCTTTCAATAATAACACTTCAGGTTTCTTTTTGCATGTATAAACTATATTTCTACAAGGGACTCTTTTAGGTGGTGTTTGTTACGTGGTAAGTTTTCCAGATCTTCTAAGGTGGGGAAAAATGAACAAAAGAAATTTAAACAAGCTCTTTTTATTATGTGAGAGCCCCCCACAAAAAGAATATACTTTATTACCAAAAATAAATATAATAAGTCTTATAGTCTCTATATCCTCTAGTCAACTTTTATAATAAGGATATAGTCTCCCGTAGAAATTCATGATGCAATACAATTAATTCCATGTTGTAATTTTTTTTGAGTGTTCACTCCATCCAACAACTTCCAAGTCTCTCATTTAAGGAAATAGTCATAATATGGAGATGCAATTTTTTGATTAAAAAAAAAACTTTATCTTGAATAATTCCCAACATATCCGTCCTCTTGTTCTTCTAGATTTGGAGCATCTTGCTAACATCTTCATAAAAGTTTTGTACATTTAAATACAATAAGACATAATGGCTAATATTGTGCTACCAAATTTAGATTGCTTAGACTAGGTTTTTCAAATAGGTAATAAGCATTAGCAATTAGTACAATCCTTGATTTTATGTAAATTTGACTGCATAATGGTAAAAAGTCTCTTCTGTAATTGGAGATAAAGTACCATAATATATTCAAATACAAATAAAGGACTCCCTTGGCACTCCCTATAATCCCAAGCTTTTGCACTGGGATTTTAAGGAGAATGACAACAAAAACAACAACAAATTTAAAGTATATAAAGATTTAGATGGGGCTTCACATATAATAATTAATACACAAGTGGATCTGAAATCCCAATTGTTAGAGAGTTTCCTCCAATGCTCTGGCTGCATGATCATATCTTCCTTTCATATGATACTTTGTCGACAGCCTTTATTCTTGTTCCTCTTTGGAATACTTCATTGGTTATGTATTGAGACTGCTTATATCGACAATGTGCTGTCTCCATTATGCTCATCTGTAATTCTTTGGAGACTGTGGTACCAATGTTTCTCTGACAGATAACTGGTAAAAAATGTTTATTAAAGAGATTTGCCTTCATGGGAAGCTCAGGTTACTAAAAAGATTTTGCAGTTTCCCAAAATTAATTTTATAAATATCTGTTACTTGAAAAATAAGAAACAGGTTATATAAACATATACTAGCATTTACTGTGGTGTTTTCTAAAGATGGGAAGACGATCTCTATGGTCATTTTTGTCTCTAAATCTTATGATCCTTTGCTCTTAAAAATATTTTCTGATTAAACAGAAGAGAAATCACCAGAAGGCTACAAGTATACAGCAAAGATAATACAATTGTTTTACAAAGGCCTAATATTTCTTAAACATTTTATGTTTTTTTTTGTTTTATAAACGAGGAAACTGAGGTCTTCAAACTGTCTGCCTAGTGTCCTTTCCGCTACATACATTGCAGTAATGAAATGATATATAATATATATGTAATGTATACATACAGAAAATGAAATGATTAAAAACATTAAATATAAGAGAAAATGAATGCTTAAGACAAAATTGTGGGATTCAGCATTTTTTTATCCTGATGAAATACAAGTTTCGTGCAGATCGGTGGAAATTGTTCACACCAAAAAAATAGGCAAATAGGACAATCAGGAAGAAAAATTTTATGACATTGAAAATATATGTCAGATTAGTGATTGTAGTGAGTATCAACAGTAATCCAATTGTTTATACTTCATAAGAAATGACTTATTTATACAAGTCATTCCCCAATTGATAAATGGTTGAAAGATGTAAATAGGCAGTTTTCAGATGAAGAAATAAAATCTATCCATAGTCGTATGATATCTATGTATATGTGTATGTATATACATATATACAGACAATATGCATATATCATATATATATGTATATATATATATATATATATTCTAAACAATTGTTGATTAGAGAACTGCAAGTTAAAACTCTGAGGTAACACATCACACCTATCAGATTGGCTAACATGATAAAACAGAAAATTGATAAATGTTGGATAAGATGTGGAAAAATTGGAACACTAATGCCTTATTGGTGGAATTGTGAACTGATCCAATCATTCTGGAGAACAACTTGGAACTCTGCCCAGGGCTATAAAACTGTGCATACTCTTTGATCCAGCAATACCACTTCTAGGACTCTATCCCAAAGATATCATAAAAATGGAAAAAGTACCCACATGTACAAAAATATTCATAGCAGCTCTTTTTGTGGTGGCAAAGAATTGGAAATTGAGGGGATGCTCGTCAGCTGGGGAATGGCTGAACAAGTCATGGCATATAAATGTAATGGTCTGCTATTGTGCTATAAGAAATGATGAGCTGGTGGATTTCAGAAAAACCTGGAGAGGCTTAAATGATCTGATGCTGAGTGAAGTTTGTAGAACCAGAGCATTGCACAGAGAAACAACAACAATCTATGATGACAAATTTTGATAGACTTAGCTCTTTTCAGCAATGTAATGATCTTAGACAGTTCCAAAAGACTCATGATGGAAAATGCTATTCACATCCAGAGAAAGAAATATGGCATCTGAATGCAGATTGAAGCATGCTATTTTCTCTCTCCCTTCTTTCTTTCTTGTGGTTTTTCCTTTTCATTCTGATTCTTCTTTGCAACATGACTAATGTGGAAATATGTTTAATATGATGGTATGTATATAGCCGATTGCATGTTGTCTTAGGGAGGGGGAAGAGGAAAGAGGGGGGAAATTTAGAACTCAGAATCTTGTGAAAGTGAATTTTGAAAACTAAGAATAAATAAATTTAAATAGAAAAAAGCAATTACTTCCTTGACATTATAAAAGAACATTACAAAATCAAAAAATAATTTCAAACTTTTTAAAGGTGTGGGGAGATTGATTGGGAGAGGTAGAGAATGAAAGGCAAAGAAAAAAAAGAAAATCAAAATACCAAGATTTCAACAGAGGAATAAATATTGCGAGCATGTTGTCTAAACTAAACCCTTATGTATAATAAGAAAGGTAGCCCCACAAGAAAAGAACATTCTACTGTACTTCAAGGAATTGAACATTTTCACCCATAGTGGCAATGTGTCAGAGAGGACCTGACCACAGTTCTCTGTAGTGGTTTGAACTTCACCTCCCCTTTGCAAGCCAAATTGAATATAAAGTTACAGGAACTTGATGTTCAACTATACCACAAACCTGAAGAAATAAGTGCTTTTCCACATGTATTATCTCATCATAATTGGGAAAAGCTTATTTAATGGGAATAGGTGATGCCATGGGTCACTTTCCTGACAAAGTAACATTAGGGGTGGACTCTTTGAATGCTAGAGTAAAATGCACCCAAGAAGGTTGCAAGTGTAATGCTAGAGTACCATATGTTTATAGGGCCAAACTCAAACAGTCTGTGTGTGTTCTTAATTCAAGGTGCTGGAAATCAAGTAAAAGTATTTGAAAGAAAGTTTTTATAGTAACTCTTTTTATGGCATCAAAGAACTGGAAACTAAGGAAGTGTGCATCAATGGGGAATGTTTGAATAAAATATGGCAAATGAATGTAAGAAGTTGTGAAGTGATGTTTTTCAGAGAAACCTAGGAAGACTTATAGGAACTGATGCAATAAAGAAAGTAGAACCAGGAGAGAAATTTATGCAATAAAAGCCTAGTAAAGACAAAAAAAAAAACCAAAAAGAAAGGCAATTCTATTCAACCACAATTCCAGAGAACCAATGGTATAAATGCTATTTATCTCTTGGTGAAGAGAGATTTGGGGTAGAGAATAAAACATTTGAGGGGCACAGTGAATAGGGGAACTGATTTTGCTTCACTTTGCCTGTTTCTTATAAACTGTTCCTACCTCAACCCTTTTATAATTGGTGAGAAATGGGAGATAAGATTAATCTTTGATACCAAAAAAATTAAAATAAAAAAATTTAAAATATTGAAGAAAATAATTTATCATGCTGACAGCCCTCAGGTTTTTTTTTTCAATTTAGAAAAGTCATAAGAAAGAAAATATGTACTGTAATAAATACATGGTGGATTTTAGTTCTCTCCATGGGATCCAATTGAAATGGCTTATGGGATTGGCACTGAGTGAGCAGCTGGAGCTTAGGGAAGCATGTCTATACCATTTGAGGAGCATAATAGATGGTCCCCAGTGGGACACCCTAGGGTGAATTGTACCAGATCATAGAGGAGGTGTTTATAGAAGTCCTGTTGCCACCAGGTACTCACGTTCAGGAGACTCCATGAAGCCCCCTGAGTTGACATGTGGTGCTAACTGTATGGGGCCAGGAGATGTTAAAGGGCAAACTCTTTGATTCTACAATAGCTGGTTAGAGAACATGGACATTAGAAGACAGATAAATAGTCCACATATCTGTAACCAAGACAAAGAAAAATGTAACAAATTGTTGGATCTCTCTCTTAGGAACAGAATATACAGCTAATCCTTGGGTACAGGACCAAATGCAAAGGAAACTTACCCTGGAAAGGTTTCAAAAAGGAAACTCTAGTTTTGACTTCAGTGAAGCAGAAATCTCAGGAAACTACAGTAAAGGTTGACTAGATTTTTCTAGTCTTGAAAAATATAAGCTATCATTTTTCACTGTTCTATGGACCCTCAAAGATGTAGTCAATCTAAAATGAATGGATTTTTGTGAATGAAGAGAATTTCACTTGCCTACACAAGTAAATGAAAATTGTGAAAAAAATAACATTTAAATATGACTTCAAAGAATGCATTCAAAATTTATTTTACATAGCAAACATTCTGAATTTCAGTGGAAAATTTTCTGGAGAAATGGTCTTTTTTTTGGACTTTGCTCAGCAGGACATTTTAAACAGGTCTCAAACTCTATTAATTTGTTATGCAGTGGGCCATAATTAAGTGAAAATGAAGGATGGCATTAGGGAAAAATGAGATTTTCTTTGGAAAATTAATTCATAATAACTGTCAATAAAGCTTTCTAACTCCAAAAATGGAATTGCTTTCCCACAAATTTAAGAATATCCAAAGGAAATGATTCACCTTAGTGAAACAGTTCAAAAATGATGGGTATTTATAGAATATTAAATAGGAAAATAAAAACTCTGATTCTTTAAGTGGTAAAAAGGCTTCTGTGCCCTCTCTCTCTCTCTTTCTCTCTCTCTCGCTACTGAATATAAATATTGTATAACTCATTAATGACTACAAAATGAGTGAAGCTCAGACTATAAGATGGACAAATAGCTGGGGCCCTCATTGTACAGGAGATCTGCGTATGTTAGATATTTTAATTGACAAAGTACTCAATAGTTCTAGCATGGCACAGTGAATAATGCACAGGCTCTGAGGTCGGGAGGCTTTGAATTCAGATCTTCCTTTGAACATTCGAGCTGAGTAACCTCAAGACACACCATAGGACTGTAGTTATAAATCAGAGGTCAGCAGGCTATGGCCAGTGGGCCAAATACAACCCACCATATGTTTTTGTATGAGAGCTAAGAATGATTTTAAAATGAAGTGTTATTGTATTTTAAAATGCAGAAACCATTCTTAGCTCCTAGCCAGTACAAAAACAACTGGCAGATCAGAGTTTGTTGTAGTTTGCAGACATTTTTTCTAAGTCATAAACTGGGTTCAGATTTGTATTGGTGAAGGAAATCACTACATGTAGAGTACCTCCAAATGATAAAATCACAGATGCTTCAGGTAATCAAGTAATCTTTGAATCAGAGTGATTCAATATCAGTCAGTTCTTATTGCAGTCCCCAAATGAAATCAGAGGAAGAAGGACTGATGTGTGGAAGTCATAAATACATGGCCTTTTTATTCTTTATTTTCTGTTGCAGTTTCATTTGTGGGATAATCTTTCTGTAAGATTCCTGACAGTATATATTTTAATGTAGTACAGTGCATACACACACATGCCCCAGAAAGATTTATTCTTTTCTCTTAATTCATTTGTCACTTAACCTTAAAACATTTATTAAGCACTTATTCTAAAAATTTTAAAAGATAAAATAATGATATTCTCTCTCCTTTCAAAGACCTTACAATCAGTTGTGGACAAGATGATGCACAAACAGGAGACCTTTAAAGAGCATACCATTAGTCACGACAATCCTTATAAAACTAGTAACAAATCGTGATTTCAGAACACGGATGATAAAGCCTACCTGTTGCCTCTTAGCAGAGATGTTGTGGAGTAGAGATACAGAATAAACAATACATTTGGAAATACGGAAACACAACCAATATGTTGATTTGTTTTGCTTAACTCTCCTTATTTGTTTTAAGGAAGGGTTTCTATTTGAGGAGGAATTAGTAATATTAGAGATGACCAAAAAGAAAGAAAATAACACCAAATAAAACATTAACAAATACACAGAAGTCAACAAAAAATTCAGGGCAGACAATATGGAATTACTTTCGTTGCCGTATTAAATTTTATAAGTATTCAATCAAATCATATGAAACAGAAGTCTATTGCTTCATAAAAACTCTTTTTTTTCCTTTTATTCTGGAGTATTGATATTTGTTGATGATTAAATTAATAGTAATTTTTAAAGTGTGATGCCAGTTCCCTAGTGACCAGCAGCAGCTAACACAACAGCCTTGCAGTGAGGGAAGTAGTAGATGACAGCTAGAGACAGATAGCAGCTCCCTGGGATAGATTGGAATGGCAGGAAGAAGGCAGGTTCCCTACCATGACAGGATATGATGCAGAGGTGGCAACAACATCAAAATGCTATCATGAAAACTCAGGCAGGAGAGTTTTTTTTTCCTGACACTGCAAGGCAAGACACCGCAGATAGTGGAACTATTCTTCAACTTGGAACATACATTTTCTTGGTATTTGCTCTCTAAATGTTGTGATGATGTAACTCGATGGACAGGGCTCTGGACCTAGAGTCAGGAAGACCTTCGTTCAAAACTGGTCTCAGATGCTTACTAGCTGTGTGACTCAGAAAATGTCAATTAAACCCTCTGCCTCATTTTCCCTAACTGATTAATACAATAAGATAGGAATGAAGTGATGATAAGAACACCTACTTCCCAGGTTGTTGTGAGAATCAAACAAGATATCATTTGAGAAGTGGACAGTGCCTGGAACATAGTAAACACTTAACAAATGCTGGTTTCCTTCCTTCATTTCTTTCCTACCTTGCCATGTCTGTGGGACATTTGCATTCAGGGGCTTAGAATGATTCTACTGCTCAATTCTTCTTATTACGTATTTGGTTCCAATTAAATATGTTGCTATTTGATTTATTTTTTTTTTTGGATGGCATGTTGGCAGATTAGGTGCTCAATGAGATTTGAGAAAAAAAAAATTCTTCCACATTCAAGTTGAATAATCTATGACAGCAAAATTTAGTAGATCACCTATTAGAGAAATAATTAGGCTGAAATGAATCATCTGATATTTTCTCTGTATCTTTCTTATATGTTTATATTTACTGTGCATAAAGGTAAGTAAGATGTCCTATCTTTATGGTATTTTCTCAGAATAATTTTTCTTTCATCCAAGAAGAGTGTTGCTGCCAAGATGACTTACTTATAAGGATGTGCAATGGATAGAAGAGATAAAAGAAAGTTATGGTGGCAGCTCTATTCCTAAGAATATAGCTGAGAAAAAGAGACCCTAAACCCTCACATGATGAGAGGAAAGGCGGTTTTACCTAAATTATTATAAAATTCAGAGTGATGAAAGACCATTGTGAGCTGATAAAGTCTGAAGGTCATGTTAAAAGTGTTGTTTTAGAAAGATTAATCTATGAATAATGTGTAAGATGGGAAACTGAGAAGATAGATGAGAGATTAATACAATAAGCTAAGAGTGAAGTGATGAAGCAATAGCAGGGAGAGTGGAAAAGCACTATTGAACACAGAAGCAATTTCAAAATCAGAACTCATGGAACATAATGGCATATTGTATAGAGAGGAGGGAAGTGAATGATGCTTCTAAGTTTATGAATCTCAGGGAGGAAAAGAATTGTCCCTTGTAATAAAGGAGTCATATGAAGGCCCCCTAAACCAGTAGACTTATTTTACAGATGAGGAAATAAACTCCTAGAGAGATTAAGTGACATGACAAAGGTCACATATGCAGTAAATGACTGGCAGAATTTGAACACAGGTCATCTAAAAAGCCCGAACTATTTACTAACGATTAACTATTTACACCAAAACCATGTTGACTTCATTTTTATAGAATTTTACTACCTACAGAGTGCTTTGGCCATGTAACACTCGTGTGAGGTAGGTAGTGGAAGCATCGTAGGGCATATTTTACAAAATGGAGTGATGAAGTCTTGGCTATGGGTGTATATTGCTCAAGGCCACTCCAGCAAGGATTAAGATAAAGCTAAGACTTCAATAGGCTAGCTGTGGTTAGAGGGCTCTTTTTAGCTCTGACAATCTATGTGCTCCCTGTATTCCTCTCTTTCCTCAAATCATTAATATAAATGGGGAAATGGGATGGGGGTGGCTAATTAAGAGGAGAACCTGATTTTATTTGTAGGAGAAAAAAAAGATGATGAACTTGTGCCTAATTAGACATATGGAAAGTTTCGCTATCATTTCCAAGAGATACATTCTATAGAGGCTGTTTGGGGTCTGGAAATGCAGATTACCTGAGAGATTGTGAGTGGTAGATATAAATATAGTGTTAATCAGAATAGATATGTCAGTTAAAATTTTTATTATGGTGGATGATGAATGGATACTTCAAGGGAAAAGAAAAGAAGTGCTTGCTGGATCTCTAGTCTTGCAGAATTATACACCTATACCTATACCTATACCTATACCTATACCTACACCTATACCTATACCTATACCTACACCTATACCTATACCTATACCTATACATGCACGGGCACATGCATATGCATACATATGTGCATACACATGCACATACCATACATGTACACACATGCATACTCATACATATACACATATGCATACATAACATATACTCATACATATACATAAACTCACACATATATGTATATACATACCCATATGCCTACACATGCATATATATACACATACACATACGAGCACACATATATTACTTATATACACAAACGTATATATATATATATATATATATATACACATATACACATAAGCACATATATCTGTGTGTATATATGTGTGTGTGTTTTTTCATATCTACATCTATATATCTCTCTCTCTACATATATATATATATATATACACACATATATATTCCTCTTTTTTCCCTTATTCCCCAGGGGGAGGGAAATAGAAGGGACAGAAAAATAGTTATTTAAAAGAATGAATTTAATTTTAAAAGAATAAAAGAAGTTCAGCATATTACTTAAAAATTTCTCTCAGTCTCTGTCTCTGCCTCTCTGTCTCTCTGTCTCTGTCTCTCTCTGTCTCTCTGTCTCTCTGTCTCTCTCTCTCTCTCTGTCTCTGTCTCTCTCTCACTCTCCCTCTCTCTCTCAGATACATGAATAGATTATTATTATTATTATTATTATCATAGGTTTAGGAAGAGTGTCAGGGAAAATCAACAACTCAGATGTTGCTAAAAGATTGCTGAGATGTTCATATCCTCTGATTAGAAAGAAATAAGATATAATAAGATTAAAGTTGTATTCTGGGTTGGGGGAATTATCACTCATACTGAAATTTCCTGAGAAAACCCATCCTCTTATATGTTTATATGTATTATTTATATCTATAGTTGGAATGTACATATAGGTAGAATTATTTATAAATTATTTTTAATATTTTAATACTTTTTGACAGGGGAGAGAGAGCGAGAGAGAGAGCGAGAGAGAGAGAGAGAGTAAAAGAAAACATAAATAAGATCTGCTCAATACAATGACCAGTCATAATTCCAAAGGACTGATGATGAAAAATGCTACCTATCTCATGAAACAGAATAAGACTCACAGCTTTGGACATGACCAATGTGATTTTTTCCCCCTTGACTAGCCATAGTTGTTCTAAGGGTTTTTTTTTCTTTTTCTTTTTCCTTGTGGGGAGGATGGGGAGTGGAAAAGAGAGAACGATGCTTCTTTAAGAGAATGAATTTAATTCATAAGAGAAACAAACAAGTTTAGCATCTTAGTTGAAAGCTTCTGTTATGATCCTTTCATCTTTACATTTCTGTAGCATTTGAGTTAGTCTCCCCTTTGCTATATGGTACACACCTCTGCCTGTGACTTCCTAAGGTCATCCAAAATGTCACCGTGAGCAGCGGACCTTGCAAGGAAGACAATGAACATTCATTCATTCAGACAGGGAAATGCTACAGGGTGCCATAAAATCCTACAGCATTAGATAGTTACCCTAACCTCGGAATTCCATACCCTTTGATTATAATACAGATTCTACTTGATCCCCTGAAGGATCACAATCAGTCTGTGAGTTCCTCATTCAAGGTCCCCAAAGGGAATTTTGCTTTTCAACTGTCTCCACTCTAGTAAAAATTAATTGAAGGAATTGACTGCTTTACCCTCAAGAGTTGAGTAATAAACCCTCTTGTATCCATTAAGTCTCTTTGAGAATGAGAGTTCCCCAAAGCACCAACAGGGCAATTATTGTAAATCTGTCTGTAGTGAGCTTTCAGGAAAGAGAAAAGTTAGTCTTGCAAACTTGCTTAGAAATGGAGAATATCCTTCCTTTCCCTGGGATCACACCTATCTAACTCCCTCATGACAACTCCTCATGAGTGACCTTCTAGGCAAAGAAGAATTAAAATTGTGAAACCCTTGGTTGCAAATATAAATAAATTAAAAATGTTTGGTGAAGTACTGATGGTGCTATATCAGCCTATCTGGGCTGCAGCTAGTTAGCTGCCAAAGTGACACTGAAATAAATTTAAATCAGGGAAGATTTGCTAATATACCTTGTCATATTTTTTTTCATTATCACTTTGTGCATCAGAGAAGTTTCCAACTGAATCAATATCACTTGAAATACACATTTTATATGCTCTAATATTGTATTACAAAGGGAATGGATTCGACAAAATTTAAAATAAACTAGAGCTAATGTGTGAATGGTGATGAACTTAACCTAGAGTATAATTGAGGGAATAGAATGTGCTCACTTGTCTTTTTTGGTTGCCCACACATACAAAATATTTGTACATAGTACAAGTACAAGGGCATAGTAAGTGCTTAATATTTATTAATTGGTTGTTGAATTATTATGTAAGTGAATGAAGAATTTTATATATAACAAATATCAGGTCTATGATCATATACTTATCAGTATTAAAAATAAAACCTCCAGTTGTCTAAAGGTATTATAAATACTTGTCACTCATTACAGAATTATAAAATTTCAGAGTTGGTAGGGACCTCGGTGACCATGTAACCCATATTTACCCACAAGACCAATGCCCATTACCACATGTTCGACAATCCAATAATGTGGTCTCTAATTGAAGACTTCTAGTGAGGGTGACTCAACTATACTGCTGGTGATCCATTTCACTTTGTGATAGCTCTACTTGTTAGGAGGAGAGTTGTTGCTATTATCGATCATGGTGTTACTGTTGTTGTTAATATAGTTTTTCCTCCTGGAATAAAATCATTTTTTTTCTCTTTGCAAATTTCATCCATTGCTCCTAGTTCTAATCTGTAGAATCAAACAAAACAATTCTAATTTTTCTTCAGTGTGGCAGACCCCTTCCAGACATTTGAAAACAGCTATCACATCTTACTAGTCTTTTCTTCTCCAAGTTAAATGTTCTAGTTCCTTTAATTGAGTCTCATTCTACAGATTCAAGAGTCTGCCAGACTCTCATTCTACACAAGACTGTGATTTAATGTCCTTATTGTTTTTTCTACACCATACAACTTAGTCATTTTCTTCCTAATCATTTGTGCCTTAAAATGAATACAACTTCACATGTTATTAGCCCAGGGCTATGACTGTCCCCTCTTACTCCTGGATACAATGCCTTTCCTAATGCAGTCTAGGATCGATTTCAAATTGTTAGACACCTTAATATAGTGGTTCTCATAAGGTAGTACAGTAAGTTTAGCTATATTTGTGGGGAATTATATGTAACTTACAGTCACAATCAAATGCTATAGCATGAGCCTCTGAGCTCTTCCACAGCATGTTACAATTCCTCATGGCAAAGTGAGAAAAAAAACCAAGTTGGCAACCATTGCCTTAGCTTTATATTCTAGGATGAGCAAGACAGGCACAATAATACACATTAAATTTTGTGTTAAGAATGAAAAGTAGTAGTTACCTTCTGTTATTACTAAGTGGCATTTCTGTTGTTTAATCATTTTCCTTCTGTTTTCAAGACAGTTGACTCACTTTATCCCGCAGGTAGTCACCATATCACTTACTGATCACTTTAAAACCTTATTGTTAAAGTCTAGTTCACATAACAAGTCTCTTCACCTGAAAAGTCATAATCTCAGAGGAAGATAGTCTATCCAGTTACATCTCCCACTGTGGAGAGTCTGAGGACCTTGCATAAAGGAAAGTTTAGATTACACATAATGAAAGTTGCTTGGAGACATTCTAGAACTTATTTTGGTCTGCTAACAAAAAAGGACCTGAAGGTGCCTTCAAAATGACCTTTCGTCACCTCGATCATTTGTCTTTTCATACTCAATATATTTGGATGGTCAATATTGGTGGACTACTGACAGTATCTGGTGAGAGCTAATATTTTAAGCAGAGAGTCCTTGGCCTTCTTCTAATTTGAGGTGATATGGCTTCAAGAAATAGGCCTCAGTCCTTGGCTTCTTAGTTTGTTCTTTTTCCATTTTAGCTTAAGGGGTTTGCTGCTCATAATCTTGTTTTGAAAGGTCAGGAGACTAAGCCTTTCAATTTCAGCATTCTAGGTTTTCTATGATCTGAGTTTTAGAGGCAGCTGAGCTTGAAGGATCTCAGAAGCAAGTAGTAACCTGTTGGATCCTTCCCAGTAGTAATTGAGATAAGAACTCCTCTGGCAATCGTTCCACATCTGGACATGAATTTGGTCAAGCCAATGTTGTGAGAAACTTTGGTGAAACCAAGATTTTTAAAGGCTCATGTGCAACAGGAAGGTGTTTAGAGGAAAACATTATACTTTTGTTATTGGTATATCTTTGAAGTAAATATCTTTTAATTTGAAAAAAAAGCTTCTATTAAATAGTTAAATGCAAACGGGACATTAGTTACTGGTACCTAACAGTAGAAGAAATACAGTCTTTAGGGGCTTAAGCTTATAGCATGGTAGAATAAACCTCTAAACCATGAGGATACTCCTTGAAACCTTAAGCAAAATGTGTAGCCAGCTTGGCTCTGAGATAATGAGACAGAGCATACCCATATCCAAACCACTCATGTTACAGATGAGGAAACTGAGGCTGGAAAAAATTAAATGAATTTCTCAAGGTAGTGTCTAAAGCCAGATTTGAACTCATAGCTTTACTCTCCTAAGCAAAAGAGAAGTAGTCTTAAAAATAATCAAAGAGACAAGCCAAGTTTTCTCATGGAGGGTATCTAATTAAACATTATATTTCCTGGTGATATGAGTTTTAAATATATAACTATATAATATGATAACAATTAGAATTACCACCACTTACTCTTCTCTAAAACATCTACTATTATCCAAGAACAACAAAATGTCAATGAATGACATTCAATGGGCTAGTTTAGAAGTTTTAATATAATTTACTATAAATTGGCTTGTGAATTACAGAATATTTTAAAGTATATATGTCCTATATCTAATACCAGCTAACTATATAATTCTATATTAAATTTGTAATATAATTAAACTTCAAGCATATTATGCATGTAGCAGTGAATTCATAGTCACATCACTAAATCTAACCTATTGATTTGAACTTGTTCATTAATGTATTGGCAGGGACAAGTAGGTGGCACAGTGCCTAGACTGCACAGCCTGGCACCAGAAAAAAAAAATCATCTTCCTGGGATCAAATCTGGCCAAAGACACTTACTAGCTGTTTGACTCTGGGCAAGTCACTTACCCTGTTTGCCTCAGTTTTCTCATTTATAAAATGAGTTGGATAAGGAAATGGCAAACCACTCCAGTATCTTTGCCAAGAAAACCCCAAATGGAGTCACGGAGAATTGGACAGGACTGAATAATAGCTGACTGAAGAGGTAACACAAAAGACTTTTGCAACAAGATCAGGTCAGGGGAAGGAGAATATCTGAATTTGCTCAGAGATGCATCCTTCCTAATCAAACATAAAATGCACACACATATGCAAATATAAATTTTGACATATTTCCCAATAACTAAATTGCGTGTAATTTTTAATATTTGCAAACCTTTGCTAGTGCTTATTTACAATGGAAATAGAAGAATATGGCTATTCAGCTACATTTCTCTTTTTATAATGAATATTGTTCTACTTATACAGTCTATAAGCCTGTGAACTTTGCACCAAATTAATTTACAATTCTCAATAAATTTGCATTAATATTTTCCACCCCTAATTCTGAGCCATGTTTATTCTCAAAACCTCTAGTTCAGGTTTATAAGTATAATAAGATGACATTGCCTATTTATTTAAATTGATATAGCTTTCTCTATCTCTAAAATGAGCAGGTTTCCATTAAAAATCAGCCTGGTATCTTTGCAAGCCAGTGGAAAAGCTATTTTTTTAATCTTAGCTCCATATTTCTCCTCTTCCTGAGGTTGTAACTTTTGTCGTCTGTGTACCATAATTAAGTTGTCTGTACCACTCAGGTACTGTGATGAAGATATCTTTCTTCTGCCTCTCCCATTCAACTTGAAACTGAAAACTGAAAGGGAAGTAACTGCCTTGAAAATGTGGTGTGTTTATTCTTTCATTTTGTACTGACTAGAGCAATGAGGAATCAGAGAGCACTGACACTGACATCATATGGACTTCAGAGCATCATAGGACAGTATTTAGTTCTGGAAGGAAGTCAAGTGATCAACTAATTTGAACTTTTCCTTCAACAGAAAGGAAATATCAAAGAGACAAAAGTTGATCAGTTCTGTGAAGACCTACAATATCTCCTAGAAATGACAATGACAATAACAAAAGGAAGTCACCTTCATCATAGGAGATTGGAATGCTAAAATAGGGAATCCAATGATAATTGAGATAACAAGCAATGAAACAGGGAAGAAACTAATAAAGTTTTGTCAAGATAACTCACTGGTCATAACAAACACTCTTTTTCAACAACCCAGAAGGCAATTCTACATATGGACATCAGGAAATTGTCATTATAGAAATCAGATTCATTGTATATTTTGCAGCCAAAGGCACAGAAGCTCTATACAGTCAGTTGAAGCAACTCATGGAGCTAATTGTGGCTCATATCATGAGTTTCTTATTGCAAAATTCAGATGTAAATTTAAGAAAGTGGGGTAAACCATCAGATCATAAAGGTATGACCTAAATAATATCCCTTATACATGTGAAGTAGAGGTGATGAATAGATTTAAGGGATTAGATCTTGTAGAAAGAATACCTGAAGAACTATGGACAGAGGTTTGCAAAATTGTGCAGGAGGCAGTGACAAAAAAACATTCCAAAGAAAAAGAAGAGCAAGAAAGCAAAATGGCTGCCTGATGAGGCTTTACAAATAGTTGAGAAAAGAAGAAAAGGGAAAGGGAAATGAAAATGGGAAAGATACACCCAACTGCATCATAATTCCAGAGAGTAGCAAGGAAAGATAAGGTTTTCTTAAATGAGCAATGCAAAGAAATAGAAGAAAATAGAAGAATGAGAAAGAAAAGCGATCTCTTCAAGAAAATTAGAGATATCAAGGGAATGTTTCATGAAAAAAAAATGTTATAGCAAAAGAAAAAATGGTAGGGACAAAAGAAGCAGAAGAGATTAAGAATAGGTGGCATGAATACACAAAAGACTATGCAAGAAAGATCTTAACATCACTGATAACGAAGAAGTCATGGTTACTTATCTAGACCTAGGCATCTTGGAAAAGGAAGTCAAGTGGGCCTTAGGAAGCACTGCTAGCAATAAGACTAGTGGATCTGACAGAGATCCAGCTGAGCTATTTAAAGTCCCAAAACATGATGTTGTTAAAGTTCTACACTCATTATCCCCGTAAATTTGGCAAACTGAACAGTGGCCACTGAATTGGACAATATCCATTTATATTTCGATCCTAAAGAAAGGAAATGGAAAGAAATCAAGGAATGTTCAATGTACAATTACACTCATTTCACATGCCAGCAAGATTATTTTTAAGATTCTGCCATAGTCACGACTTTTTAAATTTTCAGCAATATGTGAACAGAGAACATGACATAAGAGTAGGATGGTTTCTAAGAGGCAGAGGAACTAGAGACCAAATTGCCAAAAATCATTGGCTTATGGAAAAAGCAAAGACGTTCCAGTGAAACATCTACTTATGCTTCACTAACTACACTAAACCCTTTGATTGTGTGGATCACAACAATATTTTACAAGTCCTCAAAGAGATGAAAGTACCAGTTCATCTTGTTTGTCTCCTGAGGAACATGTATGCAGGCCAAGAAGCAACAGTTAGAACAGAACATGATTGGTTTAAGATTGGAAAAAAGAGTACAAAGCTGTATATTTTCCCCTTATTTATTTAACTTTTAGTCAGAGTACATTATGTGAAATGCCAGGCTGAATGAATTAAAAGCCAGAATTAAGGTTGCTAGTATTAATATCAACAATGTCAAGATATGCAGACAATATTACTGATGACAGAAAGTGAAAAGGAATTAAGAAGCCTCCTGATGAGACTTGTAAGTGGAGAGTATAAAAACTTGTTTGAAACTTACATCTCTTGGCAACTGGTCACATCACGTTTTGGCAAAGAGAGGGAAAAGAAATGGAAACAGTGTCGGATTTCATATTCTTGGACTCAAACATCACTGCAGACAATCACTGCAGCCATGAAATTAAAAGATGCGTGTTCCTTGGAAGGAAAGCTATTGAAATCTGGACAGCATAAATGATTTGGTGACAAAGGTCCACATTTATACTCAAAGTCATGTTTTATTTTGTTTTCAGTAGCAATGTATGGCTGTAAGAATTGGACTATAAGGAAAGCTGAGTGAAGAAGAATAGACACTTTTGAATCGTGGTGTTGGATAAGACATTTGAGAGTCCCTTGGATAGCAAGGAGATCAAATCAGTCAAAATTTAAAGAGGAATTCAAACTATTCCTTAGAAGATCAAATACTGAAGATTAAACACTTTGACCACAAAATGAGAAGGTGAGACTGATTGAAAAAGATCTTAATGTTGGGAAAGATTGAATTCTAAAGGAAAAGGTGATGGCAAAGTGTGAGACAGCAAAGTTGGAAACAACTAACAAGAACTTGGACAGACTTCATGAGGTAGTGGAAGATAGAATGACCCGGCCTGCTAAGGTACATGAAACCACAGAGTCAGACAAAACTGAATGACTGAACAACAACAACAACCTAGTCTCAGAGAACTAAAGTCACTTTCATAAAACTCTACAGGAAGCCTGGGTTTGGATTATGACTCTTTTTCACAATTTTTTTTGTGATGATCAAATGAAATAATATTTGTAAAACATTTAGCATGATAACTGGCACATAGTAGGTGCTTAATAAATGCTTATTCCCTTCTCTCTTCCTTTTCTTTCCATTTAACTCTGGGGAAATTGCATTATTTCCTTAGATCTCAGTTTCCTAAATTTTACAAACCTATAGCATCGGGTTCTTCTCCTCTTAGACAAGGTTGAACCAACTTAATCATGCCCCCCCAAAAAAAACTGGGCTGCCTTCACAGTTGCCCACTGCTTCTCCCACCTAATCCCCCGTTTCTAAGACAGCAATACTACAACATAATCAATAAACAAGTATGGTAGATAAATGAGCATTTTGTTCTCTGGGCCTTGGTTTCCTCATCTATTACATAGGAATATAAAATAGTTTGTCTCTTAGAAAGCAATTGACTGGACTGGAAGAATATTGAGATCTTTTATAAAAGCTTTAGAATCTGTGATTCAGATTAATGCAAATATATTATTTAATTGTATTATGAGATATTAATAAAAAGAAGAGAACAATACTACCAATCTCTCTGAGGCCTATACTTTTGTAAAGCTAGGAAATGTGAAAATTTGGGGTTTTCCCATCTCTATTCCTTTTTGTTATACGGCCTAATCTCAATAATCATTACGTGTCAGGAACTGAATTGCTCAGTGATTATACTCACTATCTTGTTAAAGTTAAGGTGCAGAGTAGAATAATTCTATTTCTTTATTTTAATAGATCTGTATTGTACTTTTAGTTTCATGGAATACATCTGGAAAAGTCAACTGAATATCTACTTACCTACCAGTAATAGCCCCCAACAGGAATAAAAGTGCCTTCCATGTCTATTACATTTAAATAGTGATAGAATGTCTTCTTTGATGTCAATCTATTTTACAATAGTTTTGTTTTATAGATAAAGTTTGGCTTGGGAGCCTATGGCAATTTTAGTCATATATTGATAAATATTGCCAAAGTAAGACACAAATGTGCATTATCTGGACTTGATAGCATGTCAATCAGCCGTGATATGCATTTCAATATATTCTTCCAGATCAATCAATTTAGCCCTTTAATTCATTTTTAAAAATGCACACTTGCATGTGTTGGCTGTGGCTGAGCTAGGTGATAAGGATACAAAGACAGAAGACCTTGCCCTCAGAGATCTTATATACTCTCAGGGGAGAAAACATGTGCATATAAAGCTATAAACAAAATAGACAAAGGATCCAAGACGAGTTGGCCAAGGGAAAGTTCTAGCAACTAGGAGTCTCTGAAAAGGCTTTCTGTAGCAGGTGACACTTGAGCTGATTCTAAGAGGCACAGATGAAGAAGAATGCCCTAGGCATGAGAGATAGCCAGTACAAAGAAAGAGACGTGAGAAATGTAATGTTGCACATTGAAAGGACAACAATCAGGACAATTTAATGGAACTATATAATGTGTAAAGGATAGTAATATGAAAGAAGAGTGGGGCAAGTCTATGAAGAACTTTTCATGCCAAACAGAGAAGTTTGTATTTTAAAGCTAAATCGACAAGCATTCACGAAGGGCCTATTGTGCTTCTAGAGGTCATTGTCATTGTCTTTTGTTCTCAAAGAGGACCAATGACATCAGAGGGTGATATCTTGACTTGTGGGTAAATCGGATTTAAAGGAGGCAGTGCTGCACAGAGTCATCAGCTTCACCCTCTTTTCCACAGTCATCAAAGTTCAGTGCCAAGACAAACATCAGGACTACTAGCGATGGCCTGTGATGCAGTGGATAATCTTGGTGTCTTTGATGTCTGACCGAGCCCTGAACACTACACAACTCCTGTTTCAGTTGCCTTCGTGGCTGCTAGAACTAATTTTTCGCACATGCCCATTCCCCTGGCAGAAGTCTTCACATGCTTAGGGTGGAACCTGTCCTAACTTACCGATGGGTTTGAGGCCCATTGGTTCTGCTTTAGCCCATCTGCAGAGATAGTTCCCTGAGGTGTGGTCACTGTGCATGCTACAGATTCTTGGAGTCACAGGTGAGAGTTGAATGCCAGGTAGACACCAAAGGTGGATGAGCAGCCCTGGTCCTCCTTGAACACCCTATACAACCCTCTAGAAGTCATAGGGAGCCACTAGTGTTGATTGTTTCTGGAAATGACATGTTCAGACCTAATCTTTATGAAACTCAATTAATCGCCAGCTCTGTGAAACATAGATTGGAGAGAGGAGCGATATGAAGTAGGGTTCCTAATTAAGAGACTGATGCAATAGTGCAACTGAGAGGTGATAAAGGAAAGATTACTTTGAACCAGGAGCATTAGTCAAGGCTTCAAGAAAGACAGTATTTGAGTATTTGAGGTAGGAATCAGATAACCAGATTTTGTAGTACAGGTGATGTAGTGAAGAGAATATCTTCCAGGCAGAGGTCACAGTATGAATAAGGGCCAAGAAATGTGAAAGCGTGGGAATACATTCAAGAAACAGTAGTTAGCCTAGTTTGACTGGAATATAAGGTTCTCAATGAGAATAAGGTAAGATAAGCCTGGAAAGGTAAGATGCAGGTAGTGGCTTTCGTGGGAAGCTCCTAAGGAACCTATGGAGACTTCTTTTACTGGCTTAGAACATTCCACATGGAGAAAATATGTAACAAGGTAAAAATTATGTTGAAGCAGCAACTGCCATGAAGAAATGGTGAAAAGGAAAACAGATACAGTCGCCCGAAAATCAAGTATAAACTTTTGTGTAGAAATGTTTGTCTGCATTGTGGCAGAATCCGCTGGTTCCAGATTGCCCTTATCTCTCATTCACTTGAGGTCATATAAATCACAAACCATCTATCTCTTACCTACCAGGAATCATAATTCTTAAACTGGGCATTTTGATCCTTAAATTTTTGGTTAAGATGATTTTATGCAATAAGGAACATATTATAGCCACTTATTAAGCTATATAGCTATTCCATGAAATAACTATACAGCTCTTAAAGAAGGTCCTCAATATCTTGAAATTAGTATATATGATTAATGTGATTTTATTCAATAAAGAACATTTTGTTGTTGTTGAGTCATTTCAGTTGTGTATAATTCTTCATGATCCCATTTGGGGTATTCTTGGCAAAGATACCAGGGTGGTTTACCATTTCCTTCTCCAGATCATTTTACAGGTGAAAAAACTGAGGCAAATAGGGTCAAGTGACTTGCCCAGGGTCACAAAGTCGATAAGTGTGTGAAGGCAGACTTGAACTCATTAAAATGAGTCTTCCTGATCTGGGACCCAGTACTCTATCCACTGTGCCACCTAAATAAGGAACATAACTACTACTTAATAAATAAAATATTTTTAATTTAATAAATATATTACAATATATATAATTTCTTTACAACAGATTATTTCTTTATTACTTAATAAGTAGTACATTATACTTATGATATATAGCAATTATGTGAAATACAACAATTACACATATATTGTGGCCATTTTTAAGGTATAAAATATAGCTATTACAGGATATAGCTGAATAGCTATATGCCTGAAATGCCTCTAAAAATGACTAACTGGGTAAGAAGTTGGTTCTTGATAAGATTATTAGGATCACTACCTTATGTTTCTCCTAAATCTTTTCTAGTCACCTGAGTGATTTAAGTTTTGAAACATTAATTTGTGACATGTATTACAACTAGCAAGTAGACCCAGGATAGGTTTTTTTAAGTTCTTGTAGTTAGTGGTAGTTTTTCATGGCCTAGATCTCAAAATAACATAATGTAAGGATGTTAGAGAATCAACTTAAAAACTTTTATACCTCCAAAATACTTAAATTCTGCACACATTTCATCTCCCTCCCTGCCTCCTCCCACCAAATATATTTCAGTGCAACAAATGGACTACTTAAAATTATCTAATCTTTGGTATTTTTTTCTTCCCATGTAAGTACTCTGCAAATTAATTTGTATTGATTAAGGTCTACAAAGAAAACACATTTATTTAGATTAGTTGTTGAAGTTCATGGCAGTAATGGAATGCTATACTTCTTGTTTCAATATGAGTCCCTGAAAATCAATTATAAGACACCAAAGCCATTATTTAGCTCTTATAAATGAAGGCTCTTTACTTTTTAAAATACTATGTAGCCTCAGTGATATTAGATTGTGACACTGAACCAAGCCACTGTGTTTAGATGGTGGACCATCAAACTTTTAGTGAATACCCATGAGTCCAACTGATGCTAAGGTTTCCACGTGGCTGGAAAATGCACTGAATTAGAGAGAGAGAAAGAGAGAGAGAGAGAGAGAGAGAGAGAGAGAGAGAGAGCAGCAAGGGAGTACCTAGGAATCCTGCAATTTTAGTTGAAAGTTGAAGCCAAGGTAGCTTTGTGCTTAGTGGGAAGAGAAGCATCAGAAACCAATGCACGTTGCCATCGTTGTCCCTCGGTGTCCAGCATGGCACAAGTCACTAAACTAGGCAGTACTTGGGAAATTTACCCAGGTCAGATACAGACTTGCCATCACAGGGGTGGGGGAGGTCAGCCCCAGGAGAGAAACTTGGTAGCTACTGGCACCTCTGGGAGAGTATGTATAGACAGTGGGGGTGGAATGTTTTCTCTTCCCAGAGTGCCAACTTAGAGTAAAGGTTATGTGATTCACAGTCCTCTATCTCTCCCACTTGTACCACCGTCTCACACGGAGTGTAATCCCTCTTCCCAGATGGATTGGACAGAGGTGAATCCTTCCCAGACAGTGCTCATTTCTTCACTATATGAGATGGAGATAATGGTTTAGTGTGTGATCTTTCCTAGTGCCACAACCTTCTCCTTTAGTCCCCCTTTTTGCTAGAGATTTAATGAGCTACAGCTTGTCACAATAATTAGTTTGCTTTTTAGCCTAAAAGCAGTATATTATCCCAGGTCCATACAGTTGCTTCTTTTTTATGCAGCTCATATCAGATTAAAAATAAAAGCATAATCAAGTGTTGAGAGGAGCTTAATCATGTGTAAAATGTAGGGAGGGACTGGGGGTGTGGGATTGTTTGACTACATGATCTCAAAGTTCCTTGTACTGTTTGACTTTGGTTAGTTACTAATTAGAGCCCGTTAGACCATAAGCTCCATGTGGGTAGGGACTATTTTATTCTTTGGCCTTATATCCTTAACACCTAGCACAGTGCCTGGTACATAGCAGCCACTTAATTGTTAATTGATAAATTGATCTTTTTAAATGTTATAACTATAGAAAAGATTACAAGTGAGTAGTCCTCTAAATATTTAAGCAACTCCAAAATGGGTGGTATAGTTATAAAATAGTAAATAACATCAGAGTGATCTTAGCAGAGGTTTTTCTCAGAAGGAGGTCTGTATTGTGGTTCACTTTAAAGTGTTTCTCTTTTTTCTTTGCCCTTTTACTCTTAGGACATGCATGTGAAGAAACTAGAAAGTCAATTATTGTTTATGAAACAACATCCAATGACTATATAGTGTTTTGTTGCATCTAGGAAAAATAAAAAAGGTGAGAGGCAACTGAGTCTTCCCATGACATTCTATATTACAATTCCAGGTTAAACACGCTCTAGGACTCATTGCAGAATACAGTTTACCACAGTCTTGAAAAAAATAGAACCTGAACAGAAATGAAAACTCTATAATTGTCCCATATCACTGCCCCCTCACCCAACTCTGTTGCACCATGTGACCAAATATACAAAACAACTTTATAAAAAAAAACCTTTATTATGCCTTATTAGTTTTTTTTCTTCCCTATGATTTAGGCTTGAGAAATTGTATATTTATAGATGAAATATAATCATTGATATCATATATGACAACACATTAGCAAAATTATAGCAAATCCATTACAAATTCTGAGATATACATTGAGAAAGAGGGAAGTAGAGTGATATAAATGTGACCTTTCAAAGTCCCTTTCCATCTTGGTAACCTATAATTATTGGGTCCAATTTTTATCCAAACTTTCCCCAACACAATACTGGCCGTCTGCTCACATACCCTCAGCTCCTAGTTAGAGAAACCTGGAAGAAATAACAGCTTGTTTTCCCGTACACCACAGACTCCAATGGGTTGCTACTGGGGCCTCTACTGAACTTTCATCTTGCTTTTGTGGGCATTTATCCAGCTTTTTTCCCCTTGCAAATAAGGTTTGAAATGTTTTCTTAGTAAATGTTCAGGAGCTAAATGATGCATGCCCAACTATGAAAACATTTTGAACTTAATAAGCCATCACTAAACTGATTACAGAGGAAAAGGGATCACCCAGACATATTTTATCTGACAACATTTCACATAATTGCACAGGTGAACTTTGGAGCATAGTGTAAACATTCGTGTATGCTATGTTCTACTGAGATGATCACATTATAATATTAAATGAAAAAATAATTTAGCACAGTGCCCAGCACATAGTAGGCATTTAATAAAAGCTTGTTTCGCTGTTTCTTTCCTAGTAATAATAACAATAATGTTGGAGTGCCTCATGTCAACCCCTGACACACTTACTCATAAACAACCCCTATTAACCCTTATTATGAGTTCCTCTTTTTGACTTCAGGAGATGTGATTCTCATTGTCCAATGTTATATGTTAGGGGTATATCAGTAGCCTTTTGAATATGCTATGTGATTATGACTCTGTATTACACCTTTATATTTTCCCTTTAATTATCTCATCAACTGCAATGGATTTAATTATATTTAATTTTAAATTTACTTATAATTATTATATTATATTATATATTTAATTATAAATAATATAAATAAATATATTTAATTAATTATACTCTAGCTATGCATTATACCCTGATCTATACCTCTGAACTTTCTCTTTTGAGCTGCTCCATACTACTACTGAAGACAGAATATTTTGTATGAGTAACAGCCAGTAGTCCATTTGGATGTTTTTAACTAGATATCACATAAGAATTTCTAATTAACATTTACAAAATAGAATCTGCTACTCACACCCCTCCACAAACTACCAAACTTTCTATCTTCCCTGGTTTTGTCAAGGGTACCACCCTCCTTACATTCACCACTTTTACATGTTCCAAATACTCCTTTACTCTTCACTCTCCTTTTTCTGCTGTAGACAATCTATTAGACATCTTTTTATCTTTGTAATTTCTCTTTCATGTGTCCTCTTCTTTCTAATCACACAGCTACCACAATTCTTCAGGCCCTAATATCTTCTTCAGTACACAATTGCAATAGCCTTCTATGAAGATAGAAATGATTGGCTAGAGGTACTTGTGGTGCTTGTGGTTGTGTGGGTCAGGGTGGTAGTAATTGTGGTGGTGGCGATGAGAGAGAGTAGTTGATAATAACACCTAGGTTGTGTGCCTTGGTGACTGGAAAGATTATAGAACAGGGGTGGGGAACCTGTGGCCTCAAGGCCACATGTGGCCCTCTAGGTCCTTAAGTGCAACCCTTTGACTGAGTCCAAGTTTTACAGAACAAATCCTTTCATTAAGAGGATTTGTTCTGTGAAGTTTGGATTCACTCAAAGGGCCGCACTTAAGGACCTGGAGGGCCACATGTGGCCTTGAGGCCACAGGTTCCCCACCCCTGTTATAGAGGATGACTTCTATAATATTAGATAAGTTAGGAAGAATGGAAAGTTTTGGAGAGAAGATAATGAGTTCAGTTTTGGACAAGATATCCTCTTGGAGATGTTCAATAGGCCTCCTATTTCCCTCAAAGCACTCTAAATTTTCTAACTTAGAATCAAATGGCTCAGAATTTGAATGACCACACATCGAACTCAGATCAGCTGTGACCTGTTGCCAAGCTTTATCTTAGGCAGCAAGAGTAAGGTTTGGCAAGGTAAATGCCAGTCAGCAATGTCAATGGAAATTGTGAACTTCAAAGAAAACCTATACCCTATAGAGAAATTGCACATATGCTATCAATAGATGCAATTCTTCTCTCTGGACTGGTTTTGAAAAACCCATGCATGACATTAAGTGCCACCAAGCTGTTCTAAGAGTAATTTTCTGGCAAAAATAGAGGCTTGTGGTCTCAACTAGACTTGTTCAATGACCTCAGAGCCTTTGCATGAATGAAGTTTGCTTTTGCTGTTGTAATTGCATGAGTTCGTGCAAGTGTTATTGCCTAATCTGGCTGTTGTATTTAATGGCCCCAGCTGTGAGGAAATTGGTTTTTTCAGCTAACACCCCCAGTATCAACTTTTACCTACTGTGATATTCTCAATTGAAATACCAAGGGCTTCCAGTGTAAAAATATCCCATGACCACATTTTCACATAGCATTTTCACTCAAACTGTATTAAAATCCAAAATCTCTTTTTAGTAGAATTTAGCTGAATTTGGTTATCTTGCTTTTAAAAACAATAGAAGGCATTTTACATGCCTTAGAAAGATTAAGATGACAGGTGAAAGATGTGAATTTAATATGGTGGCTGTTAAACATTCCAACATTTATCCCAAAAGATTTATCTGGGGTGACAACATGCCAATAACTAATGTCATAACAAAAGTTGATGATAGCAAGAAATATAACCAAGAGTTATGTGGTGAGATCACAGACAATGTGTGACACTTCCATGGGGAAGATACAATGCCACAGGAAAACCAATATCCTTCAGTGAAATGACAACATTACTGTGTTCAAATATTTTCAGTATTTGTTCAGATTTTGAAATTCACCTCAAGAATTCCTCCCTTTTTTTGATGCACTTGAGTAAGTATATAAAGACAATAGGCAGTCTGCAATTCAGTTAAATCCTAACATTATATGGGACCCTTCCACATAGTATTTGAAAATAGCATAGTAGTGCTGCTGCCTAGGCATCAAAATCAATCTTTTTTACCGTACCACATAATATCATATGGTATTTTAGATGAGTCTCAAAAAAAGAAAAACTTCATTTTCAAAGTTTTTTATATTTATCAACAAACTTGATAAGACTAAACGATAAAGGAAGGAAGGAGAGAAAGAAGGAAGGAAGGAAGGAAGGAAGGAAGGAAGGAAGGAAGGAAGGAAGGAAGGAAGGAAGGAAGGAAGGAAGGAAGGAAGGAAGGAAGAACATTTGGGATCTAATGACTATGGAATGCTATCTATTGTTATTTCATTTCACTCCATTCATTCATTCATTTACTTTTTGGCCATGCCTGAGATTTGATTAGAATTGGGAACTCCCAATATGGAAAATTTATCTACTGACATCAGTTGATATTTTTAAAAAATGTATCTTCTCTTAGAGAGTGGATTGGACTACAATAGGTCCCCACTTAATGGCTGTATTTGGAGTTCTCCTGATATAGAGTGAGTCAATGGCAACTGTTTCTCTTTGGAACAGCAACCCTGACGGTCTTCTCTTCCCAGCTTGATTTTTTTTCTAATTAAAGGGGCCATCCTTAAAGAGGCCTATTCACTGAATGGGTGTCACCTCACTCTTAAGTGAGTATATGAAAAGGCCTCAGCCTAAAAAGGCCAGAGTCTCCCATTGCATCCTGAGTCATCTCCAGTCATCCTGATGACTATCTGGTCACTGATCCAGATGGCTCTGGAGGATTCAGTGAGGCTGGTGACCTTGCACAGCCCTCCCTCACTCAAATCAAAGTCAAGTGCAAGTCATGTCATCATTTCCCTGATGTCAGGGTCCTCTTCAAAAATGAAGGACAAACACGACAACCTGCCTGGGCGTGAATAAGTTAGGTAACTTATACCGAGTGTGTATACATTCTTTTGCACTTGGATCTTCCTTCAAACCCAGAAAGCTATCCTTTATACCACAGCTGTTTTTTGTAATAGTTTAAGTACAATTTATAACAAATTTACTGGTGATGCCTCCAAGTATGATGTGTGATGTAGACAAAAAAAATACAGTGGGTGACTTTAGCCTCAATTCAAATTATGAATTAAAAATCAGGAAGACTGTAAAAATTAACACATTAAAACATCTTTGTTCCTAATAAAATACAATAATGTGTTTATGTATGAGCCCTAGGGTATCGTTTTACCAATATAGGTCATTCAGAGAAGAATTAAGCGTTTATATTCTTTTCAAATTTACATTTATTTAAAGGAGAAAAAATTTTATGAGGTTCTATAAAGGATTTAATAAAGTTTATATGCATACATTGACTTACATAATAACATCTTCATTTAATAAACACATATTATCATCATTTATTGAGCTCTCCTCCATATTAGGCACTTTATAAATCAATTTATAAAGACTGAATTGAACTGAAATTCATATCAAAGGAAGTGAGTTTGAGCCTCTTCATGTTCTAATATGTTAAAAGATGATTTACCTTTTCCCCAATGGTATCAAATATTTTAATTTTTTATTGACTACTGAAATAATAGGCATTAGTCATGTGAGAATGTGATTTAAGTAGTTATGTTTTTTTAATCAACTAATACCTATTTAGAATCATAGATCTAGAAGTGAAAGAGACTCTCCTGTTAGCTTAATTCATAAAAAAAGGAAAAAACAAAAGGGAAAAAAACTGGTAATGCAATATTAGCAAATGAGAGCATTGGCAGGTTGTGTATCTCCTAAAATGCTGAAATAATACTGGAAAGTGATGCATTGGGTTTATTAGCATTTTATTTATTCAGGTCACTGCCTAGTAGAATAAGATATTTAGATTACTTTAAACAAAGTAGAATTCAGAAGTAAAAACTCCTTTCATTTTCAACAACATTAGAGGCATTCATAACTTTATTCATTCATTCATTCATTCATTCATTCATTCATTTATTAATTTTCTGTATTTAAGAAATAAAATGATTCTTTCCCTAGTGGAGAAAGAAAAAAACAATAATAGCCCATAAAATTGCAAATTTCTTATGTACAATTTTCTACTCTTTTTAAATATATTAAAATTATCATGTAACTGCTTTTCTTTTTTTCTCCCCTTCCCCCCTACATATTTGTATGTAATGGTAGCATTCATAGTTACTTTACCATTTACCATTTACTTTACCATCATTTCCCCCTCAGGAATATTGCATGCTCTCAAGTCATGGGACAAGAGCCTTGAAAGAATTAAACTTCTAGGATACCCAATAGGCAATTGAAAAGCACATGAAACCAGGTTAGTAGACTACAAAAATTTGTCAACAAAAAATATAGCTTATAAAAGTATATATACTTAAACAGATGTATTACCAGAAAGATATTTAGACTAGTCATATGGAAACAGTAAGAAAACTGAGGCCCAAAGAATTAAAAAAAAAATTCATGCCCAATGTTACATGACTAGTAAATTAGAGACCAAGGAATTGAACTCAAATGCAGCAGAGACTAAACAGCTTAACAGAAAATATTCTGGAGAACTCTTTTCATGAGTTCTGAAAATCCCTAGGACATATAATTAATTTATTGTTCCTTTAAAAGATGATAGAATTTCTGGATGTTTTTGGCCAATCATTGAAGGGATTCTCCAGTGACAGTAGGGTTGGGGCAGCATCTTTTAAAAGAACAGACATTTTTCAGTTTGGTGTCTTGTCTGTGACCATGAGGCAAATGATGTATTTTCTGCTTTATCTTCCCCATGCAAAGGGGTAGAAGAGATGGGCAACATTCCTGGTCCCATCAGTCTTTTCCTTCAATTTTTTTCTTTCCTCTCCTCTCCTCTCCTCTCCCTCATCATCACTGCCTGTTGGCTTTCTTCAAGTCCCAGATAAAATCCCACCTTCTTCTAAAAGCCTTTACCAGTCCTCCTTACCTTAGTGCCTTGCCTCTGAGATTATCTCCAAGTACCTCTAAATATCTTATTTGTATATAGTTTGCATGTTGTACATGTTTGCATGTTGTCTCCCTGTGTTAGACTGGGAGGTCTTTGAGATCAGAGATTGTTTTTGTCTTTCTTTGTATCTCCAGAACTTAGCAAAGTACCTAGCACACAGTAAGCACATCACAGATGTTCACTTGACTCAGTAGATGACCTTGGGAGTTCTAAAGCACTACAGGTGTGGGGGTGAAGTGGGAGCATCCACCAGAACTGGAGAGATGATGTTCACTAGAGTAGTTGTTGGTGTCAGAGCAGATACAGGAGAGGCTGACAGTGGAAGCATCTCAAAATACAGTCCTGGGGAGGCTTGGGTTTGGAGTGGAGTGATAGAACCCAGGTGAAATGTAAAAGGCCTGATTAGCAGTTTTGAAAATAATTTTACATTTTGATAACATTTAAATATTAGCCTACTAGCAAACTATAACAGTAGTTATAAATTGTCACTATATTGTCTTAGTTAATGCATGCTGTGATTCTTTTACGTTTATATTCCTTTGTTTATAAGAATAAGTTGTATGTGTCAATTATAACAAATAATTTTTTAAAATCCCCCATTTTGAGGAACTCTTTAGACTTGTGAACCATAATCTAATTCATTGTAATTCACTATAAATTCTATAAATTCACCATAATTCTCTGAGGTATCCAGAATAGGGAACTTAATTAGCCATTGAATTTGAGAAAACAGAGCCTCCTCTCTTCAGAGGTAGTCTCCCAGGATTGAATACAACCCAAACTTCATGACTGGGCACAGAACAGGGAGGGACAAATTCTCCAGTTCCTGTGGGCCCAGGTGACTAGCTCCTCAAGGCTAGACACATTTTTTCTATTATACTACTGCCTGTCTACAGGAAAATGAAAATGCATCCAGGAGAAAGGGCACAAGATAGCTTTGAAAAAACATGTAATCCAAAGTATATTGTGAGAGCATATTTATTGTACAGGAGGTATAAACAAATGAGAATGATACAATGGAAAAGGGACTGAATTTGGAATCAGAGAACCTGGGTCCAATTCACAGGGTGTGTGTGTGTGTGTGTGTGTGTGTGTGTGCATGTGTGTGTGTGGGTGTTTTGTTTTGTTTTTGTTTTATTTGCTGGCTTTGTGATCTTGGGAAAATCACTTTAAACACTTTGGGCCTTAGTTTGCTCATTTATATAATGGAGAGTTTGCACTACGTAATATTTGAAGTCCTTCCAAATTTGAAGTTCTACTATCCTAAAATACTTGGATTCTATGATGGAGAGGGAGATCACTTCAGGATAAGGTGATCACAGAAGGCCTTATCAAGGAAAGGGTATTTGAATTGGGCCTTTAAGGATGGGTTGGCTTTCAAATGGTAGGAGTGGGAGACAAGGGAAGGCTCTCCAGGTGTGGGAAATGGAGCCTGTTGCTTTCTGCTAAGATGTCAGGAAAAATGTGGATTGCCTGGGGTCCGGCAGACAAATGTTTGAATTGCTACTGGGTTACTCTGACCTGCCATAAAGCCGGAGGCAAAGTTTAATTCTTCTAATGAATTATTCCTATATTGTGTCAGTATTCAAACAACCGGTAGGGGTGGTTACCCCTTTTCAGAAAAGGCTGAATTAGATAATATCTTTTAATACCATAAGGCTATTCATAAAAAGCCAAGAATAAATACATGCTTATGCACATACCACTTCAATTTACTTTATTTAACTAAATAAATAATAATGATGTGTCTCATTTGTATAAAGTTTTAAGGTTCACTTTTTCTGTCTTCTTATTTGCTTCTTTACAATATCTTGAAAGTTCTTTGTTCACTCCTTTGAGTCATTTTTCTCTTCATGTCTGTTATTACATGACATTGTGGCTGTGCTCATTTAAAATTACCTCATTTCTGTCTGTGCAACACTTGGCACCACCCCCCCCCGCCAATGCCAGAGTTTCAGTCAGTAATGTGTCTATATCTGAGGGTTAGGGTGAAGAGGTAGATCTCAGGGTGTCTCATATCAACCATGTCCCCTCTTCAGACTTGTTTTTGTGATTATAGAGAGACAGCTCTAGAAAGTATGGCCTTGGCAGAGATGAAGGGGAAAAAATGTCTACTGTACATAAAAAAAAATGTAAAATTATGTCAAGTACTTCCCATTAATTTCAAACAGTAACTTTTAAAAAATCAAAGCCTTGAATAATAGTAAGCCTGGAAATAGTTGAAAAGGGGTAGGGAGTAGGGGGATAAAGAGCATTGAAATTCCTGGGAACAGTTTGATTTTTTTTCCAACCATGAGCTCATAATCATTAAGCACGGTCTTAATAATGAATAGCTCAGGTCTCACTGGTAAAGTCTTCAGAGTAAGGAGAGGCCTCAGTGCCAAGTACATCAGTAGAAAATAGTCGTAAGTCAACTGCTCCTCGACCCTGCCTTATCATATAGCCCACATATACTTCTCTCATTTTGAACAGAAAATCAAGTTCAGAACTCTTTTAATGTTTTTTTTTTTAATTCTCCATATTCTCCTTTTTTAGTAGATCTTTTAATCTCTACATGCCAAACTCAATTCTTTGTTCTTGAGCTGCAATATCTCCTCCTAAAGCCCACGTGGAGCCTCTGGGGGCCCCCAGCAATCCTTGTTATGACTCTGACAGTACTTTGTTGGTTAATTTACTCAATACAGGCATAAGCTTTCCAACCTCAGCAATTTTGAAAAGGACCTGCAAATTCACTTTTTATGAGTAGACTTAGGAATGTCCTCTTTTATTTAGATGTCTGAATTTTCAGGATGTTTCAGATCCTTGCAGTGCACCCTTTAGTTGTTAGTTCTTTTATTATGTGGGGCCTTGAAAGGACTGGGGAAGACATAGATTGACTGCTGTATCTAAGTCTCCAAGGAGGAAATGGCTTCTCATTCATGGATGGCTCATAACCATGATTTATAGACTGGTATGCTGAAATATCTTGATTATGTTTTCCCAGAAATCAAGTGATGTGGACATTATATGTGCTTGGTTTTTTAGCAAGTCTTAAAACCAATTTCTCTCTGTTTGTTTAGAATTTTCCTTTTAAAAGTGGGAGAGAAATTATCTAGGAAGGCAACATTTTCTGGCCTATAGAGTTAATGACAGGGTCAGTTGAGTTTGTGGTATGTAATTCATTGCACCAGTGAAAATTACATAATATTCTGAAGATCAACATGCCTAAAATCTGTTTCAACGATCTTAATCATTTTTATCAAAAGCATTTTCAAATGTTCCCTTGAGGGTAGCATCAAATGTGAGGTTTTTAGACTCCTAGTAATTCAAGGAACTTTAACTTTCCTTCTGTGTACAATATGATCTCATCTACAAATAATTCGTTTGTCCTTGACTATATTATATTCCTTAATGTATCAGAGGCTCCAAAAATATATGACAGTCTTAGGAACATGGTGATTAAAGGATCATCACTTCGAAATAGCTGTTTTGTAATTTTATAACCTTTTTCAATTAACTGGAAAATATTTATTGGCAGTCTACTGTGGCACTATAGGATACACAAGAATAAAAACAAATACAAACAAAACAGACAAAAACAAACAACAACAAAAACAGTCATGATCCTTAGCCTCATGGACCTTGCAGTCTTAGTTGGAAAAGTGAATTCTAAGGCAATATGTGAATAAAATGCAATGCAAGAAATGTCAAAAAGCAATGTATTGTTAATTGCTACAAGAATATTATGGTAAAAAAAAAACCTAATGAAGTTCAAACAAATAAATCTCATTGACATGGAATAGTCCAGAGAAGCTTTATAAATGAGTAATATCTTAGTGGAATCTTGAAGGATGGATAGTATCTGCGATGCAAGAATTCTTGGAAGTTGAAATTTGAGCAAACTATGGGGATGGAAACTAGAAGTGTATACGTGGGGTACAATGAAATAGATGAATTTAACAGTATTTTGGAAAGGTGAAGAAATGGAAAAAAAATCAAATTGCAGAGAGCTTTAGTGGCTAAGCTGAGGAGTTTGAAGGAAGGACCACTGATGAAATTTGAGCAAGGAATAAGGTCACTAATATGTTGATTTGGGAAGAATAGATTATTGGCAGTCTGTAGGATGGTATTAAGAGGAAAAGTTTGGGGGCTGAGAAAATTGTTCACTATTGCAAAAGTATAACAGCGAGGTGATAACCACATGGACTAAGGTGGTATTTGTTGAAATGGAAAGAAAAGAAGATAAGAGAGACATCCTGAGATAATTGTTAGGACCTGGTTGCCAGGCTTAGTTGGCATCTGACGTTGTGGTAGAGGGCAGAGTCATAGAATCAAAACATCCAGAGATGGAAAAGTCTCAAAGGTTATCAAGCTCAATCTTTACCTAAAGCATGAGTCAAAGATAACTTTCAGATTTACAAACTAGAGCCTGATGGTACAAATAATGGAAAATGGAAGAGTCAGAAGGAAAGGGTACTAAATTCCAGATTCAAGACTTGAGGCTTGTAGAAGATAGGATTTTATCTATCTCTCTATCTCTCTTTATCTATCATCTATCTATCTATCTATCTATCTATCTATCTATCTATCTATCTATCTATCTATCATCTATCTATCTGCCTCTAAAGTGTCTGGTATTGCTTTTAAAAAAAAACTTGTTTATTTTTAGTTTTCAACATTTATTTCCACAAGGTTTTGAGTTCCAAATTTGCTCCCCATCTCTCCCTTACCCCCACCCCAAGATGGCATGCATTCTGATTACCCCTTCTCCCAGTCTGGCCTCTCTTCTATCACCCCCACCCCTTATCCTCTTCCTCCTTACTTTCTTTTAGGGCAAGATAGATTTCTATACCACATTGCCTTTATGTCTTATTTCCAAGTTGCATGTAAAAACAATTTTTAATATTTGTTTTTAAAACTTTGAGGTCTAGATTCTCTCCCTTCTTCCCTCCCCACCCATACACATTGAGAAGGCAAGCAATTCAATATAGGTTATACGTGTATAGTTAGGCAAAACATTTCCAAAATCGTCATGTCGTAAACAACTAACTACATTTCCCTCTATCCTATCCTGTCTCCCGTTTATTCGACTTTTTCCTTTGACCCTGTCCCTTTTCAAATGTGTTTGCTTCCGACTATCCCCTTCCCCAATCTGCCCCCCTTCTATCATTCTCCCCCTTATCCCTTTCCTCCCTACTTTCCTGTAGGGTAAGATACTCAATTGAGTGTATATGTTATTCCCTCCTTAAGCCAAATCTGATGAGAGTAAGGTTGGTTCATTCCCTTTCACCTCCCTGCTCTTCCCCTCCATTGTAAGAACTTTTTCTTGACTCTTTTATGTGAGATAATTTACCCTATTCTGTCTCTCCCTTTCTCCTTCTGCCAATATATTCCTCTTTCACCCCTTAATTTTATTTTTTAGATATCATCTTTTCATATTTAACTCACCTTGTGCTCTGTGTGTGTATACACACACATATACAAATATACACATACATATATACATACTGTGCACACATATACATACACACACACACACATATATATATATAACCACATACATATATAACCACACACACACACACACACACACACACACACACACACACACACATACACACACACACTCCCTTCAACTATCCTGATACTGAAAAAGGTCTCATGAGTTACAAATAGCTTCTTTCCATGTAGGAATATAAACAGTTCAACTCTAATAAGTTTCTTATGATTTCTCTTTCCTGTTTACCTTTGCATGCTTCTCTTGATTCTTGCATTTGAAAGTCAAATTTTCTGTTCAGCTCTGGTCATTTCATCAAGAATGCCTGAAAGTCCTCTATTTCATTGAATATCCATTTTTCCCCTGAAGGATTATACTCAGTTTTGCAGGGTAGGTGATTCTTGGTTTTAATCTCAGTTCCTTTGACCTCTGGAATATCATATTCCAAGCCCTTAAGTCCTTTAATTCAAAAGCTGCTATATCTTATGTTATCCTGATTGTGTTTCCACAATACTCAAAATATTTCTTTCTGGCTGCATGCAATGTTTTCTCCTTGAACTGGAAATTCTGGAATGTGGCTATAATATTCCTGGGAGTTTTCCTTTTGGAATCTTTTTTCAAGAGGCAATCAGTAGATTCTTTCAATATCTATTTTACCCTCTGGTTCTAGAATATCAGGGCAGTTTCCCTTGATAATTTCTTGAAATATGACATTTAGGCTCTTTTTTTGAACATGGCCTGCAGGTAGTCCAATAATTTTTAAATTATTTCTTGTGGATCTCTTTTCCAGGTCACTGGTTTTTCCAATGAGATATTTCACATTGTCCTATTTTTTTTCATTCTTATGGTTCAGTTTTATAATTTATTGATGTCTCATAAAGTCACTAGCTTCCATTTGCTCCATTCTAATTTTTAAGGAATTATTTTCTTCAGTAGTTTTTTGGACATCCTTTTCCATTTGGGCAATTCTGATTTTTAATGCATTCTTCTCTTCAATGGCTTTTTGGAACTCTTTTGCCATTAGAGTTAGTCTATTTTTTAAGATGTTATTTTCTTCAGTATTTTTTTTTTGGGTGGGGGTCTCCTTTAACAAGTTATTGACTTGTTTTTCATGATTTTCTTGCACAACTCTCATTTCTCTTCCCAATTTTTCTCTACTTCTCTTACTTGATTTTCAAACTCCTTTTTGAGCTCTTCTATGGCCTGTGACCAATTCATATTTTTTCTTGGAAGCTTTAGGTGTAGGAGCTTTGATTTTCTTGTGGTTTTTTTTTCTGGTTGTATGTTTTGATCTTCTTTGTCACCAAAGTAATATTCTGTAGTCTGAATTTTTATGCTGTTTGCTTATTTTTGCAGCCAATTACTTGACTTTTGAGCTCTTTTTCAAAGTAGGACTCTGATTCCATAGTGGAGTGGGCTCTGTCCCAAGTTTTTGGGGTTTTGCACAGCTGTTGTCAGAGATACTCCTAGACACCTGTAAATTTTCAATTCTTCTAAGGTGGTATGATCAAAATAGAGGCATTTACTCCTCTTCTGGCCTGTGCTCTGGTCTGTGAGTGACCAAAAGCACTCTTTTCTGCCTTGGAGCTGTGAGGATTCACTCTTCACAGACTCCACAAGCTCTGCCACACCACTGCTCCTCCTTACCCCAGGACGTCCAACCAGGACTGTGACCTAGATCCAAGCAAGGCAAAGCGAGACAATCCTGCCTCAGCACCAGCAAAGAGATCTCTGTAATCTCCCTCTGATAAGCCACTTGATCCTTCTACCACCTAGAATATAGGATTTTAAATGGGATTTGAAAGCATCCACAGAGGGCAAGGGATAGAGATGAGATGAGAGAAAATTCAAGGTTTGGGTGGCAGTCAGTGAAAATGTCTAGAGTCAGGAGATGGAGTCTTGCACAAGAAACAGCAAAGAGTCTAGCGCCCCTTGATTTCAGATTACATGGTAGAGAGTAGGGTGTGAGAAGCCTGGAAAAGGGAGAAGGGCTCCATTTTATAAAGGATTTTAAAGGCAAATAGACTTTATTTGATCGTGGAGATCATGGAGACCCACTTTTTTTTTTAATTCAATAAGGAGGTGGCATTGATAGAAAGAAGATCAAACTGGAGGCAAAACCAAGATGGTGGAGAAAAGGCATGACTTGCCTGAACTCTCCCCCAAACCCTTCTGAACACCTTTTAAAAATATGATAAAAAAAATTCCTGGAGTGGCAGAACCCACAAAAGGTTGAGGTGAAATAATTTTCCAAGCAAAGACAATTTAGAAAGTCAGCAATAAAGGTCTGATGCACCAGGATGAACAGGGCACATATAAGTGCAGGTCATGCCACCATAGCCCTGCCTTAGAAAGCCAGGAAAAGGCCTTGGGAGCCACTGAATCTGAAGAGGCAGCCATTGCATCTGGAGCTCTCTGCCCATGGTACGGGGGTAGAACAACTGATTGAAAGGTAATTACAGGGATCTCTTTGCTGTCACTGGGGGCAGGACTATATTACTTTTTCCATACTCTTATCTGGATCTCAGTCTTGGGTGGCAATACCAGAGGAAGGAAGTCTAAGGATAATGGGGAATAATATCTTCCCCATCCATCAATAGGCCTCATGTGGAGCCCATTAAAGGAAGCTTGCTTGATTGTAGGAAGGCTTACACACCTTTGCTAATAATCTGATTAGGCACTGAGTCAGGTTGTGATGCCTTCTGGCTCTGAGCTTATTCACTGAAAAAGTATATATTCTGAGAGTTGAGCTTTTGCTTTGGGGGCTCACTTATGAGAAGGATCTTGTGATTCCATGGTCAAGAAAGGGAAAGGTAGAGTGCGGCAAATTATCTCACTTAAAAAAGGCAAAAAAAAAGATTTCATACTGGAGGGGAAGATGGGGGAGGTAAGTGAGAGTGAGTGAACCTTACTCTTACTGTAATTGGCTCAAAGAGAAAATTACATAGTCACTCAATTGTACATAGAAATCTACCTTAACCTACAGGAAAGTAAGAGGAGAAGGGGATACAGGAAAGGGAGGGTGACAAAAGGGAGGACAAATGGGAAAGGCTGGAGTTAGAAGCAAACACTTTTGAGGATGGACAGGGCAAAAGGAGAGAGAATAGAATAAAAAGATGAGAAAATACAATGTATGGAAATATGTTTAGCAACCATAACTGAAAAAAATATTTAGAAGAAAGCTTCTCTGATAAAAGATTAATTTCTCAAATTTATACAGAACTGGGTAAAATTTACAAAAGTAAGAGCCATTCCCCAATTGATAAATGATCAAAAGATCTGATCAGTTATCAGAAGAAGTAATCAATGTTATCTGTAGTAATATGTAAAAAAATGCCCTAGATTGCTATTGCTTGGAGAAATGGAAATTAAAACAATTCTGAGTTGCCACTTCATATCTACAGAAAACAAAAAAAATTACTTATGTTAAAGGGGATGTGGTAAAAATGAAACATTAATACACTGTTGGTGAAATTGTGACCTGATTCAACCAATCTATAGAGCAATTTGGAACTATGACCAAAGAGCTATAAAATCATACATACCCTTTGACCTAGAAATACCACTATTAGGTTTGTGTCTCAAAAGAGATAAAAATCAAAAAGGAAAAGGACCTATCTGTACAAAAATATTTATAGCAGCTCTTTCCTGGTGTCAAAGAATTGGAAATTGAGGGGATACCCATCAAATGGGAAATGACTAACAAGTTGTGTTTTGTGATTGTTATGGGATATTATTGTGTTATAAGATGAGCAGGATGCTCTCAGAAAACCTGGAAAGACTTACAGAAGCTGATGCAAAGTGACATATACTGTGTATTGTATATGTAGCAGTATTGTAAGATGTGAATGACTTAGCTATTCTCAGCAATAAAATGATCTGAGACGACTCTGAAGGACTTATGATGAAAAATGCTATCCATCCCCAGAGAAAGAACTGATGTTTTCTGAATAGACTGAAGCATACATTTTTTTACTTTATTTTTCTTGAGGCTTTTTGTCTGTTTTCTTTCACTACATGACTAATATGGAAATATATTTTGCATGACTACACATGTATAATCTATATTAAATTGCTTGCCTTCTCAAGGATGGGGGGAGGGAGAGAGGAAAGGAGAGAATTTGGAACTCAAAGTTTTAAAAATGAATGTTAAAAACTATTTTCACATGTAATTGGGGGAAAATAAAATACTAAACCCAAAAAATTGAAAAGAAATAAGAGCGGGGACGGAGACAAGATGGTGGCTGGGAAGCAGTGACTGGCATGAGCTCCCCACCAAGTCCCTCCAAAAACCTATAAAAAATGGCTCTGAACCAATTCTAGAGCTGCAGAACCCACAAAGTGGCAGTGGGAAGCAGGACTCCAGCCCAGGACAGCCTGGATAGTCTCTGGGTAAGGTCTGTCCCACACGGAGCTCCCAGCCTCCAGCTGAGGGGAGCGGAGCTGAGCCCACCGCTCATGAACAGACCAGACGCGGACCTATCAGACCAGGAGACGAGTGGAGAGTGTCCTGGCATCCTGAATTACTGAGCTGTAGCATCCACCAGACCTCTCAACCCACAAAGAGCAAAGACAGCAGAGAAGGTTAGTGGGAAAAGCTGCGGGACTGAGTTTGTGGTTCGGCCAC
>CM053626.1:45468959-45503851 GCA_028646595.1 Phalanger gymnotis
CCACAGCAGCACTCCTCCTTCCCCAAGAACCACTAACCACTATCTGATGCAAATCTCAAGCAGGCTCTGCACTCCTGCACTGATCTGCCACTTAATTCCTCCCACCATGTGGGCCTGGGGCCAGAAGCAACTGCAGCTGTAGTTCTGTAGCTGCACCTCCTCCACTGGGGGGTGGTTGAATCGTGAACTCCTTCTTTTACTCTGTCCTCTGCAGTTTTTCCCACTCGCCTTCTCTGCTGTCTTTGGTGTTTGTCGGTTGAGAAGTCTGGTAACTGCCACAGCTCACTGATTCAGGGTGCTAGGGCTGTTCAGCTCAGCTCTGGGTCTAGTTGGTCCTGCTCCCACCCATGCTGGGCTCCTCTCCTGTCTGCTCCCAGCTCCATTCACGACTGACCTTACCCAGCGACCATCCAGGCTGTCCTGGGTTGGAGCCCTAGATCTGGTGGGAACTCACACAAGTCCTTGTTTTTGAGTGGCCATCTTGGCTCTGTCCCCCACCCATTCATTCTTTAGGATTAAATTCCTTAGTTTCCAAAGAATTTTTATCCTATCTTTCCATGGTCCTTTACTAAATGTAATTTTTATGATATCATGATCTGATGATGCATTTAATATTTCTGCTTTTCTTTATTTGGTTGTGAGAGGTTTTTAATGCCCTAATACATGGTCAATTTTTGCGTAGATGCCATGTATCACTGAGAAAAAAATGTATACTCCTTTCTATCCCCATTGAATTTTCTCCAAAGGTCTATCATTTCCATCTTTTATAAAATTCTATTCACGTCTTTAACTTCTTTCTTGTTTATTTTGTGATTAGATTAGTCTACTGCTGAAAGGGGAAGATTGAGGTCCCCCACTAATAATTTTGCTGTCTATTTCTTTCTGTAACTCACTTAACTTTTCTTCTAAGAATTTGAATGCTATACTGCTTGATGCATATGTTTAGTATTGATATTACTTCACTGTCTAAGTTACCTTTCAGCAAGATTTAGTTTCCTTCCCTGTCTCTTTTAATTAGATCTATTTTTACTTTTGCTTTGAGATCAGGAATACTACCCCTGTTTTCCTGTTTGTTCATTTCTTTTTTTTAACTACAGCTGAAGGAAAACATTCTGCTCCAGCCTTTTACATTTACTTTGTGTGCGTGTGTGTGTGTGTGTGTGTGTGTGTGTGTGTGTGTGTGTGTATGTCTGCTTCAAATATGTTTCTTGTAAACAACATATTGTAGGATTGTAGTTTTTTAATCCACTCTTCTATCTGCTTCCATTTTATGGGAGAGCTCTTCCCATTCACATTCACAGTTATAATTCCAAACTGAGTATTTCTCTCCATCCCATTTTGCCACATATTTATGCTTTTTTCTCTTCCTTCACTCTATCCCTCCTCACTGGTATTTTGCTTCTGACCACCGCCTCCCTCAATTTTCCCTCCCTTATATAGCCTCACTCCCTTTAATGTCCCTTTTTCTTCATACTTCCCTGTAGGGTAAGATAAATTTCTGTATCCAACTGAGTTTCTGTATCATTCCTTCTTTGAGCAAATCCTGTGATAGTAAGGTTTAAACAATGCTCGTCCCCTCTGTTCTTTCCCTCTACAGTAACAGGTTTTTTGCACCTCTTTATGTAATGTAATTTGCCCCATTCCACCTCCCCCTTTCCTCTTCTCCCAGTACAATCCTTTTTATTCACCCCTTAATTTTTTTATATCATTACATCAAAGTCAACTTATGCCCCCATTCTCTGTCTATATATTCCCCTTCTAACTGTCCTAATAGAGATACAGTTCTCAAGAGTTGCAAGTGTCATCTTCCCATATAGGAGTGTAAACAGTTTATATTGAATGACATGTTTTTCTTTTCTTACCTATTTACCTTTTTATGCTTCTCATGACTCTTGTATTTGAAGATCGAGTTTTCTATTCAGCTCTGGTCTTTTCATCAGGAAAGTTTGAAAATCCCCTATTTCATTGAATACCCATCTTTTCCCCTGAAAGGTTATGCTCAGTTTTGCTGGTTAGTTGATTCTTGATTGCAATCCAAGCTCCTTTCCCTCCCAGAATATAATTTTCCAAATCCTCTGATCTTTTAATGCAGAAGGCGCAAAGTCTTGTGTAATTCTGATTGTCGCTCCTTGATATTTGAATTGCCTTTTTTTCTGACTATTTGAAGTATTTTTCCCTTGACCTGATAGTTTGGGAATTTGACTACAATATTCCTTGGAATTTTCATTTTGAGATTTCTTTTGGGAGGTGACTATTTTACCCTCTGGTTCTAGGACACGAGGACAGTTTTCTTTTATAATTTCTTGAAAGATGCTGTCCAGGATCTTTTTTTTATCATGATTTTCAGACAGTCCAATAGTTCTTAAATTATCTCTCCTGGATCTATTTCCCAGGTCAGTTTTCTTTTTTTCTAATGAGGTATTTTACATTGTCTTCTTTTTTGCATCCTTTTGATTTTGTTTGACTGATTCTTGATGTCTCGTAGCGTCATTAGCTTGCACTTGCCCCATTCTAATTTTTAAGGAATTATTTTCTTCAGTTAGCTTTGGTACCTCCTTTTCCATTTGGGCAATCCTACTTTTTAAGTAGAGTTAGTTTTCAAGTAACATTGGTTTTAAGGAGTTTTCTTCAGTGGATTTTTTTCCCATTCGGCCAATTCTACTTTTTCAGGAATAGTTTTCTTCAGTCATTTTTCCCCCTTTCCAAGCTATTGATTCTCTCTTGCATAACTCACATTTCTTTTTGAAATTTTCCTTCTACTTCTTGTATTTGATTTTTAAAATATTTTTGAGCTTCTCCAAGAGGACAGTTTTGGGCTAAAGACCAAATCATATTTCCCTTTGAGGCTTTGCATGTAGGCATTTTGACATTATTGTCCTCTTTTGAATTGTGTTTTCATCCTCCTTTTTGCTATACTAGCTTTCTATCATCAGGGTTCTTTTCTGTTTTCCCCCTCAATTTCTAGTCTATTTCATGACTTTTGAAGTTGCTATCTGTTCCAGGGTTACTGGGGCACTGTCCCAAGCTTCTTGTGCTGGGCACCAGAGGCCTGGCCATTCATTATTTTTCTGCTCCAGGGCTTTTGGTGCTTGGGGCTTAGCCACTGCACTGGGGTGGCCTGGCCTAGTTGTGCCTGTTGTGCCTTGAGTTCTGTGGCTGGCAGTTTGCCTTCTGTGCTGGGGCTAGAGGCCTCACACCTGGCCTGCTGTGCCACTGGCCTGCTGAGTCAGGATTGTGGGGCCTAAGTTGCTGATCTGTTCTAAGAGCCTATCACTGGCTTGCCTGGACATCAACTACAGTGAGCTGTACCCCTGTTTTACCTAACTGAGACAGACCTTTCCTGAAGTCCTTCTAAGGTATCTAAAGCAGGAAAATTGTTTCCTTCCATCTTTTGTGGGTTCTATGGCTCCAGAATCTGCTTTTAGGCTTGATTTAATGTTGTTTCTGAGGGAAGTTGAGGACAGCTCAAGCAGTTTCCTGGCTTTTCTCTGCCATCTTGGCTCTGCCTCCAGAGCATTTGACTTTCAAATACAAGGCTCAAGAAAAATATAAAAAGGTAAATAGGAAAGAGAATTCATAAAGTATTAAATAAGATTAAACTGTTTAAGAACAGATGCTAAGTGAAGTGAGCAGAATCAGAACATTGTGTACAGTAACAATGACATTGTGTGATGATGAACTGTGATAGACTTAGCTCTTCTCAGCAATGAAATGATCCAAGACAATTCCAAGGGACTCATGATGGAAAATTCTGATCACATCCAGAGAAAGAACTATGGAGTTTGGATGTAGATTGAAGCATACTATTTTCACTTTTTTTCTGGTAGTTTTTCCCTTTACATTCTGAGTTTTCTTTCTCAGGATGACTAATGTGGAAATAGGTTTAATGTGATTGTGCATGTAAAACCTATATCAGATTGCTTGCTGTCTTGGGGCAGGGGGAGGGAAGAGAGGAAGGGAGAAAAAATTGGAGCTCAAAGTCTCACAAAGAAGAATATTAAAAACTATCTTTACAAGTAATTGGAAAAAATAATATTAAGTAAAAAAAAAAAAAAGATTAATGTTTACATTCCTACATGGGAAGATGGTACTTGTAGCTCCTAAGACCTTTCTCATTATTCAGAAAATTAAAAGGAATATATGTAAACAGAAAGCATTAGTGTGAGTTGAAGCTGATGGGATGATATCGTAAAATAATAAATTAAGGGTGAGAAAGAAGAATTCATTGGGAAAAGGGGGAAAAGAAAAGTAGAATGGGATAAACTATCTCACATGAAAGAGGCATAAAAGAACTTTTATAGTGGTGGGAAAGATGAAGGAGGTAATCAGGAGCACTTAAACCTTGGTCTCATCAGAACTTGCTCAAGAGTGAATAACAAGCACAGTCAATTGGGTCTAGAAGTCTATCTTACCTTACAGGAAAGTAAAAGGGGAAGTAAGAGAAGATAAGAAAAGAGGGGCTTGATAAAAGGGTGGGCATATTGGGGGAGGTAGTAATCAGAAGCAAAATACTTTTGAGGATAGACAGGGTGACAGGAGAGAGTTGGATAAACAGGGGGGCAATAGGATGGAGGGAAATACACAGTAATCATAACTGTGAAAAAATTACAAATATCTTTGATAAAGCCTCATTTCTTATATATATGTATATATATATATATATATATATAGAGAGAGAGAGAGAGAGAGAGAGAGAGAGAGAGAAAGAGAGAGAGAGAGAGAATTGAGTCAAATTTGTAAAAACAAGAGCCATTCTTCAATTAGTAAATGGTTATAAGATATGAGCAGACAGATTTCAGACAAAGTGATGAAATCTATTTATAGTCATATAAAAAGATGCTTAAATTAGTTTAGATTAGAGAAATGCAAATTAAAACAAATCTGAGATATTATCTCACATCTATCAGATTAGCTAATATGACAGAAAAAGAAAATGACAAATGTTGGAGGGGATATGGGGGAAATTGAGACATTAATGCACTGTTGGTGGAGTTATGAACTGATCCAACCATTCTGAAAAGCAATTTGTAACTATGCCTAAGGGGCTATCAAACCACAAATACCCTTTGAGCAAGCAATACCACTACTACATATGTATCTGTTTCAACAATCTGGCTAGCAGTTGTTGTGGGGGTGAAAGACCAACACAAGCCCAACAACAAGAATGCTGCTAGCATGCTGCAAAAGCAGGTTCTTTTGATCTGCTTTACTAAGGAAAGCAACGTTAAGGGCTTAACAAGCTTATTTTAATCCAGCATACAAATATCACTCAGTTCAGGGGAAAAAGCCAGCATCCTGAACTTCAGAGCAAAATACAAACAAAGTACAAACATTGACAGACAGACCTTGTCTGATTCAAATCCCAATACATAGTTATCAGAATTTAACCAAGTCCCAACATCACGGTTTACCAGCTGGAGGGCTCTTTGCTACAGCTGCCCAGAGTCTCCGCATCAGCGTGTGCCACCAAGAGTGAAAGCCCAGAGCAAATGGCTCTGTCTTCTCTTCTTACACCATTTTAGACATCATCAAACATCATCTGAATGACCAGAACTTTGGCTCCTGTGATTTCCTCTTGAGTTAGCACCTCCCCTTAGTATCCTGGGAGCTTCACACCCACATAGGCTTAGCATCTAATAGGGGTTTGGGCCTGGGGCTTAGCACCTAGTAAGACTCAATGAAATACACTGAATTAATCAAAGGAAACAAAAGCCAAACTCTTCAAGGGCACTTGGTTGAACTGAGTGCTAAGAGCCCATTTTGCTTACCAACACAGTATCCCAAAGAGATATAATAAGGAAAAGAATTTATATGTACAAAATATTTATAGCAGATCTTTCAGCGATGGCAAAGAATTAGAAATTGAGGGGATGCCTGTTAATGGAAGAATGCCAGAACAATTTGTGGTATATGATTGTGATTGAATGCTATTGAGTTATAAGAAATAATGAATAGGAAGCACTCAGAAAAACCCTGAAAGACGTACATAAACTGATGCAAAGTGAAGTAAGCAGAACCAAGAAAACATTGTACACAGTAACAGCAATATTGTATTATGACTTAGCTATTTTCAGCAATACAATGATCTAAGACAGTTCATAAGGACTTCATGAAAAATGCTATCCATCTCTAGAGAAAGAACTGATGGATTATAAATACAGATCGAAGCATATTTTTTTAACTTTGTTTTTCTTGGGATTTTTTTTCTGTGTTTTCTTTCACAACATTGCTAATATGGGAATATATTTTGCATAATTGCATATGTATAACACATATCAAATTGCTTGCCTTCTTAATGAAGGGAGAGAAAGGGAGGGAGAGAATTTGGTACTCATTTAAAAAAAATAAAAAGAACCCTCGGAAGGTTAGTACATTCTTATTTTAATTTAAATTTAGTCTACTCAGTTTGGTTTCCTACTAAAACAAATAAAATCACACTTGGAGAATAAGAATTTTAAAGGAAGGAGTAGTGAAGATGTAATTTAGAGAATAAGTTACTTTAGGGAAGAACAGGCTAGTGTGGTTCTATGCATACATACATGGGTGTGTATGTGTGTGTGCGTGCGCATGTGCATCTGCACACACTATGAGGCAGTCTTTCAGCAACCATGAGGATACTAAATATGGTAGACTAGAGAAACCATTGAAAACAATGTTGAAGATTTTGAGAGGTTGTTTTAATAGTAAACATTTGTGGGAAATCTCTGTAAATAGGATAAAAACTTTTAGAAAGAACACTTGCATGGAAGCAAATGCAAGTGGTAAGAGAAAACTAAATCAAAGAAAATTAAGTACTACATGGAGAACTAAATGGTATTTTTTCCTAAGCTGTGGACAGCTATCTTGTCATCTGAATTTACAACCCGTGCTAATACATATCACTTCTGAAAGTCAAGAACCCCAAAATGCGCCTCAAGTAAACAACGCAGGAGAAGCCTTCAAAAAAAAATTTAAGTTTAATTCAGTTGGGGTATAAATCTCAAGAAGATGCCTAAGATTTGGGACCTGTGGAATGAGATATTCAATGTGGAAGAGGCAAAGTCCTCAGGAAACGTGCCTCTGTTGCTAATCAGAGAGGGGCACTGCACATTTGGGAGACTGTATTATGGGACCTCATGATAGAATCTTTTCTGGGGTGTGGCCATTGGGAAAAAAAAAACCTTACCTTATGGCAATTTCCCATTTTAACTCATTATTGATACTTAAAGAGAAATTAAAGTATTGTAATCCTCCCTCTAAATTTCAGAACCCGGGGAAAAGTCTCAAGAACCTCAGCATAGCTATTGCTCTGACCCTACCCTCATCCTAAGAGCCAACCTAGCCTTTTCACATAAAAGACACTAAGTATATGCTTGCTATTTACTATATATCTTAGATGTCTTCAAGAGTCCAAATTTAATTTCCTGGTAAAGAGGCTGGATTCTAGCTCTAAGAATGAATATCAGTTCATACCTCAGAGCTACCTGTTTCTTTGATTGCCTTGGTTCATGACTGCTGGAAGGTTGTTTCTAGGTCAAAACTGTTGGAATAGGAATGTGAAAATCCTTTTTATTCTACTCTCCACCCTTATTTCCCACTCCTAAAGAAAACTAACGTGAGTCTAGTGGCTCCAAAGTAGAACTCTGTTTCAAGGGTTCCCCTCAATGTATGAAAAGACCACATATAACATCACACTCTGTGACATACCTTGAGAAAATCTACACCTATCTTCTTCCTTCTTTCCTCTTTCCCTCAAAAATAAAATGACACGGGCCATGGAAAACTCATGCAAAATAACCTACCCGTTTCCTATCAATCATACAATGTCAAGGCTAGTTATTTTAAACTATTGCTTTTATTATAATTACACAGGATCACAAATCGGTAAGCACAAAAAGATTGTAAAATATTTTCAATGCACTAAGGAAATCAAAACGTTTTTCCCCCAAACAACATATTGTTACTTAAGAAGTATCAAAGTACATTTATAATTACATATCACTTAAAAAATCAAGTACAAAAATGAAAAGAAATGATATCTGTGTGTCGACTGTGTATGTAAGAAATAGTTAAGAAATACATGAGTACAGAAATCTGCTACCCACTCTTCCTTTGCACATATTTTCAGGCACATACCTGACACTTCTAATGACTCATGAAGAAAGCAATAGAACATTCAGTTATTAAGATATTGGTAAACATGTTACATTAGAACGAAATGGAGTAAGAATGGTTTCCTCTCTTTTAAAAACCCTGTCTTTTAAAAAATGTAGTGCCATTATCCACTAAAAAACATACTATCTTATATCATTTTCTTAGTAGCTATTCTTTTAAATTTTTCAAAAAGAGTGATAAAGTAAACATACAGTGGCTAAATACGTAAACACATTATTGTAGTGCAAGAATAACAAGACCTGTGATTTGACTGTGCTTTCTTGTCATCACAGTGCACTTACACAAATTGCTACACTAGAAAGCTTAACTCCAAGAGTTCCAAACAAAAGAAGTGCATACTAAACATTTTATAAATATATACAGTATGTATACTGTATGTGGGTGCATACATGTGTCAATGCAGATACATTAGGGATGAGGAAACCCAATTCTATGGAGAGGTCATAAAACACCTCAAAAGGTTGTTCAAATATCTTTTTGTTGGGGCCAACCCCAACTATATTCCTCTAAGCATTTTCATCCCTAAATTTGAAGGTTAAAGGGAAATTTCTTCAGCTGTTTCTTTATCCCTTCAATATACCTATTTGCCAAGAAGACATTGATCCAAACACCAAACTGTTTTCAATTCAGTCCAATCCTCAAGTCACTGAGTTCAAGAGCAGTTCCTCACGTTGTAAAACCTGTTCGCCCATTATTGATTTACATAATTCCATTGGCATACTGTATGTGTGCCTGAAGATGCTCATGTATAAACAGACATTATGTGTTTATAAATTAGCTTTAATGCATTCCAGTCATTTGTTTTGATTATCTACTTGATCTGGAAAGCACTAAATAGAAGGCATATATACAAATATCAAACATTAATTATTTAAACAATCTTCCTTTGTTTGCAATATAACAATTTCAACTTGGGAATGTTAGCGATTGTCTAATTAATTGCCCCAGTTCTGCAAATACCAACTTGCCCTCTCGTCCAATGCAATTCAATTAAATCTGATGCAACAAATAATTATCCAGTGCATCCTTTGTGCAAGACATTGTACTGGGCATGATAGGGCACATGAAGACAGGAAAGACAGTCTTCCACTTAGAATTGATAGGTCAGAAATGACTGTATCATTGGTTTGATGTATTTCCGTGGACTGTAAGTAGGCAGGGTGAGTTGGTCAAAGCATTTTGTTGCCCGGCTAGCTTAAATATGTATTTGTAAGAATGAATTGGTCTTTGTGTTATAAGCTATTGGCATTTTCTGCATTTCATATGCAAATATATAAAGAAGGACATGAATTAAGCACTCTGATGGCATGCACTGATAGCATTCTATCTGAGGCCATTGAATACCACCCCCTTCCTTTTATCAGCATACCTATGATGCTAAGCTTATCTGTATACACATATTGGCTTCTGACTTGACTAGACGCATTTGTCAAACAATTGCTTCAACTATTTTCACTCATGAGATCATTGAAATAAATCAAAACTCTCCATCTAAGGCATATAGACACAGCCTAAGCTAAACATTAAGAGCATGCTACTGAACAATATGGGATCCTTGAAGGAATAGTCCACTTACTACCTGAGTATAGCTGAGTCTAGACAGAGAAATGATTAAAAAGGTATAATTTAGTCACGTCAGCCTTCATTTATTAAGTCCAGAAAGATTTCTGGAATGCTTAGGATGTGTAGGACCCTGTTTGATCGAATTCATCTCTTAAGTAAAATAGTGATTTGGCTAAGAACAATGATATATACTTTTTATCATTTAAAAAAAATATAGTGTTGGGTTGTATAAGTCAGTTTTGCAAATGCGAATTTTATCAACTAGTGCCAGAGATCACTGATTATTTCATACTTGTTTCAGTTACATCTATATGGGAAAAGATGGAGGCCTACATTTATATGACAACAAAGAAACTCTATGCCAGGGAATACACTGATGTGTTTGGTTTTTGTATGAAGATAATAGTATCCTCATGTTGAATCTGGGTTTTTCCTTTTCTTTTTTTCATTTTCACACTTTCACCTCAAAAAGTTTATTTCATTTCTATTGAGGGAATCTATGCAGAAAATCCATCTCCCTGACTTCCAACGAGGCCATTTCTTGACCTTGGAGCTGAACCAGTCAAGTGTAGCAAAGCAACCTGAGGATCATGTCATGTCTGATTTGGTCAAGAAGATAACTAAACAGATCAATCCAACTGTTTGGAAATTGTAGCATTTTCTTTTCAATAATCAGATCAGATGCAAATTTTCTCTTATTTCTGGTTCTCAAAAGGTTGACTTTCCATTTTACTTTGTGTATTAACACTCTCTTCAGCTCCAGGTAAAGAAATAATGAGAGAAGAGGAAAATACTTTTTTTTTTTTGTAATAAGCAAACCAATTAATGAAGGCTTTTCTTATGAAAATTCATTCCCATTCTAATGTAAGATTAATCAGGGTAGTTTGTGGGGTTTTTTTGTCTTTGGCACTCACCACAGTGCTTTGAATATTGCATATGCTCGCTCATTGCTTAATAAATGCTCATTGGATTTGATTAGATATGCAACCAACAATTTCATAGGCATAAGATGAAAGTATCAAGATTTAAATCACAGTGATGTCATGTTTCCATATCACCAGATTGTATCATATTTGGATTGGCTTGGGAGAAATTACATGGAAATACATGTCCTAACCTAAAAAACTGGAAAAGTTATACAGGAGAATCAAATACTGGTGGACACAACACCATATCCATCAAAATTAAACACTTATGCTTGAGCTACCCATCTGTCAAGTTGTATACTTAATATCAGTTCTCCTTCCCAGTTAAAAGAGATTAGGCAAGAAGTGACAAGCACATTAATATCCTCTTTAAAAATCATTTCTTCAATACCAATTTCAAGGTTATGGTAAGGATTACTACATTAGCTCTAAATATACCCTTGAAGGAGAACTACACCTCTTGAGTTTGACTTGGTTGAATCTCTGGTACATTTAATTAAATAGATAGTAAATATTTACTTAAATAAATAGCTAAGATCATAAAAATTTTCTTTAAATCAATGTATTTTCACTAAAGTTTTCATTTTTATAAGCCAGTAGTGGTTGGATTTGAAACAACATACAGCTGGTGAATTTTAGGGACAGTCATTATTTTGAAGCGATAAAAGACCTTTTCACAACTTCCTATAATTATGGTTCTGTTTCATTTTCCCACCTCCATTATGGAAAATCCTCTTATGCTCAATTTGCTTTTGCAAATATTTCCTGCGTATTCACTCACACATGTATATACAAACACTTACCTTTTTTCCATATCTTGTACAGAATTCTGAGTTTGGACGTCAAAATATACATTAGCTATAAATTATTAAAATTATCTTTAAAATATCTCAAAGGCTTGAAAGGAACTGCACTGATAAAGCATTACTCAAGGTTTAGCAATATAGATTACAAAAAACTATGAAATTCTTTTATATTTGGTTTTATTGACAAGCACTGTAGCATTGCTGTCAATATATTCTAAAAAGGAAAGCCAATATGACAGTGATGTCAAAAAACACACTTTTTCCTCCAAGAATACTAAAGTGATTGTTAAAGAAGAATGTTCGTGCTGTCGAATTTAAGAAGCATAGTCATTTAAATATACAAAATATATGTGATTATTTACTTTTCATTTATCCGTGGCAATACTCATATTTTTGCTAATTTGTTTTTGGAAGATATATAGCTCTTAACACAAATCCCACCATCATATACAATTGGACCCATCCCTATACCATTTTTAAAAACAAATTAAATAATAAAATAAGTATCACAATTCTTTGGTTGTGGTCATGGTATTATAATTCGTTACAAAGGGAAATTCTGTGTGGAAAACTCTGCCCTGAACATCTTGAAATTAATGGATGATTCTGGAGAAATGTGATTTTTATCTTCAAGGTAGCTAATTTGAGAAACATTTGAGTATATACACTCACAAAAAAATATAAACAAATCTTAAATGACTTTCATAATTTCTTTTTTCTCAGGCAAAAAAAAAAACAACTAAAAACACATATCATCCTACCCTTCATTCTTCCATTTGTCAGGAATTGTGGCTACGTTGCCATGATAAAAAAAAAAAAAAATTTAAAAAGCCTTCTAGAAAACAGTATAATTTTTCAGATTCTGATATCCCTTTTCATTGTCACAGTGAACCCTGGTCTCTGCTAATAAAATCAACAATGCAAAGGAGTGTATCCCTACAGACATTTCTAAAGTAAAGTTATTCTACTAGGTTAGTCAAGTAGATCTGAATAACTATCTCTGGAGAGTTGACTAACCATTATTTAATATAAACAAGAGGATATTTAAGATAAACTCCTTAAAAACTAATGTAGCAAAAGAGATTGGTTTTAATGTGATGTGGACAACCAAATTAGGTGCTACATTTGCATTAATTTCCTGTCAAGTTTTAATAAAAATTAAAAGTAACAGATGTGCCTAATGAATATGGTGATATTCAACTTCTACCATCCCAGCACCAGATTTATTCATATATTATACTGCTGAACAATGATTTATACTCACATGCTTTTGTACAGAAGACAGATTTAGGTGGGCAAGGAAAACAAATTAGAGGATTACATAGAAAATAGAAAATAAATTGTTTAATACATTATATAGTAAAACTCTTGATACCTCTGTAAATTATATATATGTATATATGTGTACTATTTCAGGTGTTTTTTTAATAGACTAGTAAAATATTTACATTTTAAATCTTTTGGATTAAAAAAAATCCTTAATAAACACACATATCTTAATTTGTTGGTAAATTAATTTGCCTTGGAGTAAGCACAACTTAACATGGATTCCCAAGGGCAGTGTTGTCATTTTTTCATGAGTAAAGAAGATATATGTTGACCAACACCCTCTTAAACAGGCCTGGTGAACATTCCCCCCCATACAAGTGAATAGTCTTATGGAGCTTGCAGCATCTCATACTTTGTCATATTGCAGTATCCCAAAATACTGTTTGTTGTTTAGAATATGGTGGAGGACTGTACTTCTTTGTCCCTGTGTTCTTCTTCCAGCTTGGTAGAATTGGCATGCTGTCTTGTTTGCAAAGTCCCTTTTCCGTTTTCTGCCTTGCCTTGATCTCTTTGCACAAGCAGCGTTTTTTCTCAATCATCTCCATCATGGTATGGTCTCCATGCAACCACTGCATGCATGCCACCTACCAAAAGAGAAAGAATGATTACAGCATAAACAAGACCTTACTGTAGAGTAGAATTTTTCCTTTTGTCTGAAATTTAGTTTAGAATGCCATCCATGTCAAAGATTCCTTCTTCTACTGCAAAGCTGAAAATAAATCTGTGAATATTATACAGAGACCTAAAGTAATTGGAACAGATAACAATTACTTAGTAACAACACTTTGTTCTTCCAGTTAAAAAAGATTATAATGTTATGTGACATGATCTTGTACCTGAGTCATTTAGGTATACTCGAAGATACAGATTACTTTCCAAAGTATTCATCTGTCTGTGTTATGTGGTATTTTAAAACTTCCTTAATCTATCCAAATGCTATATAGTTGGTTTTGTTCTTTTCAGGGCAATCTTACTGCTTAGTAATATGGTTTAATGAACATTGTCTCAATTCTGCTGAAATGGTTTGAAAAGTTAGAGGCTTCATTTATAAATTGCATGTTATAGAATTGCACAATTCCTGTTACTATTTAATGACTCATGTTACTTTGATCGGAATAATGGCCAATTATTTTAATATTGCATCCAGAATGGTTTCCAAAACATTATATCAATTTTGAATTTTGAAGTTCAAAGTAATCTTTAGCAAAGAGAGAATTTTAACCTCATCTTATGCCTTTAGCGAATGGCCAAATTGAAATGACTGATCTCTGGACTTTCAGAAGCCAACAAGAATCCTTGAGCTGCTTTCAGACTCACTAATGACACACCTGTATTTGATGCACTGGCACATAAATTGCATTTCCAGGAAAACAAAAAACAAAACACCCAGCCATATACATATACATATTTGAGAATGGAAAGATGTTTACCAACTGGAGGAATGATAGAAGGCTTAATGGAGATGGGAGAATACGGGGTTGAGTGTTGCATTCAGAGTCAGGATGAAGTACATTCAAATATCATTTTTCCCGCTCACCATCTTTCTGATCTTGGATATCACTTTACTTCTTTGGGACTCCATGACCTCATCTATAAAAGAAGGTTGAAGTAGATGGCCTCTAAATCCCTTCCAAATCATGAAGTATGGGTAGAAGTTCAATAGGCAAAGTTAGGGAAGGAAGAAATTCCCAGCACAAGGAATGATATGATAAAAGACATGAAGGAAAGATAATAGAGGGCATATTTGAGGAGTAGAAAGGATTCACAGTTTGCTGGAGGTTAGAGTATTTCAAAGGAAGCAGTATAAAATAGGCCTGGATTGGTAGAGTGGTGCCCTATTATTGAGGTCATGAATTGCAAGCTGAGGAAACTGAACTTTACTCAGAAAAAGGCAACTACTGAACATTTTTGAACAGAAGAATTACATGATGCTATTACACACACTTGTGTATGTGTATGTTTATATATGTATATGTGTATGTATATGTGTGTGTGTGTGTGTGTGTGTGTGTGTGTGGTCTGGCAGCAGTGCCATAGATGGAATGGAGGCAGGGAGAGAGAAAGGAGATGGAAGATCTGACTACACAAAAGCTAGTTCCTGAATTATGGAAATGGAAGGCATCTGATCCAATAATAAGACATTATTCCAATGCCTCATTGTTTTTTGGGGATTATCCTGGGTCACAAAGACTGTAAGAAGAAAACAAATTGGGAAGATTTTGAGTATAGTTTCAGTGCTCAGCTATGGAGCCGTCATGTGAGGCTAAGCTAAATCCAGGTAAGTTCTAAGAGGCCTATCACCAGAAGAATTGCCACAGCTGATCAATTTGTTCACAGCAATTTACAAAAAAAAAAAAACAAAACAACAACAACAACAAAAAAAAATTCAACCACTGGTACATAGAAGAGCTATCATTTTCATTGGTAGCTGATGTACTTGGACCGCACAATGATAGCACATGCCCTTGGAGCTTTGAGGGATGAAGCTAGGAGAGAACATAGGCTAATCCTTTCATCTTATAGATTTAGAAAAAGAGTCTTCTATGTGCTTGTTACACATACCAAGCATCATTCATGAGAGGTGAGAAACTGCAAGCAGGTTCAGTAGTTTATTTCAAATAGGTTTGGCTGGTTCTGACTTCAATTGTAGTTTTCATCACCATATACTCCTTTAATTCTTCTGGGTTATGGGGAAGTGTCAGATGCTGTGACAGACAAGCCAGTTAGGTGACAGAGTAGATACAACACTGGACTTCAAAGTCAAGAAGAAGTTTGAAACCTGCTTTCAACTATTTAATAATGTTATAACCACAGGAAAATCACATATCCTCCCTTTGTCAATTTCTTCACCTGAAAAACAGCACCAATCTTACAGCATTGTAAGGATCAAAGGATTTAACATATAAAGTAGTTTGCAAACCTTAAGGTACTATATAAATAGAAGTTTGTTGCTGTTGTTTTTCTTATTAGAGTCTGAAGAACAGGCTAACAGCATTTAGGTGGATTTAATCAGTTTGGGCGCAACGTGATTTTTTTTTTTTTTAGCCATAGCAATGAACAAAGTTCATTTCTCAAGAGCTATGAGGTTTTGTTGCTTGAGGGACAAAATTATAGATCTTCAAAACATAGAAGAAATTTCTTATTTCTATAAAGGAATCCCTTTCACCCTAATTAAGCAGTTTTTTAAATTTATTTTTGTTGTCTTTTATTTTAGCTGTCATTGAATCCTTTAAGTATTCTTTTTTTAATTAAAAAAGTTTTCAAAATAATAACAATGCTAATGCAATTCACAACATAGGCAGTTCTTAATAAATGCTTGCTGACTCTTGATTGAACAGTAGCTCTCAATAATATCTCCTGGCTACCAAAAGTAGGAGTCCTTAAGCTTCAGTTTTATCTAGTGATGTTTATTAATGAACAAGGACCTCTGACTTGGAAAGCTATTTTCAATGTTAAAAAGATATTATATCAAAGAGACTTATTCTGCTAAACATTGCAAGGCAGGATTGGGAAAAGTGGAAGTTGTGTAGAGGCATTTTTAGGCTCAATAGAAGGAAAAAACCTAACAATTTTAGCTGTGTTCAAATTAGAATGGGCTGACTGGAGTGGAGGGGATTATTAAATCCCCATTACTGGAGATAATTAGGTAGAGTTTGGGTGACCACTTAGCAGGAATATTACAAAGGGTTGTTGTTTGTTTTTTTTTTTTCTATTCAGGCTGATTTTGTATTAGATGACTTGTAAAGCTGCTCCAATCTTTGAGATGATTTGAATAAACATTATGAGTAAAATCTTCGAATGAGAGTTGTGAACTCTGGAGAGTTCAGAGACTGAGCATCAGGAAATGAGGGTTCAAATCATATTTCTGCTACTGACTGATGTACAAGTCTCAGCTTTTGTAGGTATGTTGCCGAATGCTAAGACTATAATATGACTAAGCATATCATAGTATAAATATGCAGCAGTATTGAGAAGGTACAACAGAGTACATAGATTCAAGGTAATATCTGGTTCTATTTTAGCTTTAATCTTGTATTTTAACTGTTTCTCCTGCATGTTATGTGAACAAACAATACCACAGATGGAGAAAATTGGTGAACATAAAAGTAAAATGACTTGAATATAGACTAGGTACTCCATGAAGTAGGGATCTTTTTTTTTTGTCTTTGAATATATACCACCTACCACAGTGCCTGGCATATAATAGGTCTTTAATTGATGTTTGCTGGTTGACTGTTTATAGAGACAAGGCAATGTAATGGAAAGAACTCTACTAAGTCCAAAATGTGGGCTTAGTATCCACTTCTATAGAAAAGTTATGTCACTATAGAAAAATTATCCAACTTCAAATGTCTTGAGTTTCCTCCCTCTTTGTGAAAAAGAATATTTTCCTTCTAAGCTGTCAGAAAATCATCCTATATAAATTCGTTATTATTGTTATAACAATATCAGAATTCTTATGCTGTTGGAATTGTTGTGACCTCCTTAAATATATATCCTATTTACTCTACAATTATTTTTAATTAGTATAATTTAATTTCTGAGGCTACATAGATTCAACTTTTAATTACTTGTGCTCAGGCTGGCTGATTTGTAGACTACATGAAGCAAATTTTCAATCACAGATTGGCCTCTATGTGTTGACCATTCAATGCCAGACTATTATCCCTTGCTACTCAACCACATATATGTGTGAATGGTGCCATCTGCAATGCCATCTTGAATCCATGTGGTCTATGCCACCAGCTGGGAAAAAACCCAGGGGTCTCACAATATCCTTATTTTCATCCTCATCTTTCAAAATGCCTTTTCAGAATTAGCCAAGCATGGCAGCAGGCTTTTGTAGGAAACAAGGAGCAACAGAGATGAGGGCTGATAGAATGAAGTACTTGAAGATGGGTGACATTTTGAGTAGTCACCAGAGGTCATATAAAATTAGAGATACTTGTAGGATAATCCTCTGGTATTTATAAGGACTGGATTAGTCAGTAGCTATTGCCAATCAATAAGCTTATGGACTAGATGAAGCTAATTGCCCAGATGCTACATCGTGCCTCTCTTAATGAAGATGATTGAAAGTCTAATCATATTTTTTCCAGTTCTACCACTCAATCCTTACTTCTGAGGGTTATGACAAAATATTGACCTTTGATTCCTAAAAGTCATGGCCAGTAGGAATGAAATCTGGAAGGTTCTATCAAACTAGAAAGTACAGGCCTGGAGACAGACTCTGCATAATTTATCTGAGGCCTAGTTAAGCTAAGTGCAGGGAAGCTCACCAACAGAACACCAATCATGATGGGATGAATGCTTTTGTAGCTTTTGGGGTTTCAGCAGCTTATGAAGGAGATCCTTGAAGGCCTTTCAGAATGGTTTTCTGTCTTAGCAGAGGAGTGCCCACATAGAGAATCCTAGATCTTCTGAAATAGTGAACACCCTCACCCATGTTAAAATATCCCTTTTGTCAGTTTACTGACCATTTTGCTTGGTGTAAAGTTGGTTGAGGGTGAAAGAGTTGGATCACAGGGATTACGTCATTTCCTCTCCCTTACCTCTCCCCCCACCTTTACCCTTCCCTCATGGAGGATATAGTTGGGAAGAATGTGTTTCAAGAATATCACAGAGCTCTCCAAAGGTCAATTCCTTGACTGAAAGATATTCACCTAAAGAAAGTCTTGATGCTAAAAGTAGTTGGGCATTCTTTATTTTTATTGGGTTTTATCATTTTAATTGCCTTGACTCATGAAGTTATAGATAAAAATTTAGTTGAGATGACAGTACAAATCAAAGAAAATGGACCTGTGTTAGTCTTTCCAAAATACTATCCATGTGATTATGAATATAGATGCTTGAAAATCATATACAACCCCAGATTACTTTTTACCTCTAAAACAATGTTAATTCATATTTTACAGTGATATAAGATTAGCAAATACAATGTTTTGAGATACTTAGTATATGAATTATCACTCCTATTTCATAGCTAAAAAACTTAAGCACTGAAGGACTAATGGCTTTACCGGGGCCACAAAGCTATTAAGTTCAGAAATCATATAACTTAGAACTAGAAGGGTCCTTAGAGTGCATTTAATCAAGGTATCCCCTTTTGTAGATAAGAAAATTGAGTATCTGAGAGAGATAATTTTGTTACTTTTCCAAGGTCGTATGTCTACCTAGTGATAGAGCTTGTCTTTGAGCCCAGGTCCTGACTCTAAAACCAGAGCTCTTTCCATTATACCATGTGTTGTCATCTATTTCATTACTCTTGATTTGTAAACACATTTAAAGACCGTAGGGTATATTTTACATGTTATAGCAAAAGATTTGCTGCTAAGCACATCACATTATGACACAATATATTTCAGCACCAAGGACAACCCCCACTCAAAGTGCTTACTTACTGTGCATAGTGCTGACTTTTTCTTTAACATTTTCATAAATAGAAAATGGATTGACAGGCATTGTAAATATAATGATTGTGGGTCCAACCTTGGAGTCAGGACTCTGTGTTCAAGTCTTGCCTCTAACACACTTGACTGACCATAGAAAAATCCCATAAGCATATTAGCCAACTCACACTATCTTAAAGTGGCAGATAGATTGCTGTTCTATATTGATAAGGAAAATTTTCACACTAGAAGTTCTATATTATCAATATAATCACAAATATGGGTTAAAATATATAATAAAAGAGGACAATGAAACAAAGTGGAAAAAAAAATCTTTGCATGGCATGCCTAAGGTTATCAGAAAAAAAAAAAAAACAACCAGTCAAAGTAAATGGTGTGTGATAAAGCAGAATTAGACTAAAAATTCTAACTCGAATGATTATGTACATACCATACTTGGATTATATTAGATATACCGATGTCACTGTCTAGTGCTTTTTCATAAATTTTCAATTTAATCCATAAAAACACCTCAGAAATTGAGTACTATAACCCTCGATTGTCTGGATTCTTTCTGCTTTCTTCCTAATTATCCCAAATGAGTTCCTTTCAAAATCACATGTTGACCAGCTAATGCAAGAAAATTTTCCTCTTTGTTTTTGTTCTAAAATTCAACATTCAAAAGTGATTCTAGATTTTGGTTGTTTGGACTTTGAAAAGACTTTGCTATGAAATCATAAGCTATTGAGCTAAGGACAGGGTTGATAGTTTCTACCCTTTTGGGGTTTCTTTCCTCTTATTGAATAAACAAAGTAGAATCTTATAAAATATAATTCATGAAGCAAAGATCTCCAATATGGAGAGAATTATATCTCCAAGACTATGGTATGTCAGAGAATATAATTGGTTTTTCTATTTAATTTGGATGAGATTAAAAATGTATAATTAAATAAAATATGTCCAAATATTTTACTATAACTTTTATATGTAAGTAAAGCCACACACGAATTGTGATCAGTACGACGTATGCTTTTTGACAGATAAAAGCACAGTGTCTATGCTGTTTGAGATAAAAGGTGAAAGTAGAAAACCTTGGGTTACCCCTCACTTACCTTTCACCATAAGTGGATCCAACTACCACTGCTTCTTCTCCACATTGTCCCCTAAATATTTTTTTCTATCGGTAATTCAGGTGACTAGCCATCTTTATTTAAAAAATTATTTGACTAGTACAGTAGAAAGGACATTGGGTTTGGAGTCAAAGGTTATAGGATTGATTGTGTTTCTGTGACTTGCTAAAAGTGGAAGGTTCAGCAATTTCCTTTATCTCTTAGAGTCTTGGTTTCCACATCTATAAAATGGAGATATTGGACTAAATGGTCTCTGAAGTTCTTCACAGCTCTAATTTTATCATCCAATGATCCTGTGACGTATTGAGAGCAGCTCGCATAAGAAATGAGACAGCTAGGTGGCACGGTGAATAGAGCACTAGGCCTGGAGTTAGAAAGATGTGAGTTCAAATCCAGCCTCAGACACTAGCTGTGTGACTCTGGGTAAGACACTTAAACCCTGTTTACCTCAGTTTGCTCATCTGTAAAATGGCCTGGAGAAGGAGATGTTAAACCATTCTAGTATCTTTGCCAAGAAAACTCCAAATGGGGTCGTGAAGAGTCAGACATGACAGAACAACAACAGAAAGCATAAAAATAATTGATTCTGGGGCAGCTAGGTGGAGCAGTGAGTAGAGCACCGGCCTTGGAGTCAGGAAGACCTGAGTTCAAATCTGACCTCAGACACTTGACACATGTACTAGTCATGTGACTTTGGGCAAGTCACTTAACCCCAATTGCCCTGCCCCCCCATATATATATACATATATACACATCCACACACATATATAGACATACATAGCTACATAACACAAATCTATATCCAATAAAAGTAAATGTATAGATTTATTAACAAGTTATTCTGACATTGTTCAGTTCATGTAAGGTAAGGTCTAGTAACCTGGTAATTGCAAAATTTTAATTTTAATCCAAATTAATTAAGATAATTCTTTCAGCAACTCATTTCTGCAGTTCTTCCCACCTGTTCTGGTACCAAAAAACTTGGGGGGATTATGAACGTAAAGAGAAAATGCTAGTTTGAACTCTTCATATAAAAGATATAAAGACATACTCTTTCACTAATTTGATAATTCACAGGATCAAAACATAAAGATAAACTTAGAGGTAATTCACTCCATTCCTTTCACTTCACAGTAAAGGAACCTGAGGCCTATTTGGTGAAGTGACTTTTCCAAAGTCATACAGGTAGCAAGGCACAGAGCAATGATTCAAACCCAAGCCCTTTCAATCCAACACTCTTTTTACTCTACAATCTTTGTCTTAATTATTACCTAGTTGTCAATGAATCCTCTTTGTCATGACTCACATTTAATGTAAAAATAAAGGCAGATATTGATATAAGAAAATGTTCCCATTCACTTTAAAATTGCTTTAACATCTATATTATAGACTTTTATCATACTATATTTCCATATATGATCTATATTACAATTATATTAGTGCTTCATCTCCTCCACATCCTGATTCAATCAAAAATTGGGATACAATGGATGAAGCAGTGTTTTACTCACTAATAATTTGTTGACTGATTAAAATAGAGAAAGAAATTGTTATCTCTGCATATGGACATATTCACTAATGAGGAGATATTATCACTATATAACCCAGACATAATTTCGTAATAATCATACATGAACCATCAAAATTAGATTTTTCCTTCCAAAGGCTAAGATATGTCTCTGCAGCTCTGATGGCATAATTGTTCATCTCAGGAAATGTTTGCAGGTGGTCCATGGACATGCTATTTAGTCATAGTCTGAGATGATACAAAGCAAAGTAGAAATCAGCTAACAGCTGATTTGAAATCTCTGAATATATAATTATGTAATGAGAATTTTATAGTTGTATCAACATAGAATTTTATTCTTATATTTACAGTACTTGGGGTAAAATTTATCTTTGGACTTGATTACAAAATGTCAAGGAAAACACAAGGGAATGAGATCTATTACACACAAACACACACACACATGCGCATATATATATATATATATACACATACACACATACACAATATTATAGATATCGCTCTAGGATTTGGCATAGACAAACCACACAAATCTCAACTAGCATTTTTTGGTGTGAAGAAGTAGGAGAAGAATAAGAAAGATTCTGTTGATAATGATGATATTTGATAAGCCAAAACATGCAATGTATAATCAGGAGTGTTTAAAAGTGATTTTAAAAAAAAACACATTGAAATTTTAGTATGTATAAATATATGTATTTTAAAATGTGGGTATAATATAATGTAATGTAGATATAATATAACGTAATATAGACATAATATAATGTAAAATATGTATTTAATATCATATGTACATGTATATACATAATATGCATAAAATAATGTAATTATGTGTAAATAATGTAATTACAGTCTAGGTTAAAATGATTACCTCATTAATTACTCCATGGGTTCTGTGTTATTCAATTTTCATTTATTTTATGCATTCTAAGTAGAGGACTGAATTTTCCAATCAGGAGGACATGAGTTCGAAAAAATATTTCAAACACTTACTAGCTGCATGACTCCTAACATCACTTAACTTCTCTAAACCTCAGTTTCCTCATCTTTAAAGTGTAGATAATTTAACACCTACCTTCCAGGATTGTTGTGAGGAATAAACAAGAGGACACATGTAAAGTGTTTGTTAAACTTAAATTGCTGTATAATCATAAACTACTATTATTATGTTCAGAATAATACTTGAAATGTCTAGAATTAGGCTGATATAATATTCTGCTTAATGTATACTTCAGTAAATGCAACACTGACTAAAAAAATGTACTTTATATAAATCCTCTCTTTATATTATATATACCTTGTTGTTCAGTCTTTTCAGTCATGTCCAAATCTTTGTGACTCCATTTGGGGTTTTCTTTGCAAAGAAATTGGAATGGTTTGCCTTCTCCTTCTCTAGCTCATATTTTTTTCAGATGAGGAAACTGAGACAAACAGGGTAAAGTGACTTGCCAAGGGTCATACAGCTAGAGTCTGAGGCCAAAGTTGAGCTCAGGAAGATGAGTGTTCCTGACCACAGGCCTGGTACTCTATCCACTGTGCCACCTAATTGCCCTGTTAATGCTAGGAGTCCTGTAATATTTTTCCATTCAAGATTAATCTGTGATATATAGGTTTCAGAGGTGACCCACAACTTTCATTATTCCATTGAAATAACTTCTTCCCCCTGTCCCAAAGTAGTTTTTCCTCTCATTCCTAGCTTTTCATTGAGAAATTCATTTCCTTATCAGGGTGGGGCATGATGAAAAATTTTCCAAATTAAATTTAACTCTTTCCTAAATACAAATCTAATATTTTAGTATTACATTAATTTACCATCCTACCTGATGTTCAGGTTGTTTCTCGAAATTACTATTGTTTTTCAGGGGCGCTCAGATTGTGATTGGTACTTTCATTCCTAAGAAACCCACTGTAAATTTGTCTTAAACATCATATCATATTGGGTTCACTTGAGACACATAAGGATATTTTTGAATAAGCCAACTATAATGAACCAAAGAAAATACATTAGAACAGAGATGGACGTTAAAAAGAGGTGATGTTGTAGCCATTGGAATGAAGACATGGGAATATCATCAAATGAGCAATTAATCATTCACTTGGGCTCTTATTATAAGACTATCTAGTATAGTCTCAAAAAAAAATTAAAACCTGAATAACAGAGATGATATAATACTAAATTCAAGGGAAGTCAGAAATCTTAACTGAAGTAAAATTGAAAATTCACGCTCTTCTTGGATTGAGAAGATCCAACTTTGTGTCCCAGTTCTGGTTCTTACTAGGAACGTGGCCTTGGGCAAGTCTCTTGTCTTGTCTGTCCCTCAGTTTCCTCATCTATCAAAATAAGGTGTTTGGACTGAATGATATTTAATGTCACTGTGAACTTCATCTTTCTGGTTCTATTTTCTGCTGATACAATATTTTTCATTGTCACTGTTAGAAACAATTAATTGAAACCAAATTCCTCTGGTGTAAATCCAACCATCTCTTTTGTCGGTTGGGTATAGTTGTGTTATAATAGAGACCCAGAGTCATGTAGTGGGTCGAAAGTTAACCTCAGAGTCAGAAGGATGGGGGGTCAAGAATTTTCTGACTCATACTAGCTATGTGACCTTGGGGAAGACGCTACCTCTAAGTATGGAGGGTAACTCCAACAATGTAAATTTCATTTGAGTTTCAGATCCACACAAGTAAAAGGAGTTTCTCTGGGCCCAAAACTGTAGTTAGAGTGAAAAGGAATATATTCTGAAAGAAAGCACTTTTTATACACTTTAAAGACTTTCTAAGTCACAGTTTAAGAAGTACATACAGTATCTGGTAGATGATACCACAGGCTGGTCATTGACATTTACCAAATGAACAATCCTACAAGCCATCTGATTTCTAATGTTCGCCCATTAGTTATTGTCTGTTTATAGACCCTAAACACAAGACACACGATAAAATATATTTTATTTTCATAATTCAAGAAGACAGCTAAGTCCAAAATAATTTACCAAAACAGGGTGTTAGCATGCAGAATCCTTGCAAACAAAAACAAAGTAAAAATATACACGCCATCTATGTGATTTAGTCAGAGGCAATGATCAAGCAAATAGACAGATTACACTGATACAAATACATGCTGTATAGACATAGACACAGGTGAGAGTACATACCCGTATACACAGAGATTACATACAAAAAGACTAATAAACTGTGCAATATACTGTATAAGGCTATTTAGACTCAATGGTTTTGATGAGGTCTTGGTCCTTGAGGACATAACTGTTCAGATTCCTGTTGTGATTCATTTTCAGATACCTAAAATCCTTGTTTATGGTCTATATTGAGGTTCAGAAAAGTTTAAGAACCCCACGTTTTTCAGAGAAATAATATACCATACACGACCTTCAGCTACCTTGACCTAACATAATCCATTTCATGGGAAAGTTGAAACATATAGTGAACAACAATGAACTGCTGACTCAAACTCAGGGCTTGGCATTACATAAAACTCCAGGATAACACATTCTGCCTTCATACAAGGCTTGTCTTTTTCCCCTATTTGAAGAATATCAAACATTTTTGTCCAGGATAGACTAAAAATAACTGCAGGGAAAAATAAATAAATCACATCCACAACATCGAATAAAGAAGGCACAATATATTTGGTATCATCATATGAATTAAAACTAACAAAGACTCTTGTACTGGGTGCAATGTATGTTGTTAATGTGATTAAGCTAATTGTATTAAAAAAAATTCTGAGTAGTTTTCTGAGTTAATTTACAGGTTTTTAAATGAGCAAGTAATTTATTTTGTAAAGAGAAGGCCTTAAAGAGACATTCCCTGAAGGAGCAAGGAGTGTTACAAGATAAAATTCAATTACAACAAACATTGATGTTTAGGCTAAACATATTATTTTAATAGCTTGCATTAGCATTAATTAAATCCCAAATTCTATTTCTTCATAAAATATTTGTTTTTAATAGTGTCTAAAAGGCCTGACCGTGGACAAACTGGGGAAACCAATATTCCCCTAAGCTTCTCTCCTTGTGGGCAGAACAGAAAAGGATCAGAGATATAAAATATCTTAGTATACTAGCTCTAGAAAACCATCAGAATTGCTTTCATTTCTTACAAGGTTAATAAGGTTTGAGATATAGAATGTGAGTTCTTTTTCCTCTTTTTTTGCCATCTATTTAAAATGCCTTGTAAGAACAGTGACTCAATCAGGGGTAGCATTGGCCCCAAAATCTAAAGAATGTTGCTGGCAATCCAACAATTGTACTTTGAGGGATGCCGATTAAACTCATTTCTTTGATGAGTTACTCGGAATCATACCAGGATAAGACTATCTCCTCAAAACAGACTAGGAAGGCTTCATTATGTCAGGACATAGCCTATGTCATCAAGAGGGAGAAAAATGGTGAATAAGCAGCTTCTTTCAGAGCAGCTGTATATAATTTTCAGAACAAAGGTTGCTTCCTAGTCACCTCAGGGTTTTTCCTGTGTAAGCCATCCCAACCCCCCCACTCCCCCATAGCTTACTTCCTTCTCTTTGCTTCTACTTTTCCCTTTCGAATAACATGACCAGCCCACGCAGAGAGCACAGCACTGATGGTCTGGTCACATTTTTCAAATGCCAAATGTATATTCGCCTAAGAGACTATTTTATGGAGAACTCACACAAGCCAAGCACTCACATGGAGGTCAGAAGAAGTGATACAAGGGCACTCTCAAAGTCTCTTTGAAAAACTTTGGAATCTGTTGTGAGATGTGAGAGACATCAGCACAGGACCACCCATCATGGCATGCCCACATCAACAAAGGTGTTGTGATCTATGAGCAAAGCAGAATTATAGTAGCTCAAAAGAAACATGTGATGCACAAATTTAGAGACATCTCTACTCTAAATCTTCATATGGACTGTTTGCGCCCAAAGTATGGTAGAGCCTTCCAAGCTCATATTGGTCTGATCAGCCACAGTCCGACACTGTACCCTGACCCCAATATATTGATATCATTTTACTCCCCTGAGAATGAAGGACCATACCTTTGCCTTTACCCAATACCTTCCTAATTTGCTGCTTTTCTAAGCACCTTTTTGGTGAAGTTAATAGTCTTGGACTTGGAGTGAAAAAGACCTGAATTGATATCCTGCTTCAGATCCTTACTAACTAAATGACCCTGGGCAAGTGATTTCACTTCTAACAGATTGTTTCTTCATTTGTAAAATGAACAACATTACCTCCCTCTTTGGGTTATTGTGAAAACCAAATGATGGGTAAAGCACTTTGCAAAATATCAAATGCTATGTAAATGTTTGCTATGACTATTATTTTCCTCCAGTCCTCTCTTCCCTAAATCATTGTCTTTTCTACTTCACATACTTCCCTTTCTTTCTCTGCATTTCTATTGTTTATGTGAAATAGAATCCAACAAGCACATATTAAGAGTTTACAATAAGTGAGGCACTCATAATTAGAGGGATGCAAGAGAAATTGAAAACGGGAACAGCAGCAATAGCAGTAACAGCAACAGCAACAGCAATGATCTCCAAACCTCAAGGAGTTTATGTTTTATTGGAAGATAAAAAGACAGAAGCCCAGTCCTTAGACCAATTTCGAATCCAACTCATTGTACTATTGTTCTGCCCCTACCTCACCATGTGTTAAAAGAACAGAGCAGGAGATATTATCAAATGTTTTTTCTAAAATCTAGGTAAACATATCTACAGCATTCCCTGATCTACTAGCCTAGTAACCTTGTCAAAAGAGGAGAGGAGATTGGACTGGCAGGACCTGTTCTTGAAGCCATGTTGTCTCTTTGTGTTCACTGTTTCCTTTTCTACATGTTTATTAACCATCCCTTTAACAATACATTCTAGAATTTTGCCAGGAGTTGAAGTCAAGTATTCTGACCCATCATTTGTAAAATCCATCCCCCCTCCCTGCTTCTTTTAAATCAGGACAGCAGATATACTTCTCTGATCTTGCTGTACCTCTGTCATTCTCCAGGATCTTTCCAAGACCCCTGACAATGACTAAGCAGTCATACTTACTAATATTTTCAGTATCCTAGGATGTACAAGTTCACAAGATGGCTTCCAAGATCTCTTCTGTAGTTTGTTTGGGCCAGGTGACAAATTAATTCATTGAGGGTTCCAACATAATTTTTTAGCTATCTCATCACTTGTCTTGGGAATCAACTCCCTATTTGCATTTTTGTCTAACCTTCTAGTGAAAATATTATTCTCCATTGAATTTCCTGTGCATCAATGGGTGGTCTTTTTTTCACATTCCCCCCTTTTCTCCTTATCATGACTGTTTGTCTTTATTTTCATAATTGTATTCTTGAGAATTTCTCATCCCTCCTAAGTTGACTTTCACCTACATAATTTTAGCCCACATATGCTACCTAAACTTTTCCTAAATCCTTTGAAACTGATTTTCCTGAAATCTAGAATCTATGTCAAGGTATGCCCATTATCTCTGACTCTCTGTCTATCTCTGTCTTTCGGTCCCTGTTTTTAGACTGTCTCTTTCAAATTAGAATAGTCATTTACCTCCAAAATTCACATTATTTCTACTGGCTCCTCTTTGTTACTGACAAATCAGTTCCATAATCTAAGCCAATCTAAGTTCTCCTCTTTGGCATCTCTACCTTTTGATTCAAAGAGCCAAAGGCTACAAAGATCATGAAGGCAAGAAAGAATTTTTTAATTCCTTTTTCTTTGGAGCAAGCTAAGCTACTACTTGCCCTTCTAGAAGTAAAATCTAATTACTGGTCTCATCCCCCCAGGCTCTTATCACTGATCCCACTGATAACAAATGTATTTTCCCATATCAGAAACTCAAGTTCACCTTGACTTTTAACCCATACATTGTGTGTGTCTGGATAAAATCTGATGCCATGGGTTTTATCACTAGTTCATTTCATATCTTTTGCCTTTCATGAATTTCTAGGCATCTTTACAGCTATTCTTCCTGGAATATAGCTCTCTCTGTGTGTGTGTGTGTGTGTGTGTGTGTGTGTGTGTGTGTGTGCAAATATATATGTATATGTGTATGTATGTATATGTATATATATGTAGTTTTCTCTCTTCTTCCTTTTCAGCTTAAAAATCCTTCAATTAGATTTTCAAGACTCCATGCAAATGTGTCAGTCAACACTCATTTACTAAGTATTTACAATATGTCAGGTTCTATGCTAAGAACTAGGAATACAAAGAAAATGAAAACACTCTCCTTGCCTTCAAGAAGCACATTTTATTAAGTGTCCTTTAGGGCCCATCACTCATGACATCTTTTAAGCCATTGCACAGAAATCCTAATTCCATCTTCAGATTCCATCTTCTTAACCAACTGTTCGCTTACCAATTTTGCCTTTTTCTTCTGAACACTTCCCCAAATATCAGAAGCAGAGATGAAAACAACCACCTGTTCCCCTAAGGGCTTCAGTTTTTTGCCCAACACTTAGTCTTTAGCAATGCTTTCTAGATTCGTTGTGGCAGCATAATTCGTACTCATATCAATGATAGGAATTGGGTAGCAGTGATCGATTTTGGCAAATCTTAGGAAGTCCATTGTCACAGCATGGGTACGTGACCCAGGAAGATAGCAGGCCTTTTCTTTCTGTTATGAAATTGCCAAATAGCATTCTCAGTACCCCCCTCTCCCATTCAGGTATTTGCTCACTACCATTATTTGTCTCTACTTCTTTTGACCCCAAATGTTCTCTTAGCAGTCTACACCTATAGGTCTGTAGCATCATTGTCTGAAAGGTTAAGAGCTTTTTCTTCTTTAAAGGACCCAATTGTCTTTTCTTCAGTAAGAACCAAACCCACTCATTTTATAGATGAGGAAACTGAGGTCCAGAGTATTTAAGTGAGGCAGCTAGCTGTCCCAGCATATAGAACTCTTGATTTGGAATCAGGAAGTCTTGAATTCAAATCCTGCCCCAGATAATTACTAACTGCATATCCCTGGACAAGTCAGCTAATCTTTCTCAGCACCAATTTCTTTGTGTGTAACTTGCGATAATAATAGCATATATATCAGGGTCATTGTGAGAATAAAGCTGGATAACAGTAAAGTGTTTTGTACTATGTTACATACTACAGAAATGCCAGCTTTCATTAGCATTATTGTTGTTGCCAGTCTTGTTATTATTATTTATGACTTACCTAGGATTGCTTAATAGTAAGAGCCAGAACCAATATTTCAACCTTTTATCTAAATTTTTGCTCTGTCTGCGATATCCAGTCTTACTCTGGGTATACTGATGCACATGCTTTTTTTCAGCTCATGTGCACTAATTCTTATTGAATTTAATTTTACTCCTGTCCATCATTCTGTAATTTGGAGACCATTTTGGATATAGACTCTCTTATTCAATGTTTTAAAGTTATTACTATACAACTTTGTATCATTTATGGATCTGATAAGTATACCATCCATATCTCATCCAGGACATTGATAAAATTATTGAACATGTGGCCAAAGCCAGATCCCTGAACTATCCACTAAGAACCTCATACTCAGTCTACCAAGTTATTCACTAATAATTACTTGTGAGTTTACCTTACTGCATTATTACCTACAGAAATCATAAGAAACTTTGGTAAATGCTTTCCCAAAATCTGACCTTCTCAATCCACTAATACAGTAACCATGTCAAAAAAAGGAAGTGGGGATAGCTTAGCATGACCCATTTGAATAGCCCACATTTATTACATTTATTAAAAAAAACAGAAACAAAAACAAAACAAAAAAATGTATTTAGTGTTAGCTTGATGAGCTCTCAGTTAATCTTTTGCATGAGAATGTTATTTTATTAAAGTAGTTATGTTTTTATAGTAGGTAAACTGTGCTATGTGCCTCACTTCTCTATGTTTGTATTTTTGGTATTATTACTCCATAATTATTTATTACTTTCCAGTTTTTTAAAGCATTCTCAAAATATTATTTCTTGGAATACTTATAGCAACCTGTAAAGTTAGGCAGGGCAGGCATTAGTACCGCTCCATGAATACTGACCTAGGTTTACAGAATGCCTTGCCCCAGGTTTTCTGGCTTTTATACGATTACGCTTTTGCTTTTAGTCTGACTTCTAACTCTAGCCCACAATTCTAACAATTCCCCTTGAAATAGCTTTGTGAAGTCATGGTCTTTACTCCATGCTTTCTCATTCCTATTCCTGCGTGTGTTTGTGTGTGTGTGTGTGTGTGTGTGTGTGTGGTGTCTAAGTCTCCTTCCTTTGGAGATATAAGCCTCATACCTCCGTTATCAGTAATGAATTAGCCAACAGGCAGCTAGGCCACACTCTTCTGGGCCAAGGTGTTTACAAACTGTGGAAGACTCTTAATCCCAGGGCCCACTTACATGAACACCTGATGGCTTTTCCCCATCTACCTTTCAGGAGTCAGACTGCTCACTAATTCCTTGAAATTACTCAGCAATGAATTTCACTTCTTCCTTGCCAAGGAGGTTCTGAAAAGAAAATCTGTAATGGTGTCCTCTTTGCTTCTTCTGAACTACCCTTGCCCCAAACTCCAATCAATACTCTGACCCTGCCATTCATTCCTGATCTAGTCTCAATTCTCCACTGCCAAAACGTTTAGAATTTTAGAGACTGGGAAAGAAAAGATAAAAGGGAAGAAAAGATGACTGAGGGAAGAGAATATGATTGGGGGAAAAGAAGCAGAGAGATGTTAACAAATAACTTAAAGTCATTCAATGGATTCCAAGCAGAATTAAGTATGGCAAAACAACAGAACTCCATAGTTCTCCGAAATACCTCAATTGCTTTCGTTCCCCAATATTCCTCTCTCTGATTAAAATTAGTTTAAAACATGGTCATTGGTAGACAGACTGACAGAGCCAGAGGGAAAAAGAAAAGAAGGAAGCAACTAGAGTTAGAGGGGGCAGAGTAAGGGAGGAAAATGGGAAAGAGAAAGAAATGAAAAATACAAAATTAAAGCTAGTCACAGGCATGGTTCTGAAGGATTCCCTTTCTAGTGAGGTCAGAGAGGAAGTATCTTCTTCGTGGGTCTTTAGGAATCTAGGCTGAATTTCAGTACTGTGTTCTTTCTCAGCTAGACTTTTTCTCTTTTTCCTTACCCACATCCACAACTGGGGCCAATGGTCACTCAACCCCAAAGTTGGCTGAACATCCAAAACTTCCCCGTTCTCTCTGTATCTGTGGTTGTTAAATCATTTTCAGTCCTGTCTGATTCTCCATTGACCCCATTGGAGGGTTTCTTGGCAAGGATAAAGGAGTGGTTTGCCATTTCCTTTCCTAGCTCATTTTACAGATGAGGAACTGAGACAAACAAGGGAAAGAGACTTACCCAGAGTCACACATCTATTAAATGTCTGAGGCCACATCTGAACGTGGGTCTTCCTGACTCTAGGGCCCACAATCTATCCATTGAGACACCTTTGTATGGCAGCTCTCTTCTCCTAATGTTTCAACACAAGGCCTAATGAAGCAAGTTTTTTTTTTTCTCCTTGCTTTTGTCTTATCCGTATTATTCTGGCCCCCTGGCCAGCTTCTGTTTTTAAGGTCCTTGATTATTAAATCTCAGGAGTCAGATGTTAGCAGCCTTGCAGCTAAGATCAGGTGGTTTCCTTTGGTTTCTAGTTCTCTTCCTCAAATGCATAGATGCACAGAAACTTAGAACAGGAAAATACCTGGGGCCACACATGTCAGGAGAAAAGTGAGGCCCCAAAAAGTGTAACTGACCATATCCTACCAAGAGAGTTCATTTGTAGAGCTTTGCTCTGGATGTGAAAGAGGAAATCAAATTTTTTTTTTTTACTTGCTACTTATATAGAAGAAAGCCCCACACCACCCAAATCAATTATCTTCTTTTAAATTCAGGGTAGATAGTTTACCCATATTCTAATAATACAATCTTATAGATAAGGTTGATTTTAAAGTAATATCCTGAAAAGTATATTCACATGTTTGCTTTGTGATGGTGATTCAATAGATGATAAAGCATATCAAAAGTCCAAGGAAGTCTAATACTATGGGAATGAGAGAAGTTTCAACTTTAATTAAATTTCTTACATGACTGGAACCTACTTGGAAATGGAGACACAGACCCAGGATTATTGTATTTATTTATTCATTGTAACATTAAAGGTTATCAACATGGGGAGTGAGGTTGAGCAAAGAACTCCTCTCCACTATTACAAAAGCTTGATTAGAAACCTTCTATCTAAGGAGGCATCATTCGATCATATCCTTCCCTTTGTGAGTAACAGCATAATGACCAAATTTCCTCAGAAGTCAGATTATTGAAGTTAATGATGAGATCGGTTTGTAGGAATGCCTGATTCAGGTGATAATCTAGGGTAAGGCAACACATCACAAGGGATCAAATTTCCTCTTACCCCCATCTCCCCTTAGATCTGACTTTCAATTCATCTCTAATCTTTTCTGGTTTAATCCTTACCCTTAAATACTCACTCCCTAAAGTATAAAAGAAAAACAAAGCACTTGGTACAATTAATATTGTTAAGTCAAGGAAGGAAGAAGAGCTATTTTAACTAGAAAAAAGGAATCATTCCTTAGCATTATTACAATCAACCAACTGCACCCCGCCCCCACCCATTGGCTATTCCTCTTCTCTCTCACATCTGCAAGTGCTCCAAACCCAGAAACGTATTTTTTCCTCCTCCTATTTGATAATAATGGTTATGATGATAATAATAATAGAAATGGTAATATCTAACATTTAAATGGCATTTCATGGTTTACAAAGTGTCATTTCACCCTCGCAAGAACCCTATAAAATAGATAGTATTATTACTCCCATTTCATAGGTGCAGATAGAGATTAAGTGACTTGCCCAGGGTAACCCAGCTATTAAGTGAGATTTGAATACCAGAACTAATTGGGAGAAAATTCCCCACTCAGGATAGGGCCTGGCTACAAAGCAAAGCATACTATCTAGTAAGAGGTGGATAGAAAGGCTGTCATCTACACTATTGTAAGACATACCATGCCATGGAAATTGAATATTTTTGAAGTGTTCATTCAGTTATACCAAGATATTACACACACACACACACACACACACACACACACACACACACGCATGCCAGATACATCTGCAATGATCAAGGCTGGGCCAAAATCCTGCTGAATTTAAGTAAATAAATGAATGAATGAATGAATAAATGAGCATAGATAGCTATAGATAATATATGTGTGTGTATATACACATATCTATGTATATATGCATGTATATGCACAATGACATACACATATATGTATGTTTAACTATTTATCTACTTAAAAACATATTCATGTTTATGTATATACATCCATGGATACATATATATATATATATGTCTAAAGATACGCAAATATATCTATATTGACTAAATGTATATATGCATCTTTCACTAAATATAAATACAATGACAGTGTGATCCTTTTCATTAATATATTTGCATATAATATATAAATATGTATAATATATATAGTCTCTCTGTGTGTATATACACATATTCATTTAGATATATATCTAGAGGACATGTGGAAATATTGCTCCAGTGCTAAAGCTGAAGTCAGGAAAAGATGGGTTCATAACCTGCCTCTGACATTCACTTACTGGTGGTAGATAAGCAAATCGCTTTACTTTCCTTTTTTTTTTTTATTTAATTTATTTAATATATTTAGTTTTCAGCATTGATTTTCACAAGAGTTTGAATTACAAGTTTTCTCCCCGTTTCTACCCTCCCACCCACTCCAAGATGGCATATATTCTGGTTTCCCTGTTCCCCCGTCAGCTCTCCCTTCTGTCACCCCACTTCCCCTCCCATCCCCCTTTCCCTTCTTCTCTTGTAGGGCAAGATAAATTTCTATGCCCTATTACCTGTGTATCTTATTTCCTAGTTGTGTGCAAAACCTTTTTTGTTTTGTTTTTGAACATCTGTTTTTAAAACTTTGAGTTCCAAATTCTCTCCCCTCTTCCCTCCCCACCCACCCTCCCTAAGAAGGCAAACAATTCAACATAGGCCATATGCATATCATTATGTAAAACCCTTCCACAGTACTCATGTTGTAAA
>CM053626.1:45504351-45531482 GCA_028646595.1 Phalanger gymnotis
TTAAATATGAAAGGATGATATCTAAAAAATAAAATCAAATTAAGGGATGAGAGAGGAATATATTGAGAGAGGGATGAAGGGAGAGATAGAATGGGGCAAATTATCTCACACAGAAGTGGCAAGAAAAAGCAGTACTGTCAGAGGGGAAGAGGGGGCAGATGAAGGGGAATGAGTGAATCTTGCACTCGTGGGATTTGACTTGAGGAGGGAATAACATATACACTCAAATGGGTATCTTACCCCACAAGAAAGAAGGAGGAAGGGGATATAAAAAAGGGGGGACAATAGAAGGCAGGAGGTAATTAAAAGCAAACACTTTTGAAAAGGGACAGGGTAAAGGGAGAAAATTGAATAAAGGGAGACAGGATTGGAGGGAGCAAAATATAGTTAGTCTTTTGCAACATGAGTATTGTGGAAGGGTTTTGCATAATGATACACGTGTGACCTATGTTGAATTGCTTGCCTTCTTAGGGAGGGTGGGTTGGTGGGGAAGTGGGGAGAGAATTTGGAACTCAAATTTTAAAAGCAGATGTTCAAAAAAAAAGTTGTTTTTGCATGCAACAGGAAAATAAGATATACAGGCAATGGGGCATAGAAATCTATCTTGTCCTACAAGAAAATAAGGGAAAAGGGGATGGGGGGAGTGGGGTGACAGAAGGAAGGGATGACATGGCAAAGGGGCAATCAGAATATATGCCATCTTGGAGTGGAAGGAGGGTTGAAATGGGGAGAAAATTTGTAATTCAAAATCTTTTGGAAATCCATGCTGAAAACTAAAATATTAAATAAATAAATAGATAAACAAACAAATGAACAAACAAACAAACAAATAAATGAAGAGAAGTTAAATGAAAAAAAAGAAAAATAGTGGTGTTAGAGTAAAGTGATCCAGCCTAAGATCAATGATGATTAGGCATCTTCTTGTGGTTACAGGTGGTCCATGAAGATCATGGGATCATAAATTGAGAAATGGAAGAGACTTTAAAAGTCGTATAGACTCAACCATTTCTTTGGCCACCTCTTTGTCCAGATGAGGAAACTGAGGCCCCCCAAAGTGAAAGGGCATAAAAGTAGCAAATGTCAATGGTAGGTAGTTTAGAACTAGACCTGTTCAGGAGACAGCTCCTACTTCTTCTCTAGAGTTGACTGTGAATATTCTCATCTCAGAAATTAGCAAACAGCACAGACATCAGAGACTGATATACTGTTTTTTGACGGTCTAAATAGTGATGGTGAAAATGTTAATAAAGTACATTAAACTTAAAAATGAGTCATCTGTACTTTTTTTTGTTTTGTTTTCCTAAAGAGCCCATTCTTGCCAACGCATTACTGATTAAAACCTAGGTCTCCCTTGACTCTAAATCCAGAACTCGTTCCACTGTGCCATGGTATTCCCCCAATCCCTTCCATTTTCTTCTTTTTTTTTTTTCCAATCAGGACTAGTGATTTTACTTGGTAAAAGCACTCTGAGTGTGTAAACTCTTTGTCAATGCAGAAGGCTCAGGATTTATAGTCTCAGAGTTACCTTCAGGAAAAAGAGATTGAAGGACTTGTCTTGGATTGCACTACCAGCATGTGTCAGGCAACACTTGAACCCAGATCTTCATAATTCCACGGCTAGGTCTCTAGCCATGCTTCCTCACATCCCACTTATGTAAAAAGAATGACAGTCTTCTACCATAATGTGAATATAAATTCATAGTTTTAATGGGGTCCATACTTGAAATCCAAGCATTATAATATTCCTTAATTGATGCATGCATCACTGAAAAACAATGCATAATTCTTGTGAGACACTACCTTTTATTTCTGTAATGTAACTTTCAGTTGATTTTAATGTAAATCAAAAGTAATCATTTGAAACTTACAGCTCCTTTATCTCCCTCCAGTGGAGAAAATCTGTTTGAACGATTTATCTATTTTGATTGATTACTAAATTATCTATTAAAATTTTTTGTGTGTATTTAATTATAGAAAGAATTCACAAAAGCCTTTGAATTAATGAATTTCTTACTGCAGATTCTTATTATCATTCTTGCTTCCCAAGTAGCCAAGAACTCATTACTCACAACTTCTTGAACAATTTAGTGCTGAGGGCAGTGGTTTGAAAATCAAATAGAAAGGGTCCCATTAAATCATAAGAATCACATATTAGGTTTGAAAACGACATATTACCACTATCTGTGTGTGTGTATGTATATTGACTTATTTCACTAAATACTTCCCAAATACATTTAAGTCTGGTTAGGCCACACTCTGTAGTGCTGAAGCGTTTAATACCTCTGGTATGATACACAGAGTTCTAGACCCAGAGATGAGATAGACCTGAGGCTGAATCCTGCTTCATATGCTAATCTGTGTGACCCTGGGCAAGTCAATAACCATCACCACTTTCCTCATCTGTGAAATGGAGATATTGATGGTTTGGTGTAAGAATCAAATGAAGTAATATGTGTAAAGTGCTATATAAATTCAGCCATTATTATTCATTGTCTCCTCACAAAAACCCATTTAGGCTGGTAGTGCCATCATTGTTATGCTTATATTTCAGACAAGGGAAAAGTCTCAGGGAGGTAGAGCTTTTCCAAGGGTCCTATAGATTCTCAGTGACTAAGGTCGAAATCAAACTTAGGTCATCCCCTCCCCACCCTCCAATTCCCTTCCCAAGTCAGCATCTAATCCTCTTTTCACTGCATTGTATAGAATTGAATCGTTACTCTGAACGCCATGGAGCTACTGAATGAAGTTGAATGAAGAGGAAAGTGCTCATGCTACTAAACCCTACTTGAAGTATTTGAGGATAAAGGGCTACAGGGATTGGAATTAGGGGGCAGGGTGGCACATCCCATGTAGGATGGCTGGCTGCTAGAGGAGAGAAAAGAGTACCCTGCCCAAAAAAAAGCTCTATTACATCCTTTGTTAATTAGGAAATCATTTGGACTAATAGCATAGGAAGGATGGAATAGTGTATGCAGCACTGAATTTGGAACCAGAGGTCACTTTTCCTTCTTAGTTCACTCTTTCCTCATTGACGAAATGAGTGGTTGGTCTAGATTCTAATTCTATCTCTGTAATACTGTGAAACTGACCTAGAAACATGGTTCTACTATTTACTATCAATGATCTTGGACAAATCTCTTGCCCTCAAGATAGGGTCACAGAGCCTTAGTTTCCTCATCTGTAAAATGGGGGTGGGGTAGGCAGTGTGGTTTGGATTAGAAAAAAACTAGAAGGTCTCTTTAAATTGTGTATTCTCTGTTATCCTCTTTGGAGCTGCCAATATCACCTGAGGAGGGTTCAGTTAGATGTCTCAGGGACACCACCTTTGATTAGAGAGGCAAGTTTGGAATCAAGGGGATTTTGGCAGAAGGAAGGCATTTAGTGGGAGAAAGGGGACCTTGGACACAATAGTCTGGTAAGTAGTTTGGGAAAGGAAGAACTTTACATACTTTTGACTTTTCCATTGCACCTTATTGGCAGTTGCTATAGCTGATATGATGCTATAGGTTGCCGACATTGCATTTTTGTTTTAAAGACTTACACTTTCCTTTTTAAAGTCTTCTTAGGCCATTTGTCCTAGTCAAGCATAGTCCAATCATTTACAAACCACTTAGAATTTTCCCACAAGATCTTTGATCCTCTATTCTCAGGGAGGAAAATGAAGAAAAGAAGAAAGAGAAATCAGGGTTATACAATTCATAATGGACAAAGAGAGACTTGACCTGTGTTTGCTTCTGCTACATCTCTAAGCCTCAGTTTCCCTGCAAAGTAAGAATTTCATTAGATGACCTCAAAGCCACCTTCTAGCCCTAAATACTATGATCTCAGTATGAAAATGCCATGCCACTAAGGCAGATTGACAATAATCTATAACCTAGAACAAAGATTCTTAAACTTTATTGTTTCATGAATGGCTTTGATGAAGATTATGGACCTCTTCTCAGAATGATTTTCTTTGAAATTCACAATTAAAGGGAATGCTAAATTTCAGTTAAAAGTTGATGAAGATTAAGTTATAAATGTTTCCCATCCAAATTCACAGACTCCATGAAATCTAGGTCTGTGGATCCTCAGCTGAGAACTCTGAGGACTCAGCTCTTGAGTCCTATTGTCTTAAAGACTTAATTGGACTAAATTGAAGATAATAAGAAGAGAGTTAACAGCCATGGTTACACATCGTTTTGTCAGAAGCGGTATTACACTTAGTTCTTCCAAACTCCAGAGACAGCCATCTATCATCTCTGTCCTAGCACATTTGCAAGAAGTGTGATGCCTGGGGCAGCATGGAGAAGGAGATGCGACCATTTTGTTTGCCTTAGCTGTGCATGAAATACAGGAAATTATTACCCGTGGTGGCTGGCCATTTTAGTAAAGTAGCCAGAAAGAGTGCTTTTAGCTGTGTCCACAAAGAGTTCTTCAAAGTCAAGGTCATTGAGGCCTTGGATACCTGTTGCTTCACTCATCAGTTTTCAAGTTTTCTGGCTCCTCTTGTTTTGTTTGCTGAGGTTTGTTACTATTTCTTTTTTTTTTTCACTTCATCTTTTTTTTAAATTTTTCTACAATTAAATGTTTCCAGAGTTTCTGTGGCAAGATATTAAAGATGATGTTTGTCTATGTTTATCTATACTAGTTTTGTTTCTATTTGTTTGCACAATGTCTCCCAGCTCCCTGAGGTCAAGTATGATCTTTTACTTTGCTTTGTATCCTCAGCACTTCCCACGTTGTCATGCACATAGTAGGTGCCTGATAAATGTTTGTTGACTGGCAGATTAGGACTAATATTTTCGGCCCTGGCAGAAAGACTTTCCCTAGGAGAAGAATGATTTCAAGTATCAATGATAAAAGGAAGGGTATATTACTGAGGGAAGTGGGACAACCAGAAAAGTCCTTTCTAGAGTACCTGAAATAACGCTACACCATTCTGCCTATAGCCAAATTTAGCCATTCCTATTTATTCTTAACCTAATCACTCAGAGCAAATGCCAAATGCTTCTAAATCCTCTGTCTTTGGCTAAACTCATGCTACTACATTGAACCATAAAGATGTTACTTTCAACATGAAAAATAGAATTATATGGGACAACAGTTATTTCTACTCCCTCTATCTCTCACTTCGTGGACCCCAAGTGTTTTGTAAACACCTATAGTGGCTGTTTCTTCCAAACAATTATACAAAGAAAATCACTAAAGATAGAACTACCCCTTTAAAATCAGCACACCTAGGTTCAAAATCTGGTTTGGCTATTTGATACGATTGTGACCTTGGATAAATCGCTTCATCTCTCACTGATGCCTGAAACTATTCTTCTCTTAGGGAAGTCTTTCTTCCAGGGCTGAAAATATTAGTACTCTAAACCAGTTAGGCATTTAAGAGACCTACAATCTGGCTTTCACCTACCTTTCCAGATTGATTTTATGTTACTTTCCTTCATGTAGTTTCTATTTGTTTCTATATTGTCTCCCTTATTAGACCATGAGCTCTGTGAGGTCAGGGATGGTCCTCATTAAATGTGATTGTTCATTTTTAAGGTTTCTGGCAACTTACAGGAATTTTTATCTCAGAATTGTTTCATGGGAGTGTGTGTCTTTCTTATTTTCCTAGCTAGAAGTCTACTTTTCTAAAGGTTAAGAGTTATGTGACCTATTTCTTTTGCATGAGCACCAAGCACAAGGGAGGTAATAAGCAATGGAAGGGATTTGTCCCCTCGCTAAATAGGGAAGAAGGGACCCATTCTGATGGACCTTTATTTGTTCCTAACTGTCTATCAGTGTTTTTCATAATAAACTGCCCCCTTGTAGCTCTACTCCTTACCCATGTAACTGACTCTATTCAGTCTCCTTTGATGACTTCAGATTGCCCTTCGGATTAAATGCAATCCCTACAGCTAGTCATTTAAAAGCCGTACAATCTGTCTTCCAGCTGCCTTTGCAGACCGATTTTATGTTACTTTCCTTCATGTACTTTTTGTTCCAGCTATACTGGCCTGCTAGTTCCTCTACGAATATGAAAAGCAATCTTCCATCTCTAATTTTTAAGACTTTATTTTCACTTTATTCTCCTTAGCACACTGTGGCTCAGGCAAAGCGCTCATCACTCCGGGCCTTTCCTCTCCCATTTTTCTTCTCTCTACCTCTTAGAATCCTTAACTTCCTTTAAAGCTCAACTTTAGAATGATCTCCTTTATAAAATTTTTCCCCCCAATTTCCCCAGAAGCTAGCATTTCCTATCCCCTCAATTACCTTAAGTTTACTTTGTATGAATTTGGTTTTCTTACATGAGTATGGGGTATCTTCCCCTGATATACAATGTAAACTCCTTGAGGGCAGAACAATTTTATTATGATCTTTGTAATACTAGCACCTAATATAATGCCTGGCACATAGTAGGTGTTTAAGACTGGTATATAATTCCTCCTCATTCTGCCTCTGGAATTTCTTCAAAGCTCATTTCGTGTATCACTTTTTACACACACAAAATTTTCCTGAAAATTTCATACCTCCAGCTTTTAGGACCCGCTCTTTCTAGAACTTACTTTCTATGTATTTATCTTTATGTGTGGTAGATCTCCCATCCTGTCAGTTATAAGTAGATGCTGAAATTTTTCCTTTGTCTTACCAGGATTTCTCCCTGTTCCTGAGATGTAAGTTGGCCTCACTAAATATTTATTGTTAAATTTGCTTGCTTCACACTGAATTTAGGGTCTTCAGGGAATTATCTTCATTTAAAAAACACTAATGACTGGGCAATGTTTACCACTATCTGGTTCTGATTTATTCTAGAAAATATATTCTTTGAAGTAACGGTATTAGAATAAACAAATAAAAAAATATGACAGTAGGATGGGAGTTGAAGAGTGATATGTACCACTTCAATACAAAGGGTTTGGTGTTTAGGCATAGTGCATTTGACATTACTCTATGATCCCCCAGAAGGAAAAGTTTGGGACAGATTTACAACCTTGACAATATTCAGCATTAGACAATTTCCTGGTAAAAATACAACAAAAATGTACATAGGCCCCTACTTCTAGAGGGGGAAGGGAACTCAGAGGGCCCTTAAACCAGCTCCTTCATGTTATAGAAGACGCTGGGGAGCCGGGATTTGCCCAAGGTGATACATGTAGTTGCAGAGGGGAGGTTTGTACTGATTTCAGAGCTAGAGAACTTTCCAGAATGCGACACTGTATTTCACAGGTAGATTTGCTTCATTGCGGTTTATCGCTAGCGAATTTTGCTTTAAGTCCGACTCACTTATGTCCTTTGGTAATATTATTTGTTGACTCTTCTTCCCCACCCTACCCCCCAAATCAAGAAGAAATGGAACTCAAAGGTTCTCAGTGTCATATATTTTGATTCGGAAGAGACATAGACGTAGTCAAAAGGGTTCTTAGCTTTTGTTTTTTGGTGCCATGGAATCCCTTTGTCAGTCTAGCAACTCCTATGGATGCCTTCTCAAAATCAAACAATTAAAGTAAATAGGATTACAAAAGAAATAAATATAAACTACAATTATCAAAATATATATTTCAATATTCACAGAACCTTGGCAATCTTTCAAGCTCAGGAAAAGGAGACCAAGAGAAATTAAGTGACTTTCCCTTGGTCACACAGCTGGTAAACATCAGAGTCAGGATTTGAACCCATTTCATCCTGATTCCAGGTTTTTAAATCAACCATTATATTGCTGTGCCCATTCTGGAAAAGGTGGGCCTAGAGTGAGCAAACTTAAAAAGAAAGAGTAGTTTTGTTTATTAAGCTAATATTTTCCATTAGTCTCAGATAAAATTTTATTCATCTCCAGAATGAAGAAAAGTAATTTATTGGGATGGGTATAGGATATGAAAGAGTTGAAGTTGATAACCTAAAGAGATACAATATTCCAACACGGAAATTACATGATTCTCTGATATGAGATTAAGGACAAATAAACTATGTGTTTCCTGCAGCTCCTGGCCTATGTTTTCACAATATACCTTCCTTACTTTCTTTGAAAAATATTGAAAATTCCCAGATTACACATGCTCATGATTCAGTCATTGTGGTAAGACATCTAGTCCAATGTGTGAATGTGCATGTCCACACATACATTCACATTTATACATACATGCTTATATATGTGTATAATAACTTCATGACTTCACACATGCCAATATACGCATATGTATATATAAAAACATATGTGCATGTACATGCACACTAATATGTGTACGTACATAAATATATGCTTATTTTTCTTTGGGATGATTTATACTCCTTCATATTTTAGATAAATAAAAATTCACTCTTTAAAGTATTAAGGACAAAGAAGGAAAGATAAATATTTAGTACATGTGTGTATATAGATAAATGGATATGGTATATATAAAATATAGCCAAAATCCTTTAGTACCTTTATGTTCTAATGTGTAGAATAGGAATATTTAACCACTCCCTGGGCGAAGAAAACAAATATAGGAAACAGCATCATATATACCTAACAAATGACTTACTAAGAAGAAAACTGGTATACTGGAAAGTGGTCCAGTCCTTGAGTGAAAAAGATTGGAGGACAAAAGCCTTCTTCTGTACCTGCTACCTATGTGATCACAAGCAAGTCCCTTAAACTTGCAATAGTCCAGACAAATCTCCGTGATTATAAATTGTAGACCTCTTATAGATCTGTATGGCTTGAGGGAGTTTCCATATTAGAAGTTGCTCACATGGTCAAAGTCACAGATTTAGAACAAACACGCATACTGCTGTCAGTCACTATGTTGCTGTTGTGTTTTGCTCCCAGTAGAATTAACACCCAGATTTGAAGACAGACAATAGTAGCAGACAAGGAATAACGAGCATGTAAGGAGGGAAATGGAGGGGTCTGGGTGAAGGGATGGTGAAAGAAGCTTTCTTAGATAAACCTCATCATTTTATAAAGTAATTCTTTTATAACCCAGTTAATCTCTTTTACCTCCACTACACCACTTCTTTTTTTGAAATAAAAAGGGTTGCAAACTCCGTTCATACCTCTAGGTGGAGCTATTCATCCACCAACATTCTGAAATGCATTTATGGTGCCTAACTTGGTTAGATTTTCAGACCTCGACAAGTGGGAGATTTTCCATCCCTCTCTTGCATTTTGTTTTTACATGTAGTTTGACTGCCTCCTTCCCACCTCCCCAAGTGTAATTTCATTTAAGCTAGGGGACAAATTGAATCACACAACGGTCACACTTTAAAATGCATTAGTGTGCCCAGGACTGACTTTATGCAGACATTGTTTTCTATATCCCTGGATCCATCTTCCTTTGGTGACCTTCTTTCAAGCACAACCCACCATACTATGACCTAATCTCCCAAGGACCTATTGCATATATTAGATCTAATTACTGTTCCAGGGCTTTCTGAACTCTAATAGTTCATAATTTCTTCTAGGTAATCTGATCAACTAATTTGCATAAAATGTTAATGATCGAAAATGACTTTAATTTGCTATACCTCCCAGATAACACCTTTGCTTGAAGGAGCGGGGAGTATAAAAATGTGAAGTAGTATTAAAAATGCTTTAAGGTAGGAGTGAGTAACTTACCACCTCTTCCAAGTGTTGACTTTGTCTACCTGGAAATGTGAGTAACTCAGTAAAGTTTCCCTTTCTAAGTGTCAGTTACTGAGACAAAGAAAAGACAACAACAACAAAATGCAGGACACAGACTCATATGTGTCATATTTTTCAAGCAAATATTTCCTACTTTTAAAGGAAAGAAAACCCAGTTCAGGGAACAGTATATCCATTCTCTGAAATTTTTACTTTACCTGCAAAGAAGCTTTGCAACAGAAGGCAAATAGGAAAGAAGTGGACCTTCATTTAAAGAGAATTAGAATATTGAATAGCAACCAACACAATGTGGGGTAGAAAAGGTGAAAGCAGATTTTCTCTTTCCTTTTCTTTACATCCTCCTAAGACAGGAAAGTTAAGCCAGGCAGTGTCCCATGAGGCTGTTTTCCTACCAGGAGAAGATCGGCTAAACTCTGCCTGATCAGGATAGATACTAGATTTTCTTTTCTTTCCCTAGTTTCTATCAATGCTCAATTCAAATGTCATTCCCTGATCAGGCCATTCTGATTCATTCATCTAAGGCCTCACACCCAACTATCTTATGTTTATTTTGTATTTTATTATGTATATATTTAATATATGTACAAATTCTCTTTCTTGGTAGAATGCAAGCTCTTTGAAGCCAAGGGCTGTTTTATATTTTGTCTTTTTTCCTAGGTCACTGCTTAATAAATCTCATGGATGACCGATGGATTCAGCTAGTCAGCCACCTTGTTTATTTTGTAGCCAGCCCATCCTGTTCCTTAGCCTCGTTTCTGTGAATGATATAATCCATAATAAAAATGACAAGTCACATTTTGGTAGGACTTTAGAGTATCCAAAGTGCTTTCCTCACAACAGTTTTATGATGGAGGTAGAAGAGAACAAGCATATTTTCTATTGTGTACAAGGCACTGTGCTATGCACTTTATAAATACTGTCTCCTTTGAACCTTACAATAATTCTCTGAGGTAGATCCTGTTATGATTCCCATTTTATATTTGAGGAAACTAAGGCAAGAGAGATTAAGCGACTTGTCCAAGGCTTCACAGCTAGTAAGTCTCTAAGGCCCGATTTGAACTCAGTTTCCTGACTTAAGGCCCAGCACTCTATCTGACCCACCTCTGTACTAGTGTGGATATGATTGCCTTCTTTTTATAGTAGAGAAAATTGAGGTTCAGAGAAGGAAAAGGAGATCCTCATGGCCACATAACTAGTAAAGGTTAAAGCCAGGCCCCTGGAGTCAAAGCTCAGTGTTCCTTCTGATATATCATGATGTCTAGTTTCCTGGAGAGTTTTCCCAGCTATCTCTAGGTCTTGTCTGAGGGTCAAGTACACACTACACGCTAAAAATGAGTTTTAAGATGGGAGGCAACCTCCAGCCACAAATATTCTATCCATTTTGAGGATTGTATGAATTGTTAAAAAAAAAGAGAGGGGGAGTCAGCATGAAATTGGGAGACCCAAAATTCAGAATAAGGAGTAAATGACTCTGGGCCTAATATCTGAATGGATCTTAGAGGTATGCCTATAGCAGACAGCCTAGCTTCGACAATCACACCAAGGAATTTTTATAACTAGGACAAACACTATGAGTAACCAGTAAGATAAATTTAACTGAATCTTAAGACAAACAAATTTAGAATTGAACACTAACCCTAGTAAGTATGAAGGGTGAAGTTCTCAATTAATATAATCGAAAAGGCTCACACCTGTAAATTATTTCAATCACTTGATCAGATCATAAAATAAACATATGTAAGTCCTTAACCAATTAGATATTATGTGAATTAGGCCATTGGAAGGAAGGCATGTGATACACACAAACATCTTGTGATTGGCTGAAAAGATCAGGGACACTTCTTAGTCTATGTTAATTTACGAGTGGTCTTATTCAAGGAGAAAACCTTGAAGGCTAGTGCTGGAAGAATTCTATTCTGGTTCAGATTTCAATTAGCACCAAGGTCCTGAGGGGGAATCAGTCTTGGGCAAATGGATGAGGTAGGGTAAGATCTTTCTATCTATCTTTCTCTCCTTCACCTCTGAATTGACTATTGACCAGGACAGATGAAAAACTGGACCCAGAAGGCTGAAATAAAAACAATGCCACTTAAGGAAGGTGGTAACTCAAAGGAGCATAAGGCTTTTCATTAGAGAGAAGCACAGGCTATGAAATTTACAAAAGTAGAAACCCAGAGTTTATACTTATACAGAGTTTAACCTTATACTTAAGGGGCAATTCATAATTCTCCACAAAGGGAGCAAAGGATTTCTAGTCACCAGGAGCTCAGGAGTTGTGAGGTGCCCTTTGGCATATGTATCCTCCACATGCTTACAACATTACCTCTGTTCTCTGTGCCCACTCTCTCCATGGAACTTATGTGTTCTTCTGAGATGATGTGCCCCAAAAGTTTTGTTTTGTAATTACTGTTTTTGCTATACTATCTCAATATGTATCTTTGCTGTCAAGCTAGTTGTTTGGAAGATTATCAGTGTGAAATATACAAGTGGTGGCTCTTGAGAGTCATTATTGTACACCCAGCCCTTTATGGCTTCCCATAGAACTAAGAGTCAGTTGCTCTCTGGGGACCTGTCCAGCTAGGGTTGGGAGATGTTGAGGAAGTAGCCTATAACGGATACCAACCCATGGAGATGATATAGATTCTAGGATACACTAAAGTCACTGAAGAGCAGGCAGCTGTTTGGGAAAGAATTAAGAGGGACAAGTTGGCACCTTGTTAGGGTGCCTCCAATGGAATATGGGATGGTATGTAAAAGAAGTATCATCAATTGACAACTCCAGTTTAAATTCTTATTCTTATTAACTAGGTGTTTCTACTATGAAATTTGATGATACGACTTCTCTGTGAAGATTTCCTATAGTTCCCCATCTCTGCGCATAGAAGCCCACTGAGACCTAAAACAAAACATGATGCTAAGGGTGGGGAAGACACATAGTCAGATGGAGAAAACTCTTATAAGCCCATTGGCAAATATGTGGTCCAGCTCATGGATGAACAGAGCAGCAACAGGTCTTTCTGTCTTTCATTAAACACCCCCCCCTGGCTTTTCCCGGGAACTCATTAAGGTGTGTTTGTGAAAGAGTGAAAAAAGGAACCCTGTCTTTTTGCTTTTCTTAATAATAATGATGCTTCCATGGAAACAATAAGTCATATGATTAGTCTACTTCATGAGAGGAAAAATTTCTAACCAAATAACCAAACAAAATAAACCAATACAATATAAAAGAAAACACACAGCCATTATTGTTTAAACACATTCATATGTTACTGAATACAATAAAAATGCTTTGTCTTTATGTGTCAGCTTCCCAGACATCCTTGGAGTCCATTGTGAAAAAAAAAAAAGCTTGGACCTGAACTCAGAGAATAAATAATGGAAAGAAAACAATCCTCTAACCCATGAGGTATAAATTACTGGGCATGAGAGATATTTAAGTAAAATGAAATGAATAAATAAAATGAAAATCTTTCTCTTAGCAGTATTTTGATACTACATTTTAAATAATTATGTTAACATTAGAATTAATTAAATCTTGTTTTATAGCCCTTGACATTCTTAATAGAAATGCAAATTTCACAGGATCAAGCATAATGTCATTGATTATTAAATATCACTGTTATCAAGAAAGGGAATATCATTGTGACATATACAATAACTATTAATTTAAAGTGAGCACATGGAATAGCAACATGGCATAGAGGCTAGAGGGCTGGCTTTGTAACCAAGAAGCCCCGGCTTCAAGTTCTACTTCTGAAACATACTGAATTTGTGACATGAAAGTTACATAGATGTTATGCTCCCGGTAAGACTCTGAGGTATAGATGAAACTCCACTCTTCAGTGGCAGGGAACTCTCAGTACCAGGAGGTTTACTAGGAAATCACGGGTCCAGACTAAAAACAAATTAAAGAACTTATTAACTTACTTAGTTTACTTAACTAACTAAAAGACTTACAATGTGGCACAATTAATGCAACCTAAAGAAGGAAAGCTACCACTCTCGTGTGCATCCCATGTAAAGTCCCTACTATGAATCACTCCCATTAGTAGAGGGGCTTCCTTAAATTCATTCTCTATCAATGGCATTCTGTCCTGTTTGTGGATTCATAATATTACAGTGTGACAGAGAAATAGGCTCCTGAAAACAGTGAAGGATCAACTCCACTAGACCAGATTTTCTAGACCCTACTGACCCTGTGAACTCATCTAGCACTTAGCACAATGCCTGGCACATAGTAGGCGCTTAATAAATATTTATTGATTGGTTGACTTAGAAATGAAAAGTTGTACCAGCAGGATAGGAAAGTTAAAAAGCAGGAACCTTGGGTGGAATATTGTTTCTTTTAATACATTTGCAGTCCAGAATTAGCAGGGTGACCTGGTATAGTGAACAGAGAGTTGGACTTGGAATAAGAAGCATGAATTGGAGTCTCTTAGTTTCATGATCATAAATAAATCAGTTAATAGTACTTGCAGTAATAATTATGATGACAATGATGATAGCAGCATTGATATACACATTAACATTTTCAAGTGCTTTACATACATTATTTCATATGATTCTTAAACCTGTCTGGTATAAACTATTATTATCCCCATTTTATAGATGAAGAAGCTGAGGCAGAGTGTCTCGATCAGTAAGAACCTCAGTTTCCCCATCTAGAAAATTGGATAACAATACTTACAGTACTCACCATGAGGTTGGTTCAAGGAAAGCATTTTATTACCTTAAAGCACTGTATATGGAGGGGAGCAGGTTGAAATTTAGGCTATGAAAAAAAACAAATTGTATCAATAAACATTTTTCAGCCTAACCTTATGAGAGTATGTAGTATTGTGGAAAGAGCAATTAGTTGCTCTTGAGTCAGAGAACATGGATTCAAATCTGTCCTACCAGTGTGATCTAGAGAAAATCACTGGACCTCAATTTGCTTATTGTTTTTTGTTTTTTGTCTTTGTCAAGGAAATTAGGGTTAAGTGACTTGCCCAGGATCACACAACTAGTAAGTGTCAAGTATCTGAGGCTGGATTTGAACTCAAGTCCTCCTGACTCCAGGGCTGGTGCTCTATCCTCTGCAGCACCTCGTTGCCCCTCAATTTGCTCATCTTTAAAATGGGCAGGGTGGGTTCTGAGGTCATTTATAGTTCTGATTATATGATCCTAAGATATAAATACGGGCTATCATTCATTATATGCAAGTTAGATTAAGTAGAATACAGAAAGAACAGGGGTGTCTGGTTTGCTTTGGTTGAATATCACTCAATTCTTCTCATGCTTTCCTCCTTTACCCTGATAATATGTTTAGGAGTAGGCAGATTGTCTTCATGGGGATTGTGAATAAATTGCTTCCTTTTGTGTCTATTAGTAGCCTCACTGCATAGGGAAAAAGAATGGTGTTGAACCAGACTGTGCCTGGCTACTTTGTAAATCACACTTTCTGCTTCCCCTCATTTCTAATGTTTAATGACTTTCATCCCCTCACTGGTACTTCAGCCTCTTGTTGGTGAGGCCTATGGAAATGCTTGCATTTCACAAGATGCCCCTTTTGAAGTGTCTAGGCCATATGGTGAGTGAGTATCTCTCCCCTTAAGTTTTGATCATGCAGACCAAAATTCCACGTAAAGTCATGTTTGTTCGTTTTTTTCGTAAAAAAAAAAGGCATAGCTAAGTAATTTAAGGAGCTGTGAGACTGTAATGTAAGAATCCCCAATAGAAAATGACTACATTACTCCTCTGGGCCCTTAGTATGAGATTATTTCTTTGTATATTCAGCACTTTGGCTTGAAATGTATATTAAAAGAAATGTCACAATAGTGTATTTATCAGAGGACCAGGATATGCTTCCCTTCTCCCACATCATTAATTGCCACCTTTGAAAATGACTGATGTGTTCTTCTTTCTTCTGTCCCCTCCAGGCCCTCCAGCCTTTTATGCAAGCTACTTTTTGAATTTCTTAAACCTGCCATAGAGGCACATGGAGACTCAGAAGCCAACTAGATCTCAGGGAAGAGAAGCAGAGAACATTTCTGCAATAAATTCTAAGGCGAATCACTGAAAAACAAAATCCATGTATAAAGAATAGACTCAATAAATTCATTCTATTGCTGAGAATTTAAGATGAGAAAAGAAGGACATGAACTGCTGAAATTCATCTTGTTCAAGAATTCAAAAATATTGATTGGATGAATGTTGTATTAAACGAAGTCTCCTTTTTATTCTGCCTCTTTGACTGTCAAAATAAAGCAAAGCTCTTCCTGAATTTGCTTGCATATTTCCCTACTCAACAGTCAGCCTCTTCATTCCTATACACTTTAACCACTTTCTTAGCCCAAGTTTTCATAAAATAAAATTTGTAGCTGAAATGGATCTTACCCTAGACCTTGCTATAACTACTACAATGCAGACATAATTTGGGGCTTTTTTTCCTACACAAAAAGAAAAATAAGACAAAAATGCTTAACATAGTGCCTGGCACATAGTAAGCACTTAATAAATGCTTATTAACTAAAAACTTGCCTGCCTTTCAAAATTATTAGCTAGTGAGCACCATGAGAGTAAGACTGTCTTTTACCTTTCTTTGTATCCCTGGTGCTTAGTACTGTGCCTGGCACATAGTAGGCACTTAAGAAATGTTTATTGACTGAAACACATTTGGGCTAGATAAGGAAGAGGGTGTTGGATGTTCTAAATACCTAACCAATAACAGTTTCAGGAAAAATCCTGTTGCATTTAAATAGTTATCTACGCCTTCTGTGAAAATTAGTCTGGATGGCTACCATTGTTAAAATATTATTTTACATACATAAACATACAAATGCACACAGACACACCTTTCCCCACACTTTTAGCATTAAAATATTTTTCAAGAAAGAGAAAGGAAACAATAAATTGATATTTAATTCAAAGCACCTTTTATTATGAGATCAAATGAAATAATAATTATAAAGTGCTTAGTATGGTGCCTGGCACATGGTAAGAGCTTTATAAATGTTAGCTAACATTATCGATCTTTAGGTCTACTACAGGGAACAAAATAGATCAGGGGTGGGGAGAGAACATTTTTATGGGTATGATTGTCCTAGATTACTTATCTATATTTGGGGAGTGGGAGTATAGATTTAAAGCTGTAAGGGACCTCACAATCCATCTAGTCTTGATCCTCTCATTTTATAAATAAGGAAACTGAGACCCTAGGGGGTTAAATGATTTGCCCCAGATCACATAGGTGTTAAGTGTCAGATGTGAGATTTGAACCCAAGTCCTATCACTCAGATATGCCTCTGAATCTATGATTCTGTGAGCCTTCAACGGAATGAGACCTCTTGCCTTTGGCTCTAGGTCAATTATAGATGTGTCCTATAATATGGAAATATCCAAGGATTCGTTGATAGGACCTGCTGCCATTTGTACTTATAAACATGCAGAAACATTTTAATAACCATTTGTAATAGGCTGACACCTACAAATCATGGGTTGGTGGAGAAATTCTTAAAGGATTCATTTATTCAATAAGCAATTATTAAGCACCTACAGAATGCAAACACTATACCGATCACTGATTAGGCTGTGTAAAAATTAAGAATTCCTAGTTTCCAGAGGAATTAAAGGTAAAAGATTGAAGAGAGTTACGAAATGTTTGCGTCTTTTCAGTGATGGTTTCCTAAGTTCCCTCTGCCTCCCCTTTAGACTTTAGTTGTTTTAAATTCCTTAAAAGCTCATTTCCTTATGGCTTACTTTGTTTTTTAGTAATTAACTCTCACAGCTGGATATGGCCAGTAGCAAATTTTGAGATGCAGGTGATAAAGCAAGTCCTTGTACTTCCCCTTCATGGTCCTTTCCTTATCTACAAAAGCAAATATGTAAACAGTATGAATGGCCAGCTCCAATCTACCTTCCCAGCCACATCTCCCCCTCTTTTCCCTTTCGTGAATCCTACTGAGAATCATAAAAATCTCAGCATTTCAAGTTAGAAGGGATCTCAATGGTTAGCTAGCCTGATTCATACCTGAGCAAAAATTATGCCTATACCGTAACTGACAAATAGTCACGTGGCCATTGCTTAAGATTTCCACCGAAGGACAACACATGACCTCCCACAGAATCACATTTCACTTTTGTAGAGCTCTAATTGCTAGGAATTTTTTCCCTACTTTGAGCCTAAATTTGCTTCCTTGTAACTTCTCCCTGCTGACCCTAGTTCGCCTCTCTAGGACCAAGAAGAACTAGTTGAATTTTTCTTCAGGTGACAGGCCTTCAATAGTTCCATGCCAGGAATGCATTGCCTTTTCACCTCTACCTTTGAGCTTCCCTGGTTCTCTTTAAGACTTGGGTCAAATCTTACCTTCCAAAAGAGGCTTTTCTTAGTCTAGGGGTGGGGAACCTGTGGCGCTGAGGCCACATGTGGCATTCTAGGTCCTCAAGTGCAGCTCTTTGACTGAATCTAAACTTCACAGAATTTGGGATTTGTAAAAGGGCCACATGTGGCCTCAAGGCCAGAGTTTCCCATCCCTATACTTAGACCCTCCTCTATTCCTCTCCTCTAGTACTTCTGAAATGACCTATTTACACTCCATATATCTTCTGTGTACCAGTTATTCCCATGTTGTCTTCCCCATTAGAATATAAGCTCCTCAAAGGCAGGGACCTTTCTTAGCACTTTTTTTGTATCCTTAATTCTTAGAGCATAGTTCCTAGTATACAAGTAAGCCCTTAATAAATGCTTAAGGATTTGAAGACAGAAAGAAGGAAAGGTTTTGTAGTATCATGAAGAATATCTTTTGTTTCAACGTTATCAAGAAAGCATGACCTGTCGTATAGGCAGAAGTTACAAGTTTCTTCTCTTGAGACTTTTCAAGATGAGTACATTCTTCCTAAAATAGTCCATGGTTCTGTTGGAGTGTCATGAGAAGAGTTTGATGATTTCTTGGATATCACCTAAGATTAAAATTCCATGATGCTATGTAGAATTTATTTCTTGTAAACTCAATTGAGTTAACATATGTAAAGCATTTTGTAAATCTTATAGAATGATATAAATTATATTATTATTATTATTATAGAACCCTGGTAGGATATAAGCTTTGTGGTACAGGAGTTTTTATTTTTATGATTTGTATTTGTATTATCAGTGCCGTATAACAGTGTCTTCCCTATAGCAGTTTCTATATTAAATACTTGTTGGATTAGACAAGAGTCTGCTTATAAACATCCCTATTCTTGTTCCTAATAGAGATTAGTTCAAACGGTGGATTTCCCAAGAACACCTTGCCAAGACAACTGGTTCAGTGGCTCAAGAGACTACCCTTGTCTTAACCAACTGTTTCATTCTTCTAAAAGAAAAAATGGTCCTAATACATGGTCCTAACAGCTGGTATCCACTATCGCAACTCTGTTGTTTAAAGAATGAAACCATCATTATCTCTAATGGAAATAGGGGGTAGGAGAGGTTACTGAGCAAATGTGTCTGATCTCAGCTGTGAATTTTGGGATTCATTCTGTGAAATGTCACTATATTTGTAACTCAATTTTTATTTCCTTTTGTCTTGAGGTTTTAGGTTTAAGGAAAAAATAAAAGAGAAGACTTGAACTCTGAGTTTCATTTACTAACTTCCAGATAGATTTCCTTTTGCAACTAAAAAATTGCTGCTTAATTGTTGGTGCAGAAATTCTGCTCAATCTTCAAACATTCAGCTACAATACATGATGGTACAAGTGAGGCATATTTCTGGGGATGCTAGGTTTTCTAGAATTTTTTCTGCCTCATATGTGACTGAATTTAGAGAAAGTAACAACTCCTTGACTGCTTTGGTTGTTCCAGTGTGTAAGTAGGGTTTCCTCCTTTGTGTTGGGAAAAATTTTCTATGCTAGTGAAAGCATCCTTTATTCACCAAATGTTTTCCAATGAGTGAGCTGACAAAGTCCTATGGTTCCTGTGTTTGCTGTACTACAACCCCTAAATATGCTCCAAAGCCATGTAAACAGAACCATTACCTCTCTGTTTCTGTATTTATAACTTAATGGCTAAACTCATTTGACAGCTCTTAGATTTGATTCTGATTCTTGGGCACCTAGAAGTTTCTGGCTTCATCTTAGTAACCCTGTTCAAGTGTTCAAAGCAAGTTAGAAATATAGCAAATTGCAGACTATAGCAAACGAACTGAAAACAAGAAGTCTGAAGAAAAAAGAGAAAAGAATACCTCCAATAGAGGAAGAGTGTCCTTAAAGACAACTAGAATGGATCATCACAGGATCATAGATTTTAAAATGGAAAGATAATTAGAAGTCATATAATCTGATAGCCTCATTTTACATAGGAAAGAAATGACACCCAAAGAGATTAAATAACATGTCCCAAGTCACACATCTAGTATGATACAACCCAGGACCCCTAAATCCAAATCCAGTGTTCTTTCCATTACGCTGTGTTTTCACCAAAACTATGAATATTTGTTAAGGTCACTTGAATCAGTAGGATCAAGAAAGTTGAGTATTGCTGGAACTGTATCTGTGACCCAATGGAAAGACTTTTGTGTTAGGGAAAATATTAGAAGACATGAGTAGTGAAGTCTTGCTACAATTCAGCGAAGAAGTTTTTAACAGTGAACTATATGACTTACTAGTTTGTAAATTAAGGTGTTCAGGTCCCAAAATGATGTCAAACTACTGTTGAAACTATCATGATTGGGTTAAAAAAGGATTCAGTAACTGGTGGTCCTACCTTAAATACATTTCCCACTTGACTCAAGTAACTGGCAGTCTTAGAAATGTCTAGGAGAGTGCTTATAACTAGCAACTCATAGGAGAAAGGAGTGAAAATTTCTTGGTCCCATGATCACATTTTAGACTTTCAAATAGAGTAGCATTATGAGAATGCCTATTGCTATTACTTCAACTTCAGACTATAGAAATGTAGTCCTTGAATAAACTATTTAGGCCAGAGATACTGCAGTCCATAGACCTGAAAGGGGTTCATGGATAATTTTTAGGGTATCTGCAAACTTGAGTGGAAAAAAATTACATTTTGTTTCAATATTTCTGGTCTCCATAAAAAATCAATGCAACTTATTCTATATATTTAAAACATTCGAACTGACAAAGCGGTCCATGTCACAAGAAAAGTCTAAGAACCGCTGATCCAGCTCATGCAAAATCTGACCTCTACTCTCCATCACTATAATGGAATACTCATTTTGTATGCATCATGTTAAAGCTTCCTACCAATTTCCTTAGAGATCAAAGGGTATTGTCCTCCTTGAAGATATAAGGAAGACCCTACATGGTTTTGTAAATACCGAAGGAAGCTGCCACAATGACCATTACCTTTATTGCAATGGCTACCTTCTTAAGGTCTTCTCTGCTTTCCTTGAACATACACAGTAAGTATTGGAGGTGGGGTAAGTGAAAGGAATACAGAAAATTTCTTCAGTGAGAAAAGGACAATTCACAAGCAGGAAATACACAGCATAATATGCATTAATTCCATTCACAATAATCATCCAATCTTTCACTGCAATTTTCTCCTTGCAAATCCCTTCTTGTTTGATCATTTGGTTTAACTGTAGCTTTTTTTTTCTCTAATACTACTGGTCAACTAGGTTGCACTACCCAGAAGCATTACTCTCCCTACAACTGCTTGAATTCAATTTTAAAGCCTTTTTTAATTCATTTCTTAGCTAGAGACTAGATCGTCAAAAGAGCAGTCAAGGTGACTTTGTCGGAAAGAAGCCAGACTTATGTCTTGTTTGCAGAGTGCCTCTCTTATTCATAAATCAAAACATGAGCACATTAGGTCAGTGCAAAACACTAAGAAACACCGTGGCCTCCCATTAGAAGGAAGTACAATTATTCTTCTGCTTCACATTTTTCAAATGGCCTGACATTTTGAATAATTGATAAGTGTATAATTTCTTAAGGAGAAGTATATTTTCAGTAATGGTCATTCCCCATAGAGGAAATGTCCTCTGTCCTCTGCGGATTTATTTTATAAGGTGCCATTTTAGAAATCTCTCTCTCTCTCTCTCTCTCTCTCTCTCTCTCTCTCTCTCTTTCTCTCTCTCTTTCTCTCTCTCTTTCTCTCTCTTCAGATGAAGTGAATTTCATGAATATTAACATCAATTGTCCAAGAAGGGGGTCCCATGAAGAAATAAGAATATGTCAAAATCACTGTTAATCTCACAAATAAAAGTAGATAGAATAGATTTCTATTTTCTATTGGTAAGGTTTTGTCGTTATTGTTGGGGGTCAGGGGAGGGGATGGGGGAGAAGGGAATATGGAAGTGAGTTTTCAGTAGTATGGAGAGCTTATATGTTGAAATGCCCTCCACTGCTATAGATTGACACCATTGTCCATTGAGCATGTACTAGAGATGATATTTAGATAGAATTGTGGTAGCACTTACTAATCTTTTGTTTAATTGTTCTGGAAAACTAGGAAAACTCCAAAATACAACATGCCCTAAAGTGATTAATATGTTAATAATTCCTATTACACAGAATTACACGGCACTTGAACCTATCTCTTTCTTAATTTTTTGTCATGTCACTTCAAGTGATAACTTTTTATGGTCTCATTGACCATTCAGGAACACTTAGAGTTTCTTTCTGAGATCATTACTGACATAGTTATTGTGAAAAGACATTTTGTTTAACCTTGAATTCTTATTCTATAGTTTTTGATGAATATGATTAGAATTATACTCTCCAGTTGATCAGTTTGTCTATATAGTCTGGGTTATAAGAGAGGCTAGCTGCCATGTTTAATCAAAATAATTTCATATATGAGCACTTATAAGGACAACAATGTTTCACAGTGTCTTACAATCATGCTCCAAGCTAAAGGAAATATGACACTGGCAAAGATGTTACAGTACAATAAGACCAGAGTTCAAATGTATGTACAAGTTTGGTGACAACATTGATGTGTTTTCAATAAGACATTTAACAGAAACCTACATAAATTAAAATAGTTAAATTTATCAAACATTGATAAATTTTTAAAGACAGTATAAAAGTACATAAAACATGGAAAAAGACTAAAAATACCAAGCTAATACATATAGTATAAATTTACTATATTTATATTACAGAATGATGGAAAATAGAGACAAAAAGAAACAGCTTGGGGACGAACAGCAAAGAAAGTTCCACCAGGAGCAAAGAGCAGACTTTCCTTGCTGGGTGATGGGACACACAACTGCACAACCCATCTCATCCACGCATATGCACACATAGAAAAGTAAAAGCAAATGTCAAGAGTCTACAGGTAACGAATGACAGACAGAGAGACGTGAGAAGCATTTGGCATGTTGCGTGCGTCACATGAAGTCATTCACGATTGGCTAACGATGATGGTACCTGGCTCTGTTGCAGATCACTGGCTTGCCTGAGAGGAGTAACTGACGGAGGAGGCACACCCGATGTGGATGCAGACCGGCCTAATCTGCAGCTTACTTTAGGCTCTGTGAAGGAGGAAGAAGACAAAGAGTGAGCAGCACTGACCTCAATCCGGGCTTGTGAGAAGTAAGGAAATGAACCTCTCATACAGAGTAATGTCGACTTGATTTCTCCAAGGAACCATTTCATAAGAATATCTTCCATGCAGTTATGATGAGTAACTGCTTCCAAATTCTCTTTCATACTTTGCCACTATGCATTATAATATATGGGCTATTATCAGAACTGTTATTAATGGCAATTGATTAAATCCTTAGTGACCATTGATTATGAATGGCTCTTCATGCTTAGATCAGCAATTTGGGGTTAAGGAGAAACATTTGCAAACCACTATATTGCCTGTGTTTCTACTTGTTTCTAAATTTATCTTAAAAAGCAAAGGGCAATTTGTGTTAAGGGGTTTGGTCAGTTTCTAAAAGAATCATACATCATTTGTATTAACATTCCATTATACTAGCGCAACTTACTCTATGCATGGCATTTTATTTTTTAACATTGACAATCTTGAATCACATCACCACTATCTTGGTCATTACTAGACAACTGATGATATAAGTTGCCTTGCTACTACTTTATTTGCCTAGTGAAAATGAAAAAAAAATCACAGGGATTGCAGTGATGAGACCTGAAAACATGGCATGGTAACAGAAAGAATACTGCTTTGGAGCCTGAGGACCCAACCTGTCATCATTACAACCTGTTTGAACTGAGGGAAATCAGTCAATCTCCCAGTGCTCAGGTTTTCATTTGGATGTTAAATTAGATGGCCTCTGAGGTCCCTTTCCTATGTTCCTTCAATTGGTTCCTTCACTCAAGTATCTTGTAAAGTTTCCTAACACTAGGCAAACACTATAGTATTTATAAAACTTACAAATAATCATTTTTTAAAAGAAATTACAATTTAGGACACAGGGGAGTCATAAATATGTCACAGAGGTAGTGTTTAATCTCCTTACTTTACAGAAGAGGAAACAGGTCCAAAGAAATGAAGTAACATACCCAGAGTCACATAACTAATAAATATCTAGAATAGGATTAGAACCCAAAGCTTTCTGACTTCACTTCCAATACTCTAGTCACCACTAATAGTGTCATCTAATCAGACAAGCTGTATATGGACCAAAAAATGCCAGAGTGCCTCCTGAGCCAGATTAAAATGTAATTGGGAAGTGTTTAATGAAATAAATGTGAAATACAATATAACATAGATAATGTTAATTTGTGGTTTTCTAAGTCAATATGATACCCACAGGGATCTGTATCTTTTTGAGTTTTATATTGCTGTCCTATACCACATCGATCCTTAAAAATTTCTTCCATTACCAAAAGCTAACAGAGTTTAAGGAATCTAGCAAAGCCATTTAAGTAAAATAGTCATTATTGAAAATAAAAACATGGATAAAGACATTAGTATACTGGATTTCATTGATAAAATAATTATTTATGTTTATAAATTAAGTTTTAGTTCGTCTCCAGTTAGCACTCTTTCCTGACTCTCCAGGGCTTCCTCTAGAAAACCCCACAAATATCTTCAAACAGAGCCTGGATTTCATACACTGGAAGTAGCTACCATGCTTGAGGAAATTGACTATTGAGACAACATACAGAGAAGCCAGCAGAGGCAAGCAGTAGAGACTAATGGGAAAACCTTACACATGAAAACTTCTAGCCAAGGACTGTAAGTAACAGTGAGAAACCTACTGTGGGCTTTGTGGGGCCAAAGGTTACTTGTTCATTGGTGTTGGTTTTCATTCAATAAAAATGTTGATGTGTATGGGCCTTTTTTTATGCTGTACATTGGGGAGAATATCCCAAGTTTTTTAGTTGAGGTTTGAGTCAAGTATAACACTTTGATGTTTAATCTAGAGATTAAACCAGAGGCAAAAAAATGCCCTTCTAAAATGAATTCAAACAGCCCAGCTCCTATGTAGATAGTCCAGCAAAAATTTAAACATACTACCAGAGGAAATAGTGATCAAGAACTTCAATAAAAACTGTAATGGCTACTCCAGAATCACACAACTAGACAGTTAGAACCATATGGGCAACAAGAAAGTAAGTGTTCCAGAAAAGTAAGCAGTACTTCAGGCAAATAACACTATAAGCTCCAACGTGATCATTGCCTTCAAAGCTCTCTGTCTATAGGTGGAAAGAGCAGAAAGGTACCCCCAAAATGTGCTTTAGGGTGGGAAGAAACCAAGATTGTGAACTGTGGGAGTCACTGGAAGTATTATTAATAGTGAGTGTGGTTGAAATAATGCTCAAACTGAGACACCCAAGAATGAAGAATACGAAAGTCCCTACTACTCTCTCCTGAGACGTGGAAAAAAAAAGGTCTTGGAGAGGACAGGGGAGAGATATCTAGAGGGTAGGGTGAGGGAATAGGTTAAAGGGAGTTTATAGAATGGTGTTTGGATTAGTGGGAATAGGATGATAAGAGAGGGATCCTTGGGAGGATAAGGGAGGTATCTTTAGGGGGGGAGGGCGAGAGAATAGGCTAAGAGTAGGGTGAGGGAATAGGTCAAAGGGGGGTATAGAAAGGTGTTTAGATTTATGGGAATGGGAGGATAAGGGAGGGATCCTTTGGGGGGGAGTAGGTTAAGTAATAGGAGGGAAAGGTAGAAGTTAGAAGTAAAGTAGAGGAGTTAGGCGGGATCAGAAATAAAAGATATGCACACATATAAAAAAGTTCAGAAATAAAATTTGCTATGGAAAGCATATGTCTATATATGTATGCATGAGTATATATGAATATGTGTATGTATATATCTATATATTTATAAATATATCCACAGTTAATTATACACTTCTGGGGAGGAGATGGTAAAAGAACAAAGTAAAAATTGCATAGTAGAGAACAAAAGAAAACTTATAGAGAAGCAAAGAAAAGATGGACATCTCTCAACATAATGCATAGTATTTATTATATAGGCTTTTTGAAATGGAAATTTATTGCTATATATTTTGAATCCTCACTTGCATCCTGCTGTGCATGACGTGCTTTTTTTTCTTTTTCTTATTTTGTTTTTAAGTTGCAATATTTAAGTTTTAATATGTTTCTTTTTCTTATTGTACATTTAAGCTTTAAAGAAAAGGGGATAAATAAAAGGCCAAAGGAAAAATCTCAAGAATATACTAGCTAATTTCCTGGGCTTCCAAGTCAAGTTAAAATATTGTCAGCACCAGAAATAATGATTTTTAGTTCCAAGGAATCACTCAGTATTACACAAGCCCTGGAACTTCTCTTTTACGTGAGAGAAAAGCTTGGAATTCAATATTTCAAAAGTTCAAAGTCGTTTTTAGCTTATTACCAAAAATAACTTCCCATACAAAGATGAGAATAATACTGCAGGGGGTTGGAGGGAATGGATCTTTAATGGAATAGGAAATTTCAAATATTCTGGATGAAAAGACCAGAGCTAAGTAGGAACTATAAATGCAAACACAAGACTCAAGGGAAACCTAAAAATGGAACTTTTAGAGAGTCTGTATAATTCTGAAGGTCAAACATTTAACAGAGGAAGAAGAAATAAGAAGTAAGTCCGTTCAGAATGCAAATTCTTCAAACAGCATTGAGGTATTATAAGAAAATGGAGCAATTGGGGATGGATTTCTTCTATTGTAAGGGTTTGATGAGAGTAAAAGAAAGAACACTAGGGTAGAAATGAATGAAATACACTAGGGTAGAAAGGGGAAAGAAGAGGATACAACTTAACTCGTAATTAGTTTGTGTAAGAAGAATATACAAACAAGAAAAACGGGTGGGAGGAGAGCACATCCAATGAACCTTACTCGTATCTGAAATAGCAAAAGAGGACTGAATAGATATGCATACACATAATGAGTTTGTTGAAGAAATACCACAAAATCAACAAGGAGAAATGTAGAAATAGGTGGAGAAGGAGTTGGGGAGTGGGGAGGGTATTAAGAAGCAAAGCAGGGGCAGAGCCAAGATGGCAGCTGGGAAGCAGTGACTGGCGTGAGCTCCCCACCAAGTTCCTCCAAAAACCTATAAAACAATGGCTCTGAACCAATTTTAGAGCTGCAGAACCCACAAAGTGGCAGAGGGAAGCAGGGCTCCACC
>CM053626.1:45531982-45554137 GCA_028646595.1 Phalanger gymnotis
AACACTAAAGAATGCCAGTCAAAACAACCAACCATGTCTTGAGAAATCCTATAATAAATCATGTTACTTCTGATAGGATTGGGGAAGGATACATACCTTTTTGGACATAGCCACTGTATGGATTTGTTTTCTTGAATATGCTTATTTTTTTCCTGTTTTTTTAATTGATGAGGAGATGGGGAGCCAAGTAGTATCAAAAGTAATGCCAAAAGAAGGAAAAGAAAAACTGACAAAAGGAAGGCCATTGAAATATCTTTTTTTAATTGCACAGAAGAAGAAAGTTCAGAGGGAAGAAGAGAAAAGCATTAGAATTTTCAATGTAATGGGTTGAATCTATAAAGCGTGCGTGCGTGTGTGTGTATGCGTATGTGTGTGTTATGATAGCACTTTGATTTCCTAGGAGTCTGACACAAGAAATATTACATACATTTGTATTTTTGGTGCACATTCACTTAGCTAATCCCTGATATACCTAAGGAAATCATTTAAGAATGCACATTTTTAAAATTTTCCAAATGACCTCCCATTGATGCACATTAACAATTCCCTTTAAGAATATTTCTTTTGCTAAACTAAGCTAATTTCTAAAGCTAGTTGTTAAACTAATGGAGGCAAAAGTATGACTAAGAGGGGGGAAAGAAATAACAGACCTACTGCTATTAGAAGAGGCGAAAATATATACTTCATATTTTGGAGAAATTTTGCCCATTCAGTCCATTAAAACACAATTTGGAGGCCTAGAGAGACTTAACAACCTGCTATTCTTATTGATTGAGCGGTTTACATCAGTTGCTTCTATTTCCTCTCCATCTAATAATACCCTTAAACCAGGCTCCTACACATACCATTCCACTGAGGTTCCTTACTCAGAAAACATCTGTGATGTCCAAATCCAATGGTCTTTTTTTAACTCCTTATTTCCCTTATATCTTTTGACACTGGTGATCACCTTTTTTCTGTCTGGACTTTGTCTTTCTTTGATATAAAAGGCAAGACTCTAATACCCTTTTGCTTCTTTGATGTCTTTTTCTCTACTTTCCTTTACTTTTGCAGAAAGGCCCAAGCCAGACATCATTCCTCTCCCAGTTCATCTCTTGACTTTAAGTAACTTTACCTAGTACATGGGGCCTTCTGACTCAGCCTTCTCACTCTGGAATATCCCTTATTCAGGGTTTAGACTATTCAGTCTAGCTTCCTTCTGCCATTAGTAAGTTCTTCCAAGGGCCTCCATTTTGTCCAGGTTGGAAAACCATTATTCCTCTTCCAGTTCTGCTATTGAAATTCTCAACTTCCCAATCAATCTCCCAATGGGAACAGCACTCCCCACTTTCCGACTTACCTTTAACTGTTGCCTTCCCCCATTATAATCTAAACTTTTAAGGATAGTGACTTTCTTTTTGTTTGTGTTTGTATCAGCACCGACTAATACAATGCCTGGCACTTGGTAAAGGTTTGATAAATGCTTGTTTCCTACCTTCCTCCCTTTTAATTGGATGGCTTTATTGACAATTTACTTTTTAGCCCTGTGCTGATGGATAGGAAAGAGGCAGCATAGCATAGTGACAAAGGGTCAACCTAGAAACAAGAATACTTGTTTGGAATAGTTTCAATCAAAGGTGGGTTCAAGTCTCACCTCAGATATTTTGCAAATAGTCTCAGGTTAGGTCACAACCTCTCAGTATCCCCAGGCAATACCCAAAGAGATTGCAGAGTTTGAAGAGATTCAAAAGACCAGAAGACAATCCAGAGTCTGAAAAGATTGGATCTCTCCTCTCTCCTCCTCACCAATTCCCCCTTAGCCCCTCATGCAGGGGCATTCACAATGATCTCCAAGGGAAGAGAGAATCTTATGCCAATGGGCTTTGGGACTCAGATTACATTCTACAAGAGTTCAATACTATTCAAGTCATAACAGTGCCTCGGGCAACTCTCTAAGACTGTAAATTATAGATAACTGCTGATTTAGATAACTGATGAGTAGAGGGAATTTCTACACTGGGAGTGCTCCATATAAATTAAATCACACATCTTGATTAAAGTTAACTAAAACAAAATTACCTCTACATCCCTTCTAACTCATCTTCTCCCACTGAAAATCACCTACCCCTTAAAACAATGCTTTCCAAATCCATTTCTCTATACTTGACTTTATTCCTTAACTTTCAATCGTTCCTTGGTTATTTATGCAATCTCTATTTTCTCAGGCACATGGGTTCAAAACCTTGGAAGCACAATCATTTCATCCTTCTTTTGTTGCCTGCCTTGACTTTTGTCTTCAATATGTCTCTCCTATTTGTTCTTTTTTCTCCATCCTTTGTGCTACAATTCAAATCCAGTTTCACTAAGAAAGATCATCTCAGAATTACTACGACAGCCTGGCTTTTGGTTTCCTCATGGCAAACTTTACTCCTCTCAATCTATCCTGCATACTGATGTCAATTGATCATTTTTAAAACAGTATTTGCTGAGTGTCATTCCCTGCTCAAACATCTTCTGCAATGTTTGTTTCTTACTGAGGCAGGCTGGTCAAGCAAGGACCCTCGAGAAGAGCTGGTGCAAAGACTGGAATAACAGTAGGTGGCTGGTGGAAGCATACGATGAAGCTATCAGGGACAAAGATGGAAATTAGAAGTTCTTTTTTTTTTTCTTTTTCTTAAAACATTCAATTCATTTCCATTTGGAATATCTGACGTAGTTATAAGACTGGATAGAAATAAGTGGTTTTACAAGTCATTCATAGAGCAGCATACAATGTTAGAGATAAAAACAGCAGTATGACTTGTAACTTTCCAACACTAGATGTCATGAACGCACACTTACCTTGGGACTACCACCTACCCCTTCAGAGTATGTTATGCCAAATTTCCATCTGGATTCTGGGATTAGATGCTCTGACTGTTGTTTCCTAGGAATCCTAGTACTGAGAACTCTCATTTAGACACATTGAAATAGTAAATTCAATCCCAGTCCAAGGAATCAGAGGTAAATGATGTGGGTTCACTCCAGGGTTCTGTTCAGCATTATGGCTGAAAACATTACCCATTGAGCCAAACTGGTCCTCTTGTCATTCTACGTATAGAACAATCTATTTCTTAACTCCTTCTTCTGCATGCATTGTTCTCCATGCATGGAATAAACTTCTTCTTCACCTCCATCTTTCAGAGTACTACATTTTGCACAAAGTTTAGCTTAAGCTTCACTTTGTATGCATTGTCTGATTCTCATCCTCATGTTCTCATGCCTCCCTCCTAAAATTACCTTTCACCTATTTTCATATATTTCCTTTACATTTTCTATATGTACATTTTGTCTCACAAATAAAGTGTAAGTTCCCTGAGGTCAGAGACTTTTTAATTTATTTAATTTTCTCAGTTTCAGCCCGTAACATGTTGCTTAGAATGTCAGGCATTTAACTGTTTCTTCCTTGGTTATTAGCATTACTGTTGCTGCTAACGGTACCAACATTGCTGCTGGATTTTGTATCATGGCTTGGCACATGATTTAGGTTCTCCCTGCCTTCTAGCTCCAATCCTGATGTGAAGCCCACACAGGTACTATGTTGATATTGCTAATACATAGGTCAGATCAAGTCATTCTCTTGTTCAAGAAACTTCCATATTCGCCCACTGTCTCTAGGCTAAAATACAAAATTCTTTTCATTTCAATATAACTCCAACCTAACTTTCCTGAATATTTTATAATGCTCCTCCTTGGATACTCTATGTTGCTGCCAAACTGATGTACTTGTTATCCAACATACAATATCCATCCATAACTATGAATAAATTGCCATGAACAAAATGTTTTTTCTCCATTATATCTATATCTTGCAGCAGTCCTTAGCTGCAACCAAGACTCAGCTCACGTGCCACCTCCTATGTAAAGTCTTTCTTGATTCTGCTGGTTGTTAGTATGCCTTAGTTCTACCACAAATACACACACACATGCATATGTATACGCATGTGTATATAAGTACATGTATACATGTATGTGCATGTATACATATTGTATATATACATGCATGCAGGCCTGCATACACAGTAAATACAAAGTAACTTTGATAAAACCAACCAAGAAGTACTAACTTCAAATGCATGTGTATATGCAGTATATTTAGGTATGTGTGTATGCCTGTGTATGTACATGTATACACACATGCACGTGAATACATTCTAGTGTATATACGCATAATACAATGAATGCAATATGCATTCAATGTACGATGCTTATATGTGTGTATACATGTAAATGTATGTTGCATTTTATATATATATGTACATATATATGCATACACAGTAAATACGAAGTAATTTTATTGGAACCAAGTGTTCTAACTTTGTATGTATGTATAGGTATATGTATATATCTACAGATACATACACACGTGGATTGTATATTTTTCTCTTACTAAATTATAAACTCTTTGAGGGCAAAATTGTTTCATTTTTGCCTTTGCATTTCTAGAATCTAGAATAGTGCCGTAAATATTGTTGAATTGATTTGGATTGAATTGCTAGGAATTTTCTCAGGCTTATTCACTCAAAAGTATCCCATGCATGACTTCAGTGTGGGAGCTGGTCTATGAATAGACTGTGTGCCTTGGGAGGCAGAATTACCTTCAACAGAAGAGACCATTTTTCATTTTGCTAAATATTACACCCTATTGCCAGTTGTAGGTGGGAAGGACACCACAAGGCTAGAGTTGTTGCAAAATAGAAATATTATACTCTTAGTCCTAGAATTTTCAGCCTATGATGGTACATATACAACTATCTTAGAGGTCAAGAAAGCCCATAGAAACTGCTCTGAATCAGAACCAGAAGCAATTGGCCAAAGAAGTTCTAGGATAACCCTAATTTAAAAAAAAAAAACTTTCCTGGTGTCTTTTGTGGGCCATGGAACAAAACATGAACTAATAAACCCATGAAGTGAGTTTGGGCTGGCTATATAACTCTGGGTAAATCAAATTGTCTCTCTTGGCCTCAGTTTTCTCCATGGTGAAATGATGATATTGGTCTCAATGACCTCTAATGTCCTTTCCAGCTCTAAAACTATGATCCTATGACTAGTTTCTGGGGTTCTAGAGATGATAGATAAGGGCAGGAACAGTAGGCATAACACATGAACCAACAATTTCATTCTGTCTTTTACATATTTGCATTTTGTGGGGAGGGGCTAAGCACCCAACTGGCATACTAACACTCCACTGATTTGTGATCTCACTCTACCTGCAGTACTCACGCTACCCTGACAAAATAGAAATGACGACTCATTCAAGTCTAGGAGGCCATTCTAGTATTGTGATACCTTTCCAGCTTCTAGCTGACAGCAGGGTTTGGCCTTTAATAAAATTAAAAGTAACTACATTGTTTAGGGTACATGATCTATCCACAGACTACCTCTCAAACCTAACAGAGAACCACTCGATTTGATTGAATAGGTGATGACATGATCAGACTTTCATAATAGGAAGGCCAATCTGACAGCTAAGTTGAATGAAGCTTAGTCAAAGAAACATTGGAATGGAGATAGACTTGAGTCATAGAGGCCAACCAGCAGCCCATTACAATGTTCTGGGCATGAAGTGATGAGGAATTGTACTAGGGTTGTGGCACAGTTTGGGGAGATATGTAAGAGATTTTAAGAAGACAAAAACAATGAGACTTGGCAATTTTTGGTGACAGGGAGTGAGCATGAGGAATTGAAAATGACTCCTAGTCCGAGAACTTAGGTGACTATGAAGATGATGGCACACTTGACAGCAATAGGGAAGTTAGAAAGAGGTGATACTTTGGAGGGAAAGATGTTGAGTTTTGGATTTACAAAGTTTAAGATGTTTACAAGATAACCAGTTCTAGATGTCTCATAGGCAGCTGGAAATGAGAGATTGGAAGGAAAGAAGAGAGATGAGGGCTGGATAGATTATATGAGAATCACGTGCATTAAGATGATAGTTGAATTCAAGTGAGATGATGAGATCATCAAGCAAAAAAGTGTAGAGGGAAAAGAGAAGCATTTATTGATAATTTATTCAGTTAACACCACATTAGATGTTCATGCGTTGGGTCACTCTGTTTCCCAGAATGTTAAATTTTGTTGTCTTTGTTGAAAGTTTCTTATCCTTACTGCAAGGGAAATGTGAAATCCAATATTATCTCATTTTGTGTTGTGTGTAATGAAATCTTTGGAACTTCTGTTGCTACTGAGGCTGCTTACTAGTTGTTGCTTTCCAAAAGCAAAGGCAAAGGACCACATACCCACTCAAGATGTGCTCATTTATGAGAGATTAGCCTTCCCAAAAACAATGCTTTCATCTAACATCAAAGATTTGAAATCCATCATACTCAGATGAGGTAGACCCTTTTGTCACTTTTTTTAAATGCACTCTCTTTCAGAGGCCAGCAGAAGTATTGTGAGTTTCAAAGTGAGTTGTGCTGTTAGAAATTTCTAATCAGTGTTCATCAAGCTTCCAGGGTACATGAAAGGCAGAGGAGAGGTGCTTTGAATACTGGAAAACATACTTGACATTGACAAAAACATTGAACATGAGCCAGACAGGTAGTAGGGAGCACTTGAGATAACATGGAGGGTTTTTGAGACAAGCTGGAATCTACCCACATGTTAAAGGCCAAATTTTCAACACACAACAGAGAAACAGTGTGTTCAAATGAATGCAGGGTTTGCAATTAAAAAAAAGGTCTAGATCAAATTCCACTATTGTGGAAGTATACTAAGGCCATTTTTTTTAAAAAAGACAATATTGAGAAAAAACAAATACTCCAATCTAAAGTCCTTTCCAGAATTACTCAAATGACGAAAGCTGCATCAGCACTTAATTAAAATTCTAGGAAAAGTATTCCCTCCAATAAATCCTTACCCCCTCTTTTAAGAAATTAATATTAACTTAAGTTTTAAATAAAATAGACTTTTCCATATAAAGTTGGTGTAGCAAAGGGTTTGCATATGCCCCTCCCAAATTCTGTTATATATAGCTTGCTTTTGTTTTTAATACATAAAAATTTCAAGTTGCAGCTTTCCAAGCTGTCTTGATTGTCTATGCTTCTTTCCAGTCTTCCTTCTGTTGTTTTCTTTGCATTAAAAAAAAAAACCTCAATAATTCCATTTCTTTCTTTTCTTTTTCTTCTTTTTTTTTCTTTTTAAAGGCCTGGTCACCTTCTTTTTGGAAACTGTGTACAAGTTTAAGAATGATTTTAAAGAGTATGGAAAATAGATCGATGGGGGAGGGGTGGTGGTAAATGGGCTTAAAGAAGAAATGCCTTAATCTGTTTGAAATCATTGCTATGTGGATCCTTGAGCAAACTGAATGCTTTAGGTAGAATGAATCTATAGAATATATTGACACTGTGAAGTTGTTTGATGAATGGATACTGCTACTTGAGCTTTTTTCTAAGCTTGCTTATTATGTTCTATCGCAAAGTAAATTTGTATTTGATTTTTGCTGTCATTTTTTAAGCAATAGCATTATTTGTAACTGCAAAATGACTAGCTGAAGAGATTTTTCCAAGTCACACAGAAGCTACCCATTTTTGTACCCCTCTAAGCATAAATTAATAAAATTGTTTCTGGCAGGCATGTGTTCCAAATTCCATGCATATCTTTCTTCTTCCTTTGACACTATATTTGTGACTGCGAGATAGTGACAACATGTCCTGCCATCATACTTGCATCACTTGTAAACAGGATTAGGTTACATCTAGTGGAAAGAACACTGAGCACAGGAGTCATGGGACTTGAGTTAGAATCTCCTGCCTGGAGAAACCTGGGATAGTCTCTGGAATTTTCTTGGCTGAAGATGGATTAGACAAGCTCTAAAGATCCATTTAGCTTTAAATCTTGGATCCCATCATACTAGATATTTCCCAAGGTCTTTTCCAGCACTAAATTTTATCCTTTCATTCAGAGGTAAGATAAGGAATGAAAACTGTAATTCTTATAGTCATTTTAAAATTCTTGATTGTTCATGGCCTGAATGATTGAGACATTTTGCTTTTTTCCCATTTCTCATTTGTATACCTTTCTCATTTTGTCTTTTCTTACAGAAGAGTAAAAGCAGATGGGGAGAATGCAATGGGGAAAACAAATCGCATCCATTCATTTTGCTGTTTGTTAAAGCCTCTGGAAAAATGTTTGGTAGTTTAAAAAAGACACCTGAAACTCTGGGGTTCACTAAAACAAACGGGACTTTGAGTTATTTAAGGGTTGAATTTTTCTAGGGTCATCCTCTTATCCTTACCATAGTAAATAGTAAAAGGTTATTATTAGTTTCATGGTATTTAGGATGGTTTTCTCATTTCTAAATGATTTGCTAAACATAAAAGCCTGAGTTTTAGAAGAAGTTCAAAGTTTCAGGAAACTAAAGAAAGGACATTCACATTCACCTGGCTGGAATATTTTTTGTCAAAGTTCTTACCACAGAGCTGCCTCTAGGGGAGAAAATTCACATAATGAGATTCGTTTAGAATTTTAGGAACTAAATACTCTTTGATAGGGTTTCAAACAACTTCTCCTTCACTGGATTTATTTCCACAGTTGATTTCATTTAGAAAAATATCAGGGTGTAAGGGAGCATGCCAAGGATGCAGCTCAGAGATGATGTCACAGTGATTATTTAAGGACACAATGATAAAAATCACCATCCTATTATTCCACAAGTTTTCCCAAATAGATTTTCTTAACCTGGGGTCTGTGAACTTTAAAATGTATACATATTGGATATATATGGATGCTGTACTATTCATATGTATATATATATATACACACATATATGTGTGTGTGTATATATATGTAAATATGTATATAACTATGCATATAGACATGTATATGTATATGTATATATATGTATATGTACATATATATATACAGGAATCTGTGTGTAGATAGATATAGCTATATTATAGATGGCAGTATTTTCATATAAATGGTTACTTTCGTGTTGCTATATATTTTATTTTGTGCATTTAAAACATTGTTTTTAGAAAGGTTCTATAGGCTTCACTGGATTGACAAAGGGGTCCATGACACAAAAAAATGGCCTATTAGAAGATGCCCTATTAGAAGAGATAGATAGAAAATACAGAATAGGTACTCTATAATCCATGAGAAATGGAGGCTCTGCCCTCTCCTGTTTTCCTTACACCATCCTATGACTCTGTGTCTCTCCATTGTCAAAACCCTTTATTGATATAATAGAAGTTGAAATAGTTGTGAGACGGAAGAGTTCACTTTACTCCTATCTTGAGTGGCTCCAGTCCACAATGGATGCTTAGAATTCAAAGGACATTAAACCTGGGCAAATCCTGGAAACACTGAATAAAGAGGATGCTGGGGGTAGAGAAGAGGAGGAGGGGAACTTTGGCTCTCCTGAGAACAATAAAGTAAAGGGAATTTTTGAAGCATTTTTCTTGTTTACACCAAGAAGGAAGTCTAATGAAGTTAGTAGTTGCTACTTAGTAAAACATGCAGCAATTTTAGAAAGACTGATTGTTCTAATTTGTGGATAATTAAAATTTAGGACAGCCAAGTTTATTTGCAATGACACCTCTATCAGCTCTATCTCTGTCTTTGCCTCTCTGTCTATCTCTCTTTCACTTTTATAGGCATTGCTCCATTTCTCTCTCCCTTCCCCCTGTTTCTTAATTTGATTTTTAACATTTTTCTCAGTCTTCAAAAAGGACTGAATAGGGCTATTCCATAAGGAATTTTAAACCTAGTATGGGACACCTCCAATTTTCAGAGTAATGAAGCACTTTATTGTATAATGAACCCTGAGATAATTGGTAACTGTGACAGTTTACCTCAGCTGACTAGAAACTGTCATGCAGTGGATAGTTTTGGACTTGAAGTCAAGAAGACTGTGCCTAGCATTTACTGGCTGTGTGACCCTGGGAAAGTCAGTTTCCTTATCTATAAAATGGGGATAATAATATCGCGTATCCTATAGGGTTGGTTTGAGGATCAAATGAACTAATGCATGTTAAATACTTTTTAAATTGTAAGGTACTATATAAATGCTAGAAATTTCTAGGACCACATGTTAATTTGCTATCACTCCAACCATTTTCTTTTGGCCTATAATCACTCAGAATATTATACTACATTACATGTTTATGAAGTGTGATCAAATCAATACCTGCTCCTTCTTTACACTTCTCAAGTTCACAGCAGGAAGAAATAAAACATTGACCAACTATCAAGTCAGTCGTGACTTTTAAAGCTGGAGAACTGGGAGAGGAGCAAAGCGGGAGATATGGGAATGGAGCATTTCCACTTAACTGCAGTGACCACCTTGGACAGGAGATGGCAGTAAGAAATATTAGTTATTCTCTCCTCCTTTGGGTCTGAGTTATTAGGTTGTCATTCTAGAACATAACACTTTCATAGGCTCTGACTATAGTAAAAGAGGCAAGCTTCCATTTTGTGGATGGCTAATGGCTGTCACTTCACTAAACTAGCAGGAACTTCCTTTAAAATTCAGCTAGGGCACAGTCCAATCAAGGAATTGGTGCACAGTATCCTAGGCTTAAACACTGAATCCCATTTGGGTCACAATTCACCAGAGGATTTTAACTCTCCCTTGATTATTCTGCCTCCCCTAGGCTATCATTACTAATTATTATTAACCTGGGGTCTGTGAACTTTAAAATGTATACATATTGGATATATATGGATATTATATTATTATATTGTTTTATAAATTATATTGTATTATAAATACCTACAATATCCCATGCAAAGTAGAATTTTGTAGATTTAAAAGTTCAGGCATCTAGTTTTTGTTGTTTTTTGTTTGTTTATTTGTTTGTTTTAATGAAGGAACTTATTAAAAACTACCCTTTCATTGTACCCTAATCAGCTATTTGATTGCCAATTTCCAAATCTAGCTTTTCCAAATGATTTCACTGAAAATCTTATTGATAATGCCAAGAAGAAGCAGACATAGCCCTGTGACAGAATTCTCTCAGAGTAAAAGGCACGAGGATTTTGTATGAAAGGAAAACAAAAGAAAAGAAAACTTTGTTATTGCATTGATTCTGGCCATCTCTAATTTGACCAAATCTGCTGCATTACTTACATGATGTCATCAATGTGAAAGAATTGCTCCATTTCATGCCCTGCCCTTTTGAATTAAACTATGACATTTTTTTCCAAATCTATTTCCATACAAAACTTTCCTCAGAGCATGTGGGGCTAAATAGTGCTGTTCGCAATCAAATGTGGAACATCTTTCTCTCTAGCAGTATTCAGGGTAATGAAGCACTTTATTGCATAACGAACCCTGGAATAATTGGAAATTTTGACTGTTTACCTCAGTTGGCTAGAAACCATGCTAATGGGTTCAATGTCCATGTGGACTAAGTCAGTAAGTGTATATTAATCATGAAAAAGGTAAAACAGAGCCAGTTACCAAAGAGCTTACACTCTAATGGGAAATCTGGTTCAAGATATTTGTTCTACCAATGATGGGCAAAAAGGGAGAGCCCTCCTCAGGAATGGGGAACGATCTCCAGTTACTTGGAAAAGCTATTTGTTTCTGTGAAATGAACTGCCTAAGAGTCAGACACCATGACTTCTTACTCATTCTAGCTCTAAGACCTGGTAGCTATATGACCTTAGTGAGCCTCATTTTTCTTGTCTATAAAAGAAGGATTTCAATACCTGCCTTGTCTACTTTGCAAGGTGGCTGTGAGGATCTGATGGAAAAAAAATTCTTGAAAATCCTTTAAAAACTAGATTAAATAGAGTATGAAATGCTTTACAGATTTAAGTATTGTTTTATGTGTTTATAATCATAATTCGTACCTCATTCTTCCCATCTTTATTAACTACTAGTACTGCTACAACTACTTTGCAAGTTCCTGGAGATCAGAAAGGGACCATGTCTTAATCATCTGTGTATTGCTTGATACTACGTTGTACAGAGTTCACTGAATGAATGAATGAATTTTTTGAATGAATGAATAATATGGCTTTAAATTTTCCTAAGTAAATTCATTTATATACTCTTTGCCCAAAGTACTGAAATAAATATATAACTAAACTGACATAATTAGCTATATTTGACCCTCAGTTATGTGAATGTTACATACAGAGAAAGGAGTGAGAATATTAGGAAAATAAATAATTTAGTGTTTTATAACAACCAATTCAGAATGGGAAAGTTTCATGCTTTTGATTGTACATTGAAATAAGAGAGTTCTTCATTTAATACCTGAGGGTAAAGGCAGATGGCAGAACCCAGCAGCAGAATGCAGAAAATGTTCCCTGATGAACCAAATAATCACTGTCTTAGAACTAGAAAGAAGAGTAGGTTATGGCAAATTGTCTTCTGCTCTATGGTCTGTTAGACCGCAAGATATGAAGCAATGAATTGTTTAGTAATGATAGCCTAGGGAAGGCAGAATCTGAAACCCATAGGCCTTGTGGAAGCTTGTGGAGGCTTGACTTAGAGACAAGCTGCGGACAAGAACAGAGAGTACAGTCAAGAAAAAAAAAGCCATTGATAAAGTGGAGAGTATTCAGAGAGGGTAATCTGGGTGGTAAACAGCTTTGAGATCATCATTGAGAAACTATATCTTATGGAGATCAGTTGGAGAATGAGTTCCTAATTAGCCTTGAGAACATAAAACTTGAGAAGACAAGAGAATAATCAGAGTATGCATATGTCTCTGTGATCTTAATCAATTTGAGAGTTCCTTTCAGTAATGCAGCTTACAATCGATCCATCCATGTGTGGCAAGCTGTGGAATTTCCTCCTTATCTTCACAAAATTTCACTAGCACCTTCTCAAAGTGTAGAGGACTTCCTTACTTTATCCCAACTAGTGAAGCACTTTGACTGTCCTCTTGTTATTCCTCCCTTTTTCCATGTGACAATCCCATCTTATGATGATGATGACAATTTTATATTTATCATATTTATATATAATACATTTATTTTATTATCTATTAAATTCAACAATAGTATTTATATAGCAGCATAGGGTTTGGAAAGTACTGTCTCTCTATACAGACCTGTATATGTGTGTGTATATACATATAAAAATATATGTCTATATATACATATAAATACATAATGTGTATACATGTATGTGCATGTGTGTGTATACAGATAGGCAGATAGATAGATAGATAGATGATAGATAGATAGATAGATAGATAGATAGATAGATAGATAGATAGATAGATAATCACTAAAAACCTGTCTTCAAGAATCTAAAGGGCCATTATATGCAAAGACTTGATGTATCTGGACAAAGAAGTGAAATAGAAGGAAGAAATAGAAGAGATGAAGAGGCAAATTTAGGCCTGATATTGGGGAAATCTTCCTAACAATTAGAGCTGTAACCAATGGTCTTAGTCTACATCTTTGTAGGTTCCCAGGTAAAGGGTATGCCATAGATGGCATTGCTATTAAGGCATGGAATGAACTAGTTGGCTTTCAGTGATCCTGAGAAAGAGGAGTAGTGCAAGAACCCAGAGACGCCACAGGTAGGGAAGTTATTGACCCCAGTGCAGCAACATCATGGAGTAGAAAGTGCACTGGCATAAATACACAAATGAGATTTATTACATGATGGATCCTTCTTCCATGTCCACACATATGAATGTAATTATTGATTCTGTGTGCCTAGAGGGAATTATTGGTTGATGTTTTAAAATATTGTTACATGGTTGTCAAACTAGCATAAATCAGAATTATTAAACCTGTGTCCTCCCTAATCAGTCATAAAATATTACATCTAGAAGAGATGTTAATAATCCTCCAGTACCTCGGGCTCATTCTAGGCTTCCGATATCCCTCTAGACAATAAACTCTATTGGCTCCCTATCACCTCCAGAATCAACTATAATATCCTCTGTCTGGCTCCAAAGATCTTGATAGTCTGGCTCCCTACTAATTCTCAACTGACTTACTGTGTGACATAAAGACACAATAATCCTCACAGTTCTTCTCACAAAACACTCCACCTTTTCATTCCATTAGACCATGAGGTGCTTCAGTACGGAGCTGTCTTTTGCCTTTCTTTATAACTGAAGCACTCCAGGTAGAGCCTTCCAAGGTCATATCGGTATGATTAGTCACAGTCAGACACTGTACACTGACTCCAATACAGTGATGTCATTTTGGTCCTCTTCAAAAATGAAGAACAACTAAACATCTGACACAGTGCTAGACACAAAGGCACTTAAGACATACCTGTTGACAGACTGACCACTTTTGCACAAAGTATATTAAAGTCAGCTGGTCAAAAGATTGTAGAAAATGTTGGAACTGGATGGCACTTCTAATCTTCTAATCTAATTCCCCTCCTTGTGTAGAAAAGGAAACCAAGTCAGAAACAGGCAGAGGGACCTGCCCAACTCATTGCCATCATGCTACTCTGCTTATTCTTTGCCTCACCCCAAGATACACAAGGATTTTTCTTTGGTTGTTTTTATGTGTTTTTATTTGTCTTCTTGATTAGTTAGCATAATAGGTTATAGCGCTGTGCAGATTAGGCCCAAGTTATGAATTAAATCTCCCTGTAGACATTAGTTGTTCAGGTTTTAGCCACCAGACAGCACCAAGAAAACCACCAACCACTTTGATAGAAGTATGATGTTAGTCACATGGTAAGCAAACATGGATTAGTGAAAATCTTAGATTGAATTTAGAGAGGCAAAGTGTCTTGAAGTAAGAACATTATCATTTTGTAATACTCTCATCAGACCATGTTTGAAGTATAGTGATCTGATTCTGGGAACTACATTTTAGGGAGGACACACCACAGATCAAGCAGAGAAAGAAAACCAGAATGGTGAAGGGATTGAATGTTTTTTTTAAATACTTTGAAGGGTTATCTTGTGGGAGAGAAAACAGAATTGTTCAGCCAGATAAATTCCTTGCAAGATGGGAGGATTCCATTTTTGTTCTCAAATCCCCAGGGCCTAGAATAGTTCTTGGAACACAGTAGATGCTTTAACGAGAGCCTGATAATCAATCAATTGCTTGATGCCTGTTGATAAATCTAGGATCAAGGAATAGAAGCTACAGAGAGCAAGATTTCATCTCAATAAAATGGGGAAAAAAATGCTAATAGTCAGAATTATCCGAAAGTGGATTGAGCTGCCCTGAGAGGTAGTACTGCATTAAAAATCTTCTGCATTTTTAAAAAATGCTCAGAATAGAAAAGCAGAAAGACCAACATATTTGAGAGAATTACATACAAGTGGAACACATTTGAAAGCTATAGGTTGTATTTATCATATATGTAAAAGGGGAACAAGCTATATGAGAGATTTACAATTTCACGTACAACCTTTTTGTGTTCTGCTATGGAAATGGATATATCCATTTTATGTGGTATATGAAAGTTATTTGAGTTGAGACTACATTCACATACATACAAATATACATAAGTACATGTGTACTTATGTATGTATATAAACATGTATACATGTAGGTATGTACATATATAATATGTATGCATGTATGTACATACATACAGTATACTTGAAAAGATATTTAACTAAAAGGTAGATGACTTTTAAAAACAAAATTTTGTGGAGAGGATTCTCATTCAAGTATGGGTTGAAGTAAATGGACTTCAAGTTCCCTTCCAATTCTGGGCTTCTGTGATCTATGAAATCCATCACCCCGATAGGAAAGACAACCCAAAGGCTCTGACTTACTGATGGCCAGTCACTGGTATCACTTTTATAAAGAGACCAGGATGTGAGTAAATGAGTAAATAAATAAGTATATGAATAACCAATTGCTTTATTTATTTTCAAGATCACTGTGTATAGGAGATATAACAGACTAGGTCATGGTCTTATGATCTTCAGAAGGTTAGAATAGTCTCCAGCGGTCCAGTAGCTGGAATCCATACCAAAGTAGGCTAGAAGGTAAGCCCAATCAAGGACCCAGCTTCTAGGGATAACCTAGCAGATCCAGCCTATTAGAGGAGAGACCAAGCAGCTCGGATACAATGTCCTGCCACAAGGGGGCAAATCATCCAAAGGCTATAATGTGCAAAGAAAGGAATTTGAAGAGGTAAATTAATAGCAATCCCTTTTAAGTTAAGCCTATTCTCCAAAGGGATTTAGATGGTAGAGGGGAAAATCTCTTCCACTTTGAGACAATATGTTTGTAATTCTGTTCATTCTGTATCTTCTTGAGTATATATAATTTGAATATCCCAGATGTTATCAATTAATAATATATTAAGACAATATCAATTAGTTAACTTATCATGGGGTGCTTATCACTAGGAGGAATTTTAGATATACCAGAAAGGGAGCTCCAGCTGATAGTATTAGAAACCCCACTGCCCATCAGGAATATGCTTTTTATATCTGAGGGGCAGATGTAGACAGCAGAAATGTGAGGACCTGGTAATGGGTCAGGAGAGTAAATTGAGAATATCACTACATATGCACATGTGTGTTTATAGTCTGACAAACTCACTGACATAGAGTATGTATATTTATGTGCATACTACATGTGAATTATACACACATACATAAACATTTGCTTATCTTTAAATAATACATTGCTTACATCTCAAGGTCTTTCATAATCTGGACTCCCCTACTTAAATTCATATCTCTAGATTTTACCAACATTCATCTTTCAGTTAGGATTATCTCTCTACTATTGTCCACACATGCTCTTCTTGACTCAGTGCCTTTGCTGATTGGATAATTATAACATTTTATGCCGTATTAATTTGAATTATGCCACCCTTCTAGTGTCTTCATAGGAAGAAAGAAGGAATTAATTATACAAAGATCTGGATCCTATTTCATCCTCATCCTCAGGATAATCTTTTAAATCATCATGTTTAGTTACTAAAGAAAATTCACACAAAACTAACATGACCTCAGTGACAAAGTGATGAATCTATTGGAATTACTGAGAAGTACCTTAAGTAAGGGAATTTCTTATGCAAAGGTATCAATCTGGGGATATTTTTTGTGAAAAGATTTGCAAAGTTAATGTATTATAAATCTAATATTTATATTTTACCTTCAAGATTAAAATCTTATTTAAGCACCACTTGTAAATGAAGACTTAGCACATTGCTGTTCGAGTGTCTTATCCAAAGGTTAGAATTGAATGGGGGCAAGTAGAAACAAGTCAGAGTTCAAGAAGAACATGAGAGAATGTGAACTGGGCAATGTTGACTCATTCTCCCTATATCAACTTTAGCCAATGGCAAAAACCAGACACAAATTGTTGTCTACACTGGCAATAACAAAGTATATGCCTACCGACTTTCTTCGAGCCATTATCTAATATATGTTTCAACGAAACACATAAGAGGTGGGAGAAAAGTATTATATTTTATACTCTTTTGGATAGGCAAGGTATAATGGGGAAAAAAAGAAAGTCAGATCATTGCATCTGGGGATGAGGGTTCAAGTCTAGACTCTTAACACATAGTGGCATCGTTACCATACCCAAGTTACTTAACACCTCTGAGGTTCAGGTAGTACTTCTATAAATTGTGAATGATAATACTTAAAGCCTATCTCATATTTATGAATCAAATTCTTTTTAAAGGTTAAAATTCTATATCAATATTATTATTACTTTTTAATATTTCACGATGTAATACAGCTTAGGTCTGGACACATAATAGGCTCTCAACATACAGCTTTTGGTCAATTCATTTATCTTTAAGAAAAATTATTTTCCTCATTTCCTTTTCAAAATATGTGTGGGGAATAAGGATATATGTGGCCATTCTAATTATCTTACAATTTTCATGTCACTATTATTTTAAAGATTTTATGAAGTAATAATGCCTCATATGATGATAGATACCTATAGGCAAATGATACATTAGGAACATTTTGTGTCAACAGTGGAACTCTGAGTTTCCAAGAATTCTGCCTTTATAGGAAATTATTAAATTATTTTTCTCTAGAAAGATCACTTCTACAAATAAATCCAGATGATTAAAAAAGTCTAGCCCCATTATTTATTCCTGCAATGCAATTCAATACAGTGGAATTATTTTTTCTTTTAAAAAAAACATTTGAGCAAGATAATAGGACTATAATGAAAAAGAACCCAAATAACTGTTCCCTTCAAAAAATTATATTCATTCCTTTCTCTTAAAAAGAGTGATTTTTATCTGCAATTTCAACATGTCATCGGAGAATTAGTCTTACAAATAAGACAAAAAGAACTAGTAGAGAGATGGGAACATGAGGAAAAGAATAGATTGTTTATACAGTATGTCAAAAAAAGAAAATGATAAGTTCTCATCTAAATTCTCACTTCTTCAATTATAATATAATTTCCTTTGAGTTTATTGTAAGAACATCCACAAATATTAATAATATTTGATCTACTTATGGGGACATTTCTATTTAGCAAAATATAAGACACTTGCAAGTACAAACCTTATCTTGCTAACAAATGTGGACTTTTGTTTATAAAATGGAACAATAGGTACTCATATTACAAAATTGTGGTATAGCAATGTAAATTTAGATCTAGAAGGAATCTGGACATCCTAGGACATGGAGTGGAGCAATGGAATGAGTACAAACCTGAGAATCATATACTTTGAATTCCAGCTCTGCCATTTACTATCTCTGTGACCTTGGAAAATTATTTACCTTCTATGTGCCTCAGTTCACTCACTTGTATGAGACAGATTAGAATGCCTCTGAAGTCACTTCTTGCTTTAGAGCTATGATTCTGTCCAACCCAAATCGAGAGGCTAAGCAACTAGTTTAAAGTGAGATGGTTACAGCAGTAATAGCAGCAACTGGGATTTGGACCCAGGTCATCTTCTATCTCTAGTACTAGTATAATCCCCTAAATAGATATACGTGTTTTTTACATAGATGAAGAATAGTGTCAAAGTCAATTCCATCCTCATAGAATCACAGGATTTATCTCTGAAAGAAACTTAGAGATCATCTAATCTATTTTCATCTTTTCAGCAAATTGAGGCCCTAAATGACTTGCCAAAGGGGTCAAGTTGATATCTTAACCCAGGTTCTCTGACTTGAAATTCAGTGATTTTTTTCACTAGATCGCCCAATTTTATAATTACATGTTTTTCATCATCTTTGATCATCTCCACTGTCTAGCTCAATGCCTTCCTTGCATATAGGAGACAATGAAAAAATTTTGACTCATGAAAAAATAAAGTGCACAGGAAATCTTCCCCTACTGCTTAGCCATAAGTTCCTTGTCCCAGTGTGTTTACTCTAAGGACTTTAAGACCCTTATTTATTTCTACCGAACCCATCAAGTTGCTCTTTACCCAAGACGTCATTTGAATCACTTAGTCTATTAGATTGGATGTTGTTGTTCAATCATTCAGTAGTGTCCAACTCTTCATGACCATAACAATTAATTTTATCCAAAGGGTTTCTTGGCAAAGATGTTGGAGTGGTTTGCCATTCTTTCTTCATCAGGTTAAGGGAAATAGAAGTTAAGTGACTGTTCTAGGTCACACAGCTAATAAGTGTCTGAAGCTTGACTTGAACTCGGGTCCCAATCATTGTTTATGGAGTAGTGGAGACCCTAACTTCTCAAAGACTGTGTCAGTGAAGTACAAGCTCTCATAGATTTTCACAAATAGACAAGGCTTCAAGTAAAAGCTACTTGGACACTTGCCCAGGGACCATATTAACTAAGTGACAAGCTCACTACAATGGATGGGCTATGAAGTTTTGGGATTTTGAAGTGGCATGGAAATTCATCTATCTATCTACTAGGGGATACCCATCGATGATATCAAAAGGAAAGATGGCCATCAATAATATCTTTTGAAATTTTGAAAAAGGCAAATACCTTCAGTTTCGTTAGGTCAGCCTAAGAAAATGCTTGCATGGGTACTTCCCTAAACATCTTTTCAGCAGGCATGAAGAGTCACTCAGCTCAACCTTCTATCACAGTCAAGGGGAATCACAGAATGAAATCACATTAGTTGCTTCTAAAAATGAGCATCTCACCTGAAAAGAACATTAAGAGACTGATCATTTCTTCAGAGCTTTGTCAGCCTGAAGGAGAAGAAACCTGGAAGCAGCAGGGAGTATTTTTGCTTAATCGTTCTTTACTTTCATTGCTAACTCTATGTGGGTCCGGCATGTTATTTTGATCACTTCAAAGAAAACATATGATGTCTTTATATTCCTGTTCAATTCTATTTATTGATTAAATATTTTAATATGACCAACATCAGCTTAACAGCATTGGAAGTTTAAATTTGAGAACAGGTAATCTAATTGTGATTTGCCCTAAATATGTAACTACGTAAGATGAAGCGTGACTACTTGTTATAGGCCTGATCTTTAAATAAGGAACGTCTGGATTGATGGCCAATCTCTGGTATGTACTAGCTCTGTCACCATGGGCACATAATGAAATCTCTCAGGAACTCAGACGGCAGGTGGTTGTGAGATTTGCATTAGTGGAGGGAAGCTAAATCACTGATTAAAGGGTCCTCCAAATCAAAGAAATCATTATTTCACACCCCACCCTCTGCTCCTCACCCCATTCCCAGAGTATCCATTCACCCAGAAAGGTGAAGGGATAAATCTGTTCTTTCTTTGAATTAAGCCAGAGAATTTTGTGATTGATTTCTGAACCCGCCATTTTGTAAAACCAGCTCATGAGAACACAATAATCAATTTCAAAAAGTCAAATTAGTAAAGTTAATTATTACATTTTACCTGAACTGCTGTTTCCTGCTAATAAGGTTGGACTAACAGAGGATCTTCCCAGTCTACTGGATGTTACTGGTGGTCCTGGTGTTCCATCCCATTCCTGAGCTTTTATTGGCTCTCTAGAGGAAGATGCCCTGTGATGGCCTCTCTCTTTGTTTTCCAGCTTTGGTAGTGGTTCTGTACTGTGGCTTCTGATCTTCACCTCATCTGTTGGTTCTATGAGATAAACAGAATTTATGTTACATGATAATGGGATAGTTTCACAAAATAAAATAAGTAGGATCAATAAAATAATATAAAATAATTTGATCTTAGAATATGGTTTCCCTAAAGATAGAAATCATCATATTTTTAGCATCACATTTTTTTGAGGGATGAAGGAAAAGTTGGGGAAGATTTCCATTTTGTTTTTGGTGGGGGAAATGACATGGTTGAATCTGAATATATCTTAGATGACTTTTTGGTGATTATTGGGTGAAGTATTTTCCAAATGCAATCTTGCCTTTAGAATAAGAGAATCAATATTTTCCTTAACATGGAAATTTTCTCTAATTCCTCATCAACAGCCTTTAACACATGTCCCCTACCATATGCCTCCGTAACTCTGCCCTAAATCCTGATATTTTGATTGATGTTTCTGGACTAATCACTAGTTCATGAGAGTGTCTCAGTCATGCACACATCACTCCTGGCTGGACTCACTCACCAGGTTTTACTACCTCCTTATCAGCAGCCTTAGACTCAGCAGTTACCTTCTCCTCCCCTTTCTAGCTCCCTGCTCAGTTTATTTTCTTTGCTCTTCCTCCCATTAGAATGTAAAGTTTTAGGGAGTAGGGGTTTTCTTATTTCCTTATATTTTTATCATGCTTGGCACAGTGTCTGGAATTTTAATTAATGTTCTATCTATCTATCTATCTAGCTAGCTAACCAACCAATAACCATTAAAAAATCTGAATATTTGAGGCTTAAATGTCTAAAGGTGCAATTTGTATTGGGGGTGAGACACTAATTAAAACTGGGAACTCTTAGAATCTAATGGTTGGTTGGATTGCAGCAGTTTCCATGGAACATGTATGGAGATGAGTCTATACCCTAGGCTCTTCCAATGTGTGCCATTGCTGTGTTTGTCCTTCATTTTTGAAGAGGACCATGGCATCAAGGAAATGATAACATGGCTTGCAACTGACTTTGATTTGAGTGAGGGAGGGCTGTGCAAGGTCACCAGTCTCACTTTCTCCTCCAGAGCCATCTGGGTCCAGTGACCAGATATTCATCAGATGACCCAGGATGCAATGGGAGACCCTGGCACTTTTAGGTTAAGGCCTTTTCATGTACTCACTTAGAGTAAGGAAAGGCCCACTCAGTGAATAGGCCTCTTTAAGAAGTGTTTGGTCTCTTGGTCCCTGTGCTGGGCAGGCTGTATCAAAGAAGCCTAGCAAAAGACACAGAAAGAGAT